>CAJINU010000066.1:338109-705025 GCA_905178165.1 Amoebophrya sp. A25
GGGTTCATGGGTTCATGGGTTCATGGGTTCATGGGTTTGGGGTTTGTTTGTTTTTGTGTCGGAGGTTTTGGGTTCGGGTGTTGGAGGTTTTGGGTTTGGGTGTTGGAGGTTGAGGTTTCGGAAGGGATGTGTTTGCAAAGTTTTATTGCTCTTAATATTAAGTACTGGTGCGGATGTCGAAGATCCGCGGAAGAGTTGTACTGTCTACTAGTAGTACTAAGACGAGCACTTACTCACATCTTGGACAACGGCAAGGAGAAGTCTAATGATCTTCACTTGCTCTTGCACATGTCGCGATGTTGAAGATCTGTGCATTCTTTTGAGATTCAGGATTCATCACTGCTCTACCTCTAATACAAGTTCTGGGTGCTGCGTTGCTTCTTTACAGTCTTCCGAGTGACCTGCTGGTGCTTTCGGAGTACGGCTACGAGACCCTGCGGCAATTCGGATACGTACTTTCTTCTTTACTTAATATTTTTCGTTAGTCGCTGGCATGAAGGTTCAACATCTCGGCAATGATTGCACTTTCAAATCAAAGTTTGTACCTCCACCTGCTCAAACTAATTTACACTTCGTGCTCCGACCTCCACAGACTCGTTTGTTCGCCGGCGCTGCGCTGCTCCTTTTTTTCCATCGCTTTAGCCCTCATTGGCGGTCCAACGTGTATTGTGTGGATTTCGAATGCGCCGCACCGCCAGAGGAATGGTCAATGAGCAAGGAGGAAACGAAAAAAATCTTGCAGAAACAACCTACAATCAACGAGAAATCTCAAGAGTTTCTCGATCGCATCCTCAATACAAGCGGTATCGGAGATGGAACAGCATGGCCACCGTGCATTCTTCACGGGTTGGACGCCAAAGGCGGCAAACCATGGGCACCGACTTTATCGGCAGCGAGAGGAGAAGCAGAGGTGATCGTTTTTCCGACCGTTGAACGGTTACTCAAGCGAACGGGGGTTAAGGTACTTCATACATAGGTTAAGGTACTTCATATTATTTGAGGCTGCAGAGTGTCATCGTATAGTCTAGGGGTTGGTATGCTAGCCAATGATAGACTTCATGGAATGGAATGCACACCCGCAACAAATAAATAAGGAGACAGGTGTTGAAGATAGAGATCTTGAAAACTACGTTTGTCGACTAGAAACATGACATCAAATCGTATTGAGTGAATCAACCAATCCCAGTCACGACCGAAAACCAAAACAGCCGAAAGAGATCGATTACCTCATAGTCAATTGCAGTCTCTTCTGTCCGACGCCGTCCATATGCGCTATGATCGCCAACCATTTTGAGATGCGTGCGGATATATGTTCCTACAACCTTGGTGGCATGGGATGCAGCGCAAATGTCATCTCTGTCGATTTAGCAAAACAACTGCTGCAGCACAAACCAAATGCTCTCGCGCTTGTGGTGTCGACTGAAAACCTGTCGCAGAACTTGTAATTGATTTTTGTTAAGTTTGGAATTTAATAAAGATTGATTAATCCACTATCATCTAGAAGTTCTGCATCTTCATGTCTTGCATTGCCTGTTCTTGGAGATCTCTGATATTAGACGTAGTGAAGTGGAACAGGTTGCTTTCTTTAATATATTGGCATGGTAGTGGTACTAGCTTCAAACATAATATTGCACGCAAATGCTTGCTGCGAGTACTAGTTTTTATTATCACTACCTGCGCCTAGGGACTGGGGGTGGGACGCCATGGGCTGTATGCATCCAGCTATTTTAGTTAACTAAATATTTAAATTCCTTAAAGTTAAGTTCAACTTCGTCCTCTGCTTATGAGAGCTGAGTGTGAGCGAGTACAGCCTTACCTACGACCTGCACTTTTTCTTCTACACCAAAGATCAGGGACAACGACTGGACAACTCTCTCGCTCTCTATCACTATCTCTATCATCCCTCTCTCAAAATGAGGTATTGCGGCAACGACCGCAGCATGATGCTTCAGAACACGCTATTCCGCTGTGGTGGAGTCGCTTCGTTGCTGAGTTCGCGCAGTCAGGTGAAAGGCAAGTATGCCAAGTACAAACTGCTCCATTCTGGACGAACCTTTATGACCGACAATGAGAGCTACCAGTGCGTCTTTCAAGACGAAGAAGCTGAAAACGGCATGCGCGGAGTGAGACTGGACAGAAATATAGTCACCGTTGCAGGTCGAGCAATGACGAAGCAGTTTACGCAACTGGCGCCGCACGTCTTGCCGATTAGCGAACAAGTGAAGACTGTGCTGTCGTTATGGTTATATAAAATACAAACGATAACGAATTCGATTCCTTGATAACGAAGAAGATCTAGACCCTGAACACTTCCTGATAACTTCCTAAAGTACTACTTACCATTTTATCGCATGACACTGACGCCCCCTTTCCGTTTGATCAATCAATTTAATTAAAGATGAACTCACTCCCATTCTTCATACTCCATGGCCTACGACTACGCTTGCAAGAATTTCCTCCACGACCTAGCGCCGAAGATGTTTCCGCCAAAGTACAAGGTCTATACGCCTAACTTCAAGAAGTGCATCGACCATTTCTGTATTCACGCTGGCGGGAGGGCTGTGATTGAAGTTATGTTGTTGGAGGTTGGTTTTGAGTTCTTGCCTTTTCCAATTTGTCACACACTGCCTATACACTGATCTACTTCATCTTCTACGGTTTTGTTTTGTTCTTGTCAACGAGAACAACAGTCACCTGGAAAAATAATGTAAAGCACACCCACTGGTCCACCTCTTCTAACCCATGTGTCAAAAAGAACCTTCGCCTGACAGACCGCGATGTGGAACCCTCATTCGAGACCCTGCGACAGTGGGGTAACACCAGTAGCAGTTCGATTTGGTATGAGCTCCAGTACATCGAGAACCAAAAAGGACGCCTGAAACCAGGACACCAGGTGCTGCAGATCGCCTTCGGTTCCGGCTTCAAGTGTAACTCAGCAGTGTGGCTTAGGCTATAAATTCGCGGGCGAAGTATGGATGAGCTGGAAACTTTTCTCTCTTTATTTTCCAGTTGAATTTTTGGTGCCTTCGGAACGAATGTTTGTTGATATAACAACGGACACGAACAGCATAGACCACCTCTCTTGTATGAAAACTTTAACTTTCATCTTTGACTAATGCTCCTATCTTCTATATGGAGCCAAAATTCATTTATGTGTTTTCAATTATGTCGATTTCTGCCATTTTTCGGCACGCAGTGCCGTGGTGTAATAATTATTACACCCCGCTGCCACGTGTTAGGGCAAGTCTTACTATTTTCTTTCCTCGGGGGGATACAGCATAGCGCCGCACCCAATTTACGACATAAAAACGCCAGGCGGCGCCCATTTTGTCGACATAATTATAAAAAAGCAGAGACACCTTGCTTTGGCCTCGACTTTCAAGCTTCGGCCGACGGTATGGAAAAACTCTGCTTTTTAATTATGTCGATACTTCTGCGCTTCTCTTTGCGTTCATTTTCCCGGGGTGTGATAATTATTACAGCCTGCAGCTCTGGCCTGCGAAATATTTGGCCTTTTTTTGATGGTCAGCCAAACAGCGATCGACGTAATTATATCGACAGAATTGAATTTTGGCCACATTCATCTTCGTTCTTATATGCGCGCGCAGTTGTGTAGAATTCCCCTTTTTTCCCCTCTTGTTTCCATGAGATGAGAGTCCTCCCTCCCATCTCCATCTGCTTCATTCAATGCATGTTCGTTCTTTCTTCTTGCACATCATTCCTTCACACAGCTGATGTAGGTTATATTCACATGAAAATTGATTCTGGTTTTACATAGTGGTAGGGTCGTTTTCTTGCGCGCATCATAGATACGATTCTCATCGTTGTTTTTTGCATTTTCTAATTGATTCTATTTACATAGCAGATAGCTACCTCTAGTCGGTCCTAATTCAACTATTTCTTTATTTTTTCTAAATGTTGAAATAACATGTCGTGAAACAGAAAGCCTGCTGCTCTTTTTCTCTGGCTCGATAATTTTCATAATTCATCTTCATGTCTTATTAAACACCGAGAAGTGGCTTTGCCTACTAGTATCGTGTCTCTATTACTATTTCCATATCCTCTAGTCTACGTTAACAACTCTTCACAGACGAGCACGTAATACCAACCCCTTTCAAAAATTGGGTCTAGTAGTGCTTCTAGCACTGTTTATTTGTTGAATGTTCATTCGATAGAAATTCTTCGCTAGTGTAGAAAAGGATGAAAGCGCAGGCGCAACTTACCGTTGCCGCGCACACAACAACAATACACGCAACTGAAGCTGTTGACAACCTTGACGAGATTCTTTTTTTTCGCATTCCATCGGGAAATAACTTTTATTTCGACGCACAAAGATGTTAATAAAAATTCAATGAACTACACTCAGTTGGAAACCGAAGGCCCTTGTGGTCTTGAATGAACGCCCTCCAAGCGGATTGCTTATCAATAATAATCGTGGTGCTGGCGACGGTGTCTTCCGTTCGTAGAGTCTCTTTTTCGGAGCGGAAGAGCAGTAACTCGTTTTCGAGATCATTTTTCGTTTCCTCAACATATTTATCGCATTGCCCAAGACTAAGAAGTAGCAAGCTTGTCGGACAAGAAGAACAACTCGATCTTCGAAGGTGCCGCTCGACCGAGCATCAAGCACGACGAGTGCAATGAACCGCGCAAGAAACAGAGGGTGAGACTACCCAAACAAAATAGAGAAAAAGGCAAAATTTAGTAGGACGGATCTTTTAGTTTTACATTTACTTTATAGTGACAATGGGAATGGCTAGTATGGCTCATGATTAATTCATCCGCGAGTGGCAAGAGCAACTTAATTATACCAAAATGGACCGCCTGCTTCAGTCGAAGGCCGCCGAGCATCCTCCATCGGCAGCTAGCCTCTTGAGGCTATTTCACGGCGCTTTAAATGACGCCAAAAATGCACAGTCGTGGTCAACGCATACTTCATCTCCGAAGGCCGTTGCAGATCAGCTTGACGCATTATACTGGTGTTGGACGACGCTAACATCAACTACTTCCGAATCCGAAGATACGAATTCGACGGCTTCTGCTGTAGTTGGTGCATTGCCCTTCGACAAAGCGAGTCATTTGTGGTATGCTGCAGTGGGACAATGTGCGCAGCAGGTTGCACGGTACAGAAAAGGAGAGGGACAACGAGATGAGAGCCAATTATCTGCTGCGACGTCGCACAAGATGATGATAGAAACATGCTGGCGCTTGTGGCTTGCTGCTGACACTATGACGGAATTATGGCCTCTCAGCGCTAAGACGGCAGCTGGTTGTACCTGGGCCGAACTACAGCTTGTTGCACTCTGTAAGCTTGTGCAGGCTGACCTTGAATTTGATACATCATTGGAGAGCACAGTAAAAGAGGGCGTGCCACGGAGGATCGAAGCACTAGTTCGTCTTTTTCAAGAGTCCCTGAGCTCGCGACAACAAAATGAAGCAGAACAAATAAAAGTAGTCTGGGGAAAAGTTATGCGACCTCCAACTCTGTGGGCGGCACTGTTGAAACTTGCGCGGGCTGCACCTGCAGCTTCTTCCGATCTTCAGGAGGGTGGCGAAATAGAAGATGCTATGCGGAGTCATGCAAGTGCCTGCTCAAAAATCTCATCACAACTATGGGTATCGTGTGCGCTTGCAGTCTATGACGAGCCGTCCTGTGAGAAAACGCTGTGCTCCTGCTCTCCTTCTCAAGAAGCCAGAAATCTCGCGTTAGTAGTGGAGACTCTACTTCTCGAAAGTAGAAGGGACGACCGACACATCAAGAACCTCACTTCCGTCGTTTTTCGTTCCTGCTTGCAGCATTGCCCACAGCATGCGATGAAAGTGCTGAAGGGCGCTTTTCAAGTAATGCGAGTAGAAGAACTGCGCAACAATACCACTACTAGCACAACAACTAGCACAACAACTACTGGCGGGCCAGAAGAAAGAACAATATTAGCAGGGAAGACAATACTAGGTGCAATCACGCAGAAGTCTGCTACCGATGAGAACATACCAATGCTGGAGCGCTTCCCTCATAGTTTTCTACTTCTTTGCTTGTACGCACTTGTGGAAAAAGCGGACGAATTCGATGATCTGGTGAGTTGTTCTGAAGGGAATCCCCGAAGATGTGGCTTCGACTTCGATTCATCGACCACGGTTCTTCAAGAGGCTGCTGTTTTCCATCGAGCGATAGTCGCATCAAACGGTAGCAGTTTGCGCAGTCGACTAAAACATCAAGCCGCGGTTGTAAAGAACTTTCATCAACTTGACGAGTCGAATTTTGGCCTTCTCTTGGTCACCGACCTTGTTGTGGACTCATTTCTTCAGCTCGCGGAGAAGTTTGAGAAGGACGCGTCTTCTTCGTCTCCACAAACACGGCGTAGTGGAAAGGATGACACTAAAATTAAGTTTAAGGCTCAAGAACTTTCAATTATGTTGGAGGTCATTGGGGTTCGTTCCTCACTGGTGAGATCGAAGAGGTGTTGACCCGTTGAGAGAACAGGGGAAAACGAAGGGAAAGGGGAGAGCTTTGAACGGGGTCTCTTCCGTACTGAGCTTTAATAAAGCCATCTCCTCAATGTGTGCGCAACTGAGAGCCTCCGCTGTGGACCTTGCAGGATTGTGCGTTCTCGCAAATAATGGCACCAATTCGACTAGAAGCGCAGGTTCTCGAGATCAGCGCTCTGTGCACCGTGCACTATGTTCCTTCGCAAACGCAACAGTGCCGGAGACGTACGATAACCGCGTCTGGTCAGCCGTTTTTCACAGGATGAACCAAATTGTGGATGATTATTTGACTCGTGCAACAGGTCGTGCAAGTAGTACAAGTAGTGTTGCTGTAATCTTCGAGAGGTTTCTCCGTGACTACAACGTGATCAATTGTAGCCAACAATCGGTTGTCGATGGTCGAGGTCCTCGACAAGAAGCACTTCTCGGCCAAGCTGCTCAGTTCAGTATTACGGTTTCTCGGAGTTTGTTGCATCAACGAACAATTTCTGAAAAAGTAGATGAGAATAGGAAGAGGGAGGTGCAAGACTTGATCGCTCTGCTAGAGAAAGTGGCAGAGAGGGCGGTACTCACACAGGGGAGCGATGACGACCACGACGACGTTGCAATCACGCTCACACGTCTAGTATGCGAATTGCGCATCGATGAATCGTCGCAATCAGAACCCGCCTCACTGGAGCGCGTTTTGGCAGACTTGGACGAAATGTGGACTCGCCTTGAGATCGCAACAGGCGATCAAAATCTTCAAACTTTACATACATCTCCATTGTTTCGACTTGCTTGTGCGGATGCGTATCTTCGACTGATGCGTAGGGCGATGAAATCTTCACCTTCTGATACTAATACTGGCACTGCTGCAATAAACGCAAATTCGAAAACGACTATGAGAGGAGCAACATTTTTGGTATCCGCTACGACGCAGGTCTGTGGGGCAGTACGTGTTTTGCTGCATCGGTCCTGCAGTTTGGCTGAGTGTCGTGCACTTATCGATGTTGCTGTTTCGCTGCTTGCTATAGATTTGAAGCAGTTTTTCTGCGATATTTCGTCGGAAGCGCCAGTAAATCGTCTAACCAGCACGATGCGTTTGGTACTGAGTTCAACCATTTGCGCACACTCCCACCTCTTCCCTGGCGGAAAGCCGAGAACCATACCACAGGACGAGCAGGCTTCAAATTCAATACTCGGCTCTACGACTTACGTGATTTGTCGAGGTAACCTGCTAGTGGCGCAACTTGGCGGAATAGGAAATCGAGAAACAACCGCCCCGCTCTTAGAGCAAGCGTTTGTTCATGTTCTCAGGACTGATGAGTGCAGCCTGTCTTCAGGTTCGGCCGTATCGACAGACATGAAAGGCGACAACAGTGAACGTCTGTCGCGAAACCAATTGGTTGAAACTGTCAAAGCAATAGTATCGCGTGTTGTTGACAACGTGCCCAGCTCCAGTTCCTCTTCTTCACCACTCCAGATTGTCCCCAAGCGAGACCTCCGAGTTCTGACAGACGCTTTCATATCGATATCCCACGAGTTCTTGGAGCCGTATGGTTTTTCTCGCGATGCTGGCGCTGCCTCTTTGGCCGCGTCCTCACTCATAGCGGAAAAAGTGGAACGCAAACGAGAGACTTGCAAAATGAAACGAGCAGAAAAGACGAGGAACATACGAGATTCGCCGTCATCTGATTCAGAAAAACAAGCGGTCGCAGAGTGCCTGGCGACTGCCTTGCGCGCATGGCGGCTGATCAATACTTCAGGTGTGCTAGAAAATGATGATGCTGATCATGAGCAGACGGTTTCATCCGGCAGCAAATCCATGCCTCTGTTGCAAACGATAGCGGGGATGATCGAAACCAGCTTTCAAGCAGCGGAAAATACCCCGATGAACATGACACCAGCGATGCTCTCCCTTCACGTGGAGTTCGTGCGTGTAGCATGTTGTGGTGTTCGACAGTCTTGTGCTTCTTCATCTGTAGTCGCTCAGCCATGGTTCAGGCAAATAGCCGAACGTTTGTGGTGTTACTTTTGTAAAGAAGCCGCACCATTTTCAGCACCAGCTTTATCAGCTTCTGAACAGCAGAAGATGGAGGAAACAGCGGACGTGCAGCATGATGTTGTTCAAACAAACGACATACCAACTCCAAGAGGGACTCCACGCAAGAACGGTGCTGAGGATATAGCCACCGAGACCGAGGACAAGACTTCTATTTCCAATCGAGTAGCAGACCACCACGAGGACAGCTGCACCAAGGACGATTCTTCGACGTTCCAGGATATTGCCGTCGTGCTCCGAGCGCTCGCCTGGTCCCAAAGGACGCCCTTCCCGTCACGTCTTGCATTACTGCTGCACGCCGCCAAGCTTCTCGCAGGTACCACAATCGTCCGAAATCTCTCAGAACATGCTGTTTTTGGCTGCGAATTGCACTGGGATATCGCGCACTCCTATCGACGGGCTGGTCTAGACCGTTGGGCGGAGCATTGGCTTGACAGTGGTGCTCGTTTTGCAGAAAGATTCTCTGGATGCGATGAATGGGCAAAGCGTTTTCGTAGTGTTAGTTCTTGCAAGGAAGACCAAGAAAGGCGCAATGTTGCAAATGCACCAGTTGTAGATGAAGACGCAGATGCTCACCCGGACGAAGTGAACGAGACGTACTACACAAACGAAAATCAGTGGTGTCTTCTTGGGGATACGGCAGAAGCCTTCGACTTTAGCGACGAAATCAATAGAATTCGAGGCGATCTAGAGCGCGTAGAAACCACCCACCTTCAGAAGATTGAAGCGATTTTACTGGCGAAGGAATCTAGAAAAGAGTCGGATGCTGTTGATGATGATACCAGCACCACTCCCCTCGAGAACACCGACCTCAATGGCGACGTCGCGCCACCTCGAAAGCGACGGAAAATAGAGGAGGGAAAAGACGATGCGATGCTGGTAGATCACAGCCTAGGCACGACACTGCGACTCGCTCAGTCGCTTTGTCAAGCACTGACAACGGGTGACTTTCGCGAAGTCAAAAAATCTGCAAAGTTGCTGTTGCAGTTTGTGGTGGATCTGCGGGATAGCCTTTGCCTTGGGACATCAACGCCAAGTACTCGTTTCGCTGAATCAACTACAGTTAAGGCTCAACTTTCAATGGTCATTGGAGTTGGTCACTGAGATCGAAGAGGTGGCGACCCGTTGAGAGAACAGGGGAAAACGAAGGGAAAGGGGAGAGCTTTGAAGGGGGTCTCTTCCCTTCCGAGTCAGTGACCAATGAATGCTGAGCTTTAATACAGGCCTCGAAGATTTCGAAAACACAACCACGCGACTTATCCAGCAGTTGGCTCCGCTGTGTGCTGCCTCCTGGGGCAGTTGGATGCTGTATGAAGTGCGAAGCTTGCAAGGGTTTCTGGCGAGTCGTGAGGTTCTGCCGACGTGGAGTGAGATGGAAACTCTCCTTTTTCCTGAGCAGACGAGGAGTGACCAGCCTGACCAGGCTCCATTACCACAGCCAGAGATGCGAGTAAGAAGGGGTTCTTCTTATGGTGGAGGTACAGGCATCGCGGCAGATGATGCGAATCAACAAGGAGCTAAAACTATCAAAAGCGCTCCTGCCGACGATGACGATCTTCCGCTAGAAAACGTCGGCACGACAAAAGTTGCGTCTAGCGTCGGAGCAGAACGAGTTCCATCCGTTTTCATTCACGTTCTCAGCGAGCCGCAGCTGCGGTTAGACGAAGACGGGAGCAATGAGAAGCTGCACACAATGTTTTTCACCAGTTCTGCCGGTTTTTCTTGCCGCCTTCGGAATGTTCCGGTGCAGCGGATGATGCACAGTCTCGCGGAGCTTCTGGACGAGAACCGTAGAGATGTGAAACAAGTACAAAGAAGCATTGCTGGTGAAGCCACAAGACAGGTAGACGATAGTGTCAAACAACGATTCTGGGATCGACGGCAAGAATTTGACGAACGGCTTCAGAAATGGCTAGAGAATTTCGAGGCAATGACTTTGGGGCGATTGAGGTGTAGCGAAAGGGAGGAACTTTTTGGAGGTTTCCTGCGAAAGACTGAAGATGTCGAACAAGAAATGGGGATCATGGGAGAGCAGTCTTCAGAAGACGCAACCTCTTTCAACAGATCACCAGCGGTTTTGTTATACCTCGACGCTGCGATTACGAATGCACCTGTTGAGCATATGCCATTGCTGCGGGGTTTGCCTATTGCAAGAGCACTGGCACCCAACATGATGGCCTCAGAAGATGTGGAAATAGTAGAGTATCTTCATACGAAAAAAAAGACCACGACGGAGGATGAGGACCAAAGTGCGAGGTCTGCAATTCTACTAGGGTCTTCAGCAACAGGAGGAGCTAAAAAAAACGATAGAGCAGGCAATAGTTCAGGTTTCTACGTTTTGAACCCGAAGAACGATGCGGAAGTGCACGATAAGAAGCTTCTTCCCGTTCTAAGGCGCCTGCAATGGAGTGGCACAGTGGGAAAGGCACCGTCAAAGCGAAAACTTTTTGACCTCCTTTGTGAACGCGATACCTTCCTTTTCTCAGGACACTATGGCGGGGAGCAATACGTGAACGCGGAACAGCTGGAGCTTGGACGGAGCAAGGGGCTGAAAAAGATACGGGCTGTGGATGAGAAGAAGAAGCCTCCTCTTTCTGAAGGAAAACATGTTAGAGGATTCGCTCGAGAAGGCACGGATCAAGATCCAAATCGTGTGTGTGAGGATGATCGCATCAAGAAAGCGATGGTGCCCATATTGAAGGAACATACCATATCAAAGGACGCGCTCGCAGCCTCCCTCTTGATGGGCTGCTCTTCCACAAAGCAGTATGCTGCGGGCTACGGTGATGAAGGCTTCGGAACACATGCCCATTACCTCATCGGAGGTGCGCCGGTTGTGGTTGGGTGTCTCTGGGAAGTCCTGGCAGGAGAAGTCGATAAATTCACGGCAAATGTGTTGAATGACTGGCACGAAGATGAAAAACGCAGCTCCTCTAGTACAGCTTCAGGAGCAGCTTCCTTGTTGCGTTGTCTAGAAGGAAATAGGCAGAAATGTCGTCTACCGCATCTCACGGGATGTGCAGTGGTACAATTTGGATTGCCAAGAAGAACAACGAACTAATAACTGCTTTCTGTGTCCTGTAGACTAAAAGTGGTGGAACTCCGGGCTTACTACCTGCGATTTCAGCACTGGATGAAGATGCATTTTAAGTAGGAGCAGGATGCTGGTCCTTAATATCGCGTCTTGTGTTTCTGATATAGAGATTCCTTCGTGCTGTGGAAGTGGATGTGAGCAGAAATGAGAGAGCGTCCAGTTGTAAAGCACAGAAACGACGCAGATATCGGCACTAGAATAGACGAGATGACTGTGACCCCTGCTCATCGGTCACTATCGTTTTCCTCTCCAGAAGCGCATCTGTATAATGACTTTGTAGATCGTTCCGTAAGCCTATTTTCTGAATCGGTCCACATCCACAAACTGCTACATTGCAGTCTCACAACTGCAAACACACAATAATCATTCTGTTTATCAGTCTCATGCTCATCGGTCCACTAGAAGTAAATATGCCTAGCAACCTCTCCCGTATCGTCTTTGTAAAGCCAGCACGACCAGTCGTGGTTCTCTCATATTGCCTCACAGTGCACAATTATTCCAACGTCCTGCTCTAACCGTAAGCATAACCCTTTCATCAGGTTAGTATCTTCAAAATCAAAGTAGCCTTATTAAAGTCGTAGCATGTATGAGTATGATGAATGATTCATTGTTTTTTTTCTAAGCATTCAAGTACCAGCATGAGGATACAACATGTCATTGTAAGAATATGTCATAAGTTGTCTTATTAATACATGGCCAACCAGAACCATGCCTGGTTTTCCGCAACCTCTCCGCCACCCTTCCGAGGATGGAGGACCAGCTCCTCCACGACCGCGGTATCCACAGCCTGTGTCTCAGAACTACTGGCGTGACAAGCATGCGGCGATAGTAGACCCTAAAAAAGGGAGGTTTGCGGTGACCTCAGAACTCGGGAGTCTGCTTCAATGGTGGGACGGCGAGGAGCAGAAGCTTAGACACCACAATGAGCGCCACTCTTTAGAGCGATGGATCCAAGGGAAAGATGGGGCTTCAACGGGGTCTTCGAAGGCGACCTTTCTTGTAGCTAGAGATACAACAGCAACAAAAGCAGAAAATGTTTTCGACCATCCAGATGAGGAGATGGAGATTGACGAAGCAGAAGAAGATGAGAAGTCAGTCTCGCTGGCGACTTCATCTTCTGCCGCACAACAACATGTTGAACAAGAAAGCGGCTTTACTCCGACTCCATCGAGCTCATCTGCTTCGATTGACTTCGACTGTAGCTATACCCGCAATGCTGAGCAACGACTCTTGCGAGACGAGCAGGGTTCTTCTAGTATAGTTAGCAGTGTGTCTTCTTCAACACGTAAAAAGATCGTGCTACGAAAACGATCTTCCAGATTCTTGTTGGGTGAAGGATCTGGATCGTCTAGACGCCAGCCTGGTCATGAGAGGAGTAAGGTATCATCTTCCTCGCAGCATAGCAACAGTCCAGCGTCATCTGTCGATAGTAGATTCAAGATAACGAACTACAGTGCTTCATCTAGGAATAACAATACAGCTACAGGGTCTAGTTGTTCTACTAGAGGACGATTATTGCAGACGAGTACGAGAAACAAGAAGAACAAGAACTCTAGCATAGAAGAAAGAGAAGCAGGTGAAGACATCAACAACACTTCAATTCTTTCCTCGAATGGGTCTTCGAGACTGAAGCATGTACCGCATCTAGCAGAGTTATTACCTATGGGTTTCGAGCAAATGCAGGTTGGCGGGTCCTCTAGTTCCTCGTCGAATCAGAATCTTGCTCGTCGAACTTTTGGCGCTTCTGCGGGTGGAGTATCCACCTCGATGCACCATCAAAGCAGTAATGTTTCCATAGAAGGCGACTCTCCAATAGTTCCTATGTGGCAACGCGCTGGAGCAGGTGGAAATCAAGGAGGACGAGGTGATCTACCAGATTCAGGACCAGAAAGCGCAAGTAGAGCAAGAATGTTGATGTATCCCGAGGGGGGAGAAGAAGAAGCTTCTGAGCCTGCTCCAAAAACACCCCAGAATAGTTCGTCCTTTCATCGTCAACTGAGAAAGATCCAGATGAAGGACAAGGACCAGCAACTTTTACCGCTCGCAGATGCCGATTTAGAGAGCCTGTCCAGCATGACGCCTGCTGATGTCGCAAGGGAGTCGAAAGAAGACAAACGGTCTAGGCGATTTAGAAAAGCCTTCTTCAGGCATGATTTGTCTGGGTTGACGAGTATCACGCCAGCTGAGGTTCAAGAGCAAGTGGACTCAGTCGGAGGAGGAGGTGCTTCATCTTCAGGCAATGCCTCTTCAGACAACGGTAAATGTTCAATTTTAGCAGATGAATGGTGGGATTACGGTGGTCAACCACCAGGTGCGTCGAAGGACAGCAAAAATGGGGCTTCGGGAGCCATGGTGATGTCTACAGCCGCGAGCAAGCTCCTGGGGAAACACGGCAACTACGCTGCTAGAGGTAGTCGTGTCAAAAAACAGGACGCGAAAAGGGCGAGGAGGCGTGGTGGGCATGGGCTTGACGCGTCGGATCAACCTCAATTTCCTGAACAGTCGAGAAGTGGTGATATGAAACCAGCGAAGACGCCTTTTTTGTTCTATCCTATGACAGCGACCGCGCAAGAACGTAAAGGTTCAGAACAGATACCGCCTAATTTGTTTCGAGGTGGCTGGAAAGGACCGATTGAGAAGACCATTGATGCTGGCGATGAGGCCGTCCGTTCGTGGGACAACGATACACTTCTCGAACGATTGTTAAGGCTAGAAGTTTTTCACTATCACTATCACTACATCGGACTAACTATGCTGAGTGAAGTGCTCCTTGATTTGAAGGGGAGAACAACTCTTTATTAAGGGAGGCAAAGGACAAGTCACTCGACCAGCAGGCATGGTGGAAAACTAGCGTTAAGATTGGGGAGAAAAAACGAGGTCTTAGTCCATGGAATTGCCGATCTAGTCGCCGTTCTGCGTCCACTCAACGCTGCCATACCGTATCTGCCAGGCTTGGTGAAGAAGCACTATGCCTCCATCCATCCACCAGACGCGTGGGCGTTGCAGAAGCTGGATGTGCAGCACGAAAAACGGGATGTGCAACAGCAATTGGAAGATGAAGAAATTCGAAATTTGCAGTGGGAAGAGCAATACAAACGCTCCCAAATGCGTGGGGACCTAGTCGGTATCGAGCGAGCCCTCGCACGTGCAATCAATGCTTTTTGGCGAGCACAGAACAGCTTGATCTACCTTATGGAGGATCGGGCGGTAGTGCTGCGACAGACTTCTCTCTTATGGGACCACTCCTGTGATATTGATTCCTCTCTGATTCAAAGCCAACCACGAAGACTAGGACTAAGTGACTTCTAGCGCCACAAATGACGGATACTCCTTTACCTTGTAGAGCATGAGCATCCTGTAGAACGTTGTGTGAAAAAATCTAAGTTGTACGTGTACTACAATCCCGTCCTCGTCTAACTCCCACCGAAAGCAGGCTTCGCCAGATTTCGAGGGATCATCGTTGGCTAGTCCACGGGCTACGTGACGAGGTCCATGGCGAAAAACGGATGGGTGCTGCTGTACAGCGAGCTTTGGACTTTTCGAAATTGCTAGAATTCCGTGACAGACTTGCTGCGAAGTTGCAAGGTTTAAAAGACAAGAGTGCTGACTTGAATCTGGAGTTTCTAGATCTGGAGGCTGCTACTCGTCTGGAAATCCGACACGCGCTGACCTTTCTGGAGCGGTCTGTCAGCTCAGCTGTAGTCCCCAGAACGCAATTGACACAGCAGACCGAACGCGAGGTTGGGCTGCTGATAAAAAAAGGACAGCTGGTGATGATGCTCATGCACATGCTCGAAGAGCTCCTGGAGACGAGGGCCGAATATTTGGAGCGTGAAGAGGCGGTTACTGGCAACAATGGCAGCTTAGCAGTCTATGAAGGGGTACACGCACAAGGGCTGACAGGTGGAAGTTTCGAGGAACAGCTGGCCGAAAGTGGAGGAAGTCTGGCACTAGGGGGAACAAGCCATCGAAGAAATTTCGCTAGAAATCTCTCTGTTAAAACCGGAGGTGGGTCTCTCACATCCTACTTGAAGGGACAGAACGCGGGAAGACTGGCTTTTCTAGCAGACTCTGAGAACGTGCGAGACGCACAGACACGCCAACAGTACTAACTTCTGCTAGAGGATGATGTTGTTTATTTTTTTAAAATTGTTACGTAGAAGAAGAAGTTCGTCGTAGAAGTAACTCTCGTGCTGCAATGAATTATATGGTTTATTCAGTACAAAATAGTACTAAATCTAAAATTGATCAAGCACGACCATCAAGAACCAAAGAACCAATTTCCAAATAAAGGCTGTCGTTGACCGAGTACCACGCCAAGGCGGACCCGATTGGTCACGTTTTCTCGAGGCCGTTACCGGAAGACACACGATTGATTGAGGAGGAGATCAGACTTCTCTCTTTACGCTGGTCAGGTTTATCCATCTTTCTCTTTTCTCTTTCTTTGGTATCTTTTTGATCCCGGAAAAGAATACCACCTCAAGAGACGAACAAAAAGTACCAAGATATTCGTGGGGAAATCGAGATAGAAGGTTCTTCAAGCTGATTTTCTAATTTGTGGCGTTTTTGATCAGGATGCAGGCGCCTTAATGCCGTGGATGACAAAGGCCGTGCGAGCGCGCGTTACCGATCTAGAGGCTTTGGCGAGATCTCGGAAGAACCAGGAAAGCCAGCAAAATGAAGCAATTGGTCAGGAATCCCTAATCCCGGATCAGCAAACCATCACCAAGAAGATGGGAGAAAAAATCGAAAAAGTTACGAAGAAGAAAACAGAGATTAATACGATGCACGACTCGTAAGTGATGAACTAACTACTCTAATTGGGTTTTGCACTTCTAAGTGATGAACTAAATGGGTTTTCGTTTCGAGTTTTTGAAAAAGAAAAAGGAACTTCTTCTATCTTTTGATACTCGAATTAGAACTAGAACTAGTACATCTTTGTGTTACAACAAGTAGTATTCACTGTAAATAGAAGAACTTCATCTTGTCGTTTTTACTCATCTACTGCTTAATCTTCCTCTCTGCCTCTTCTAACCTTCGCATGGATCAGGCGGATCTGAGTCAAGGTTTGAGGGCTGCTGTGATCGCTGCGGCACCCTACGACGAAGACGAAGAGTCGTCAGAAGACGATAATAAAGGCAGGAGTAGCTCCTCGTCCTCCAGCGACAGCGATTCCGATGATAGTGATTATGGAAAGGTTGGAAATGGAAGTAGTAGAGCTTTTTTGTTCAAGATAGGCTTTGAAACACGATCATTCAGTATCAATATAAATATGAGTACTTATAAAATATTGATAGTTGTGCTTTTATCGTTGATGTCTGAGTCTGTCTCTGTCCTACCTGGTGTCGCACCAGCTTTGCTGATGTCAGTCTGTACTAGCACTTGATTCTGAACAATAAGTGTTTTTGTGTCAGGAGTATGAGACTGTAACTGAAACTGTATCATGTTGAACTTGTCAAGATCTTGCTGTTGTACCTACTACGTCTAGTTGAATCAATCACGTTTATTTTGATGCTATTGCTATCGGAGATGAAAAAAATTTCCCTGCTCTATTGTTCTCTTCTTCTAAGTTCTTGATGCAGGCGATATTTCTGGCGTTGTCTCCGATGTTTCAGATATTTCTGGCGGTGTGTCCGGTGTATCCGATATTTCAGGAGTTTCTGGTGTTGGTGGCGGTTCCGAATCCGGTTCCGGTTCCGGCTCTGGCTCGTCTGGTGGAGGTTCAGACGATGATAGCGATGAGTAATTTTCCCTCATAAGCGATGAGTAAGTGTCAATGGTCGAGAAGAAGTGCACCTTACTAAGCGTCTTACTAAGCGTCTGGTGTCCGATTTGGTAGTAGACAAGCTCTCGACGCTTCTATTTCGTTCCTTATAGATGCTTAACTTTAGGAAGCGCTCGAGAGTAATTGATTTTTGTTATAAGTTTCTTTGGAAATAATTAATAATGATTGATTAATCCAATTTCATCTAGAACTTCTGCATTCACTAGCTGAACAAGAAAGGCATCCAATGTCATGTTTCAACGCATTCCTGCTATCAAATCATGGAACTGCTACTGCTAAGGGCTTTTGTTGTATTCTTCTATTCTATCTACTGCAACTACAACTACTTCTAGTTACAAGAAAATGATTGAATCTAAATACAACTACTTCTAGTTACAAGAAATAGATGATTGATTCTAGGAAGTACGAGGACCTTCAATTGACCTTTCATGCGAGAAAATAGTCAGGCGGATGAACAAGATTATAAAAACAGAAGAAAGTAGACACGTCAGTCCTGAACAAGAACATCTTGGATTTGGCAGTCCTATTCTTTTGCCAAGAAGGGTCGTCCGCAAGCATACGCATACAACAAGACTTTGGAAGAGAGAGATGGAGAGAGCACAAGCAGCTGAGCAAAAATGGTCGAGAAAGTTCTGCCTGCTTCATCATTAAGAATAAGAGCTCGGTTTACAATCAGAAAGAGTTCTTGGGAGAACAAGGCAGGTACTAGAGACTGAGTCGCCTTTCAAACTATGCGAGTCATGGAAGCATTGGTCCTCCGAATATCTTACTGGCTAAGGCTGACAAGTTTTTTTTCTCTACGGAAGAAAAAGCTACTAGAATCACGCAACGACACGCACATTATGCGAATGTGTTGAGAACACAAGCTACGTCAAAACACTAGCATAAATTCAAGCCCAAAATAGAAAAGAGTCATCATTTCAACATGGCGCCAAAAAAAGCTGCTGCCGCTGCTGACAACACGTCGGGTGGCAAGGAGGACAAGAAAGAGCAGCCAAAAAAGAAGCCACCAATGAGGAAAGTGAACTTCGTGGATCTTCTTATGTCCGTCATGATTGATGTTCCACGTATAAGCATAAGGATTTATGCTCATTTCATCTACTTCTAGCTTCTACTTTTCCCTTTGCCCCGAGAGGGCAAGGGATCAAAGCTAGTAGATGAAGAACAAGGACGATGCTGATGGATGGACAATGAATCATAGCTAGCACCCTCTAGCTCTAACATTCCCGAAGAAGAGGAGGAGGAAGAAGCACCCACGACAACTACTATTAAGGGTTACCGCGTTGCATTCTTCACTACAACCATCTTCCTTCACTTTTTTTCCAGTAGGAAGAGGGTCAGGGATCAAATCTGAAGAATGCAATGTCGCAACCTCTAAAAATACTACGAAAATGAAGGCTGCACCGATGAAGAGATCTGCTGCTAGTGCCTCTTCAGCTGGAGAAGATGGTGGATTCGACGATGAAAAAGACAAGAATTATGCTCTACTAAAAAGTTGATCATGTTGTACGTAGTTCATGACTTCCTTATTCTTAGTAAGCCCCCTCACAAGCTGCCCTAAAAAAGCAGGTAGTTCAAGAACTTCAACTTCTGCCCAACAAAGCTCCAACTCCATCAACTTTTTCTATGAAAAAGCAACTAAATAAACTACTTACAACTAGTAAAACTACTTCCAACTAAAACTACTTACAAGTAAAACTAAAAGGAACCCCAAAGCAACAGCCCTGTGCTCAACATCTAAAGAAAATCATCCTCCGAGAACAAGAAGTCTTCCTCTTCAGAGAAAGTAGTTACGACTTTGGCAGTTCCTAAACAGACGCTAGCGAAGGCTATGAAAAACATTGCACCTTTGGAAACGTTTCCGGAGGATACTAAGGGTCTCGACTTCCTGAAGTTGGCTCCGAAAACTTTCCAGGAATGGAAGGTAAGCAGGATGCTTTTTTTTTGCTAACATCGTTCGATCTTTGGTCGTCGACAGGACGAGGAGCGAAGATATTATCTTGTATTTGATAAATGTGGGCTTCTAGCTGAGGTTCTGGTACTAGGACCTCCTCAGAAGACATCTTCTTCATGTTGTAAGTACTTATGCAAGGGCCGCCTTTACACTCTTTCCTTTTTGCCACTCCCACACCACAGCTCGCCAAAAAGCCTCCTGGTCGTCGCTTTGTACCGCAATCCCTGCAGGCCAAATTCGGTGATGATCATCCACCTACCATGGAACTGGCCACTGAAAATGGGATTTGCGATGTACCGCCTCCGGGTACGCAGATCCGTACGGGACTGCAGCTGAGAGGAATTTATGGAAAAGGTCGCAGGTCTCGATGCCATACTTATAGTACTTATAGATACTTATATATAAGTGGAATGCGAATGAGCACATGATTCTTTCTCTGTACTATTGCTATCTCTACGAGACTGTCTAAGGCGAGTGGAAAGAGCACATTCGCGAATGGCAGAATCGTGTTTGTGCTGGCGAGAGGGACTTAGCTTTTCCTCTCGCACCTTGGCTGGCTCCCGACACCTATGATTGGGACTATTTGCGGTTTTTGTCTCGACATGGTGGTGGTGGAAGAAAAGAGGAATTCTTTGGTGAGATCCGCGATATCTGTCGCTCTGACTATCGTCAGATTGGTAGACAGCTGACGTGGCTTGAGAGGGAGAATAAAACGGAGACGCGCCAGGCGAGATTAGACCATAGATTTAATCGGAAATTCACGGAGAGTGCGAAGAAGGTAGTCATGTTGTGACTTGAAGCTACTTTCAATTTTAGACCTAGCTGTGTCTTCGTAGGTCGGCTTCGGACATTATCGTCTTTGACAAATTGTCAGCATTCCGTACTTCTTTTGATTCTCCTTCATTCACTTCCAGTTCCATTTCGCCTCATTATGAGCCTCTACAGACTGACAATGACATTAGTTACAATGACATTACTTCACTCATCACCTCTTCCCCGCCACATCTCAACAGGCTCACACTTGGATGCGAGAAGCGTGTGGACGCAAGGATTTGCAGTCTCTAGAATTGCTCATGATGATGCCGTTGCCGACACGGTTAAATCGGGTGGACGCCTTTGAGCCGCTTCCAGACACCTCACCGATTCATTTGCTCCTCGAAGATGTTTATCCCTGATATGGCTGGTTCTTTGTCAACATCTTCGTCTAAGTCCATGATCTAGTTTGTTTTTAAAATGTTCAAGGGGAACAAGGAAGTTTTACTTGTTTCAGTTTGTTGTACCTTCGCGTTTCTAGTTTCTTATCAGTCAAGAGTCCCTACCATCTTCGCTAATCTCCGCGTGCAGCCGGCAATCCGAAATATGCAGGCTTACCACTTCCGGAGCACGAATGCGTCATGATCGTTTTGGAGTGCTACAAATATGAGCAGGCGAACAGCGTGGACTTGGAAAATGGAGCTTCAATTCTGCACAAAGCGGTTGAGCGCGAATACCGAGTACGCAGTGACTTGTCGACAATCAAATTCATCGTGGCGCATCCGAGATTCAATTATGACAGTAGAACGAAAGTAGTTTGTTGTTGTTGAGCAATATAGAAGGAAGCACTGGTGGCCTATAGCTGGCTACCTCGCGTAGCCACAGAAAATAAGAATTCGTATCTTCAGGTCTCTTCTTTCTCCTATGACTACTTCTAATCCCTATCCCTAGTCCGTATGGACAAGCACGGGCGACGCCCTCACGAGTACGCATATCAGTGGGGCTTCATGGCAGCGTACAATATCATCAAGAAAGAAGCACAGAAGCGTGGCTTTGCGCATCGCATAGTTTGGCCAGATGAAGTAGATATGGTGATAAATCCAGACAAAAGAGACGCTAAGAGTGCAGCATGGCTGAACGAGCAGGTGGTACATGAAAAGGAAGAAGCATCTCCCATGAAATTTTCGGCATTTGCGGATGTAACAGCCGCATTAGAAGTACAGAACGAGATTAAGGATACAAAGTTTTTAGCTTCTGCGAAGAAAAAGGAACAACAGAAGGATTCGAAAGACAAAACTGGTGAACAACAAATAATCCAAGTCAAACAAGAGCAGGGTAATGCTAGTACGACTACAACAGCGAAGGACGAGAACGTTGTGGACGAAAAGATCAAAGTTACAACTAAACAAGAACAGCATGTTGACACTTCTACTGCAGGAGCAGATATTATGCCATGCCTGCTCAAGAACTACCTGCCAGCGTCGCACCAAAATCTAACAACGTGTTCTTCATTTTTCAAACTTCTGGAGAACAAAACCGATGAGGAAAAGGCAAGTCTCGAATCTCTCTTCGGACCTGGCTGTCAGGGCCGCCAGCGCAGTGCGGAGTGGACGAAAGAAAATCCACTCTGGGACACGGATCCGCGCTACAAGTATGGATCGAGCAACCCTGTGAAAAAGGAAGACTTCGTGCTGGAGAAAGTGTACTTTTTGTTCTTTCGTTCTTGCAGCAGAGTAGAGGCACCACCTTTGAACTACTTGATTACGAGGATCGTTTTATCATTTACATTTTCATAATCGTGATTTCGTTCGTTTTCCCTCTGAATCTTAGTCTTCTCCCTTCATACAATACTTTTGTCCAATTATAGCTTTCCTTTGTGAAACATGAATTCAGGGTGATTCCTCCCTCTGTGCCTTCCTGGAACGTCGCACAGAAAATCAAGAAAAAGAAGTTGAAAATGCTAGAAAACCTGGTGCAAAAAGTAGCGGCGGAAAAGGACATCAATCTCATGAAGTGGTTCCGGAACGATGCAGCGAAACAGAAGTGCCTCAAGGAGCAAGCTGAAGCTAATAAAGCTAGAGCTGCATTAGAGATGAAGGAGGACAAGGAGCAAAACAAGAAAATGTTGAAAAACAAAACCACTAGTGCATCTGCTGCTACTGGAGATGAACAAGTTGTAGAGTTAAGGCTGCCGTTGAAGCATCCTCAGCGCCATCCTTGGCCTCCTTTTCAAGGGGAAATGCGGCTCAAGGATGGGCTCAGGGATGCGACGCGGTAGCTCTAATAGAGAGGCTTCTTCCTGCTGAAGATGGTGGTCAGAATACAACATCTTCATCTAAAAAGTCAGAAGATGATAGTACAACAGCACAAAAACTCGTCGTAGCACTGCCTTACGACGACATTTCTGGATACGAAGACGCAAAGAAAGCAACACGAACCGCGCGGAAAGAGAAGGAAGCTAAGCAGGAGGAAGAGAGGGCCAAAATGGTTCAGGATCGCCAAATCCGTATCAAGGAGCAATTGGAATACAGGAAGAACACGTACTATTTAACTACTTAAAAGATTTTTTCCTCTTTCTAATCCTTGTTTCAAGTCATTTTTTAGATTCGCCGTTGTTGTGTTAAGATGATGACCATCTTGTTTCGTTGCTTTGATTGCATAACCTTCATCATGCCGACTACTTGTATGAAACCAAAAACCTCAGGCCTTCCCTGAAAGAGCGCCTACTCGATCCTTCAGCCTTAGAACCGGACGAGGCTTGCTTAGCTCGTATGGAGCCTTTACGTGAAACCTTAAAACTCGGCAACATTGAGGAGATGGCAAATTAAGGTCAACATTTAGTGTCCATCTTTCTCGGCATCTTGGTACCCTTTTCCCTTGTATTCTCATGAAATACAAGGGACAAGGTGTCAAGATGAGGGGGCCGAGATGCAATCTAGCAGACTCTAAGCAAAGAGGTACATCGTTGAGGGTGCTCCGATTCCTCCTACCCATACGCGAATCGTGCCTCCCGACACTCTGAAGACCGACGTAGGTCGTCGAAACTGGAAGGGCTTTTACGCACGTTTCAAGAAGAAGCCTTGCGCTTACCAGTTCATGGCCAAAGGGCACCCTGCGAACATGAAGAATCTAGACCGTTTGCCTCATGGCGCAGCTCGTGCCGTTCAAGGCTTGCCTATCATACCCGAATGGCAATGGGACAACCATAATCCACAAGACTACTCTTATGAAAAATAGAGTACTCGTACTAGTAGAAGAAGTACTCCTGTCGTTTTCTTCTAAAAAGTGATTTTTGCAGCTTTACTTTACTATCATTCGCTTGTTCTACTTCTAACTCTGACCCAAAAAATTGCTTGCTGAGTGGAGATTCGATCCGTCTGCACGTGAAGGCCAAGATTTTGAAGAAGTCGTCCAGCGTAACTTGGCTAGAGTGGCTTTATACTACGACGATTCGCAGGTCTCGAGAGCCGCACTGATTACGGCGTAATGACGTTGTCTGACTCCTTGATATTGTTTAGTCTCCCAGATAGTACATGTAAGACTATGTGAGACTCATGCCATGCCATTTCCATGACGGTAACTCAGCTCCCAGGAGGACTGAACCAGATGTAAGTAGATAGATGACCAGCATCGAACAGAGGACCTCCTAGGCTTAGCAAGAAGGTCGGTGCAACATCATCTTCAAGGACTATAATCCTCTTCCAAAAGTCTCTTCTTCTAATCATCGCTGCGACGGTGGCGGCAAAAAAGGGCGTGAGAAGACTGAAGCTGAGAATACTGGTAATCCATTGCCCAAGTTGGAAGGAGAGGCTGGCAACCCTACCGGATGCGGTGGCATAGCACAGCTGTATCCCAGAACTGAGTGGCCTCATAAAGCATGGCAAGAACCAATTTTTCCGGAAGGTTTCAAACTACCGCCTAAGGCGGGTGATGAGCCGCCAGCGAAGAAGCAGAAGACGTCTATTAAGGATGCTTGCTGTAGAGCTACAACAAGGTTTTAATCAAGACGAAGTACTACGTCATCTGGAGGAAAAATTACAGTTGTAGAGTCATGTCAAGGACAAGTTCTCAAGAACAACACACACAAACGCTCTATGTTTTGAGTTGCAGTTTACAGTCAGCGTTACCTCAAGTAGTGCATACTGTTCTTACTTCTAAGATGAAGAGCTCCAAACCCAAAGACAAAGCTGCAGACTCTTCACCAGATGAAGATGCACAGGGCGGAAGCAAAAAGACTGATAAAAATCCGAAGACCAAAGGAGCTAAAGTGGAGGCAAAGGAAAAAGAAGAGCCGCCATCGAAAAAGCAAAAAACCACTGGAAAAGACGCAAAGGTTGATGTTAAGACAAAACGGACTTACATGTGAGTCAGCATCCACTTCCAAAAGGCTCTTACTCTCTCTTCTACTCCTGAAATAATAGCAATACTCTGAATTTAAGCTTCCTTTCTAAGGCGAACGAGACAGTCGTCGATGAGGACAAGACGTCGAAGAGCAAAGCTGCAACTGGTAAAAAAGCAGCTGCGAAAGCCGTCGAAAAGGAGAATGCCAAGGAGAAAACTACTTCTAGTTCAGCAAAGGACAAGGAAAAGACAACTACCACTTCTTCTAAGAAGGAAGAAAAAACTGCTACTTCGACAAGCAGCAGCAGTAAGAACGCCTCCTCATCCAAGGATAAAAAGGATGCAACAACAAGCAAGAGGAGCGACGCGGCGACGCCAGCCCGCGGTAAGAAGTCTAGCGATACTACCACGAAAGGAGCTGCGAAAACACCGGGAAAGCCGACGCCGGGACGAGGTGCAGCTAAAACACCAGGAAAAACAGTCAAGAAGTGAGAGTTGTAGCCTCTTGCTTCTTAACAATTGCCACTACGAGGCATGGTTCAGACAGTCAGAGTAAGTACAATTAAGGGTAGGTTAAAGGTGCTTTTCTTACCGCTTTTTATGCCTCTCCTAAGGGAGAAAGACATAACAAGCGGGGTAAGCGAGCACCAAAAACCTACCTCTAATACAACACTCGAGTAGAAGGACTAGAAGAAATCATAGTCGTCTTCAAGTAGACATGCCAGACCAGTACACTATATTCACCTGCTGATATCGATACCGTGGTGCTGGAGGCGAAAATGAAGATGCAGAGATTTTCATCGAGTTCGTAGGTGTACTAGCGCAAAAGTGAATCTTGCTTACAGATACAAACAGGTCTATGCATGTAGAAATCAATGTGGTTTTGTTTTGCTAGCGCTGGGAGCGAAGTAGCATGAGAGTAAGTTTTTGCTATCTTCTACTAGTACTACGAGTTGTTTTGATGACCGGTTCGTGCTACATATCAATTTCACAAATCTAAATACAATTTCATTCATCCAAAACCAAATCCAAAATTTCAAGATTTTGCTTTCACAACAAACTGTTTCACTTTCAGCATGTATTCTAATAGCAATGGTGCTGGTGACTGATTAATTCACTGGTAATAAAAACAAAAAAAGATCTAAATTCCAAAAATTTTGTTTTTATCGCCAACAAATCGAATCAATTCATTTCCTGATGTGCAGCTTTCCAATTTATTGCATTCTGGAGATGCGCACGACGTTTCCAGACTGGTTTTCTGCTTCAGCTTTTAGTCTTCATTCGCATAGTAAATATGATGTGAGGAATTATAGGTATAAGAAAGTATGAATTATGGAGGTACCATAGGACACATATTTTTGATATCGTGCCTTTTTTTTGAGAAATTTCAGAATTTAGATAAAATTCCTAGAAAGATTCAAAAACAAAAGTGCTGCATTTTGGTTGTTATGTCTCTTCTTATTCCTCTCAGTACATAGTAGTAGGTTCTGGTACACACACACTTGAGGTAGGTATTGTCAGCATTTCTTGAGAATGATCGATCGAGTATTTTTTTCTCCTCCATAATTGATTCAACAGTAAATTTTCCAAGACCAAGTCGGTTAGAAGGGGAGACAAGAAGGGGATACACGTATATTTCGTATCATGGCGCATAGCAACATCAAGAAATTTCAATGTTACAATGTTTTCAACATACAAAGATTGGCCGTCTTTGAATATTCCAAGCCGGAGCAGATACTCTTTCTGGTGTCGAGAAAACCGATCGAAATTTGATAGCCCTGTGCAGCTATGGGTGTCTTTCTTCTCCTTGCATCCGCAGACTGAGTGGCAAGAAAAATGTTGGCATCATACGCTCTTCCAACCGGTCTATTGCAACGATGAGTATATATTATAATCAAAGCTAACGACGTTGAATCGTGTTCATGACTGTAGTACTAAGTAGTACTGCTATCAACCATAATTGCAATTGCATGATTAAGAATAAATATGATTGCCTACGTTCTCCCTGTCACTTTCGCTTTCTTTGGTCCTGTTGCGAATTCATGCTCGTGTCGGCAAAAGGAGAACGGGTGGGAACCACACCTCGGATCCTCAGGCTGCACTTCGACTCTCGAGTGACGATTTTTCTGGCAGTTGCTCTGTCCTTCGCAGATTGGTGTTTCAAGTTTCTCCTTCGGAATCCGTTGCCTCTGGTGACTGCTGCTCGTGGACAACAAGCTCAAACAGACTTGTCATTTGTCGAGCCGTTTGAACTACTGCGTTTTGGCTTTGTCGGAATCCGTATAGTGCCGAGCCTAAATCGGGGTAGCGCGTTGGCTCTTTCCACGGAGTATCCCTTCGCGAGTGTCTGCCTCAACCTCTGGTGCTGTGTACTTTCGCTGATTGCGTTGAGCCGTGTGGGCGATAAGATAAAGATAGTGACGTGGAAGCGGTTTTCGTCTGTGACAGCTTCCGTCGACGAGTACAAAAAAGATCTCGAGCCACTTAATGCACCACAAGAACTGGCAACCCTTAATTTACGAAAGTGGCAGAAGACCTTTTCCTCCTGTCTTCAGGAGTTCCGCGTTGAAATCTTGATGTTAGTTCTTGGCAGTATCGGCAACAATCTGGACCGTGTCTTCTTTGAGGGCGTCATAGACTACATCCACTTTTTCGGAATACACTCTAGTCTGGATTATGCGTGGAACCTGTCGGATTTGTTGATTACTTGTGGGACGGTGAAATTTTGGTGGAGTATTATGCAGAAGTAGACGAGGCGAGGCTTTTTTTCTAAAGTGAAGAAACAAAAGATTCGAATATTATGCCTTTCTTCGGAAGTGAAGCACGGCATTAAATAGTCCAATCGACAGTTTCGGAATACTGACCAGGGCGAAACTCCATTCCAAGACTCGAAGAACTCGCAAGGATCTTCATGTGAAGTTTTCAAGTTTTCGTTCCTCGACAACGTTTGAAGGATAACCTCCTGCCATACCCTTAATAGACTATATCGAGCATGAAAAGTAGCGGTCCTCACGAAGAAACTTCGAAGCAAGAGAAGATATTGCTCTGCTCTGCCTCCGAAAGAAATAAAGGGGTCGAATGTTTCGTTCTCGGCTTCGCGAAGGGAATATGAGACGGACCATTTTTCAATTTTCGTAGAATTTACCACACAAAGGGCGAGAGAGAGAGAGAGACGCCGTTTTCCTCGTTGGGAAAGTTGTGATGATGGAGATCTCGTCGTTTGCAAATATGAAAGGTCATCGAGTTGCGTAGTTATAATTGATGAAGCTCATAGTTGTACCTCGTACGCATACCCCACATCATCGATTCATTGCTTTCATTTATTCCTCCATCATGTGTATGTATATTCCACCAAAAATCTTCACTGACTTTCATCTTACGTCGGCTTAGAACAACTAGAGCAATCATTATGATCATATTCTGTGTTGATTGATCACCCACATGGAAAATCCGTAGGAAAAGCAAGTAGAATAGAAGAAGGTCACTCAACTGCAGTTGACGAACCAAAAGAGGGAACGAGAACGAAGGCGAGACTTCTAGCTACAAAACAACTAGAACAACCTCTCCAACAAGAAGTGTAACTTCTTCGAAGGAGAACTACAACGAAACCATCAGAAGCAAGTACGACATCGTGGTCCCCAAACCCGGCAAGATGATGAAAATTCATCCGGATCAAGTACAAGTTGGAGGTAGTTCTTCTAGTTCCTCCAGTTGTACCGCTCTTGCTGCTACTAGCTATATCGCCGAAATCATAGCTCCACCAGCACCTCTGAATGGAGAAGAACCATCATCTTCAGAAGGAGTAGTATGGCATCAGAATGATCAGAACATCTTCAATCACAATGATGTCTTGTCATCCCATGGCGCACTACCTGATGACAGTACCGCAGCTACCAGGATGAAGCTCAACTATGCGATAATATATTCTTCTGCGGCACTAGGCTTTTACGCATTGTGGTACACCTTCCACGACATTGGGTTATCCACGCTGTTGACGTTCTCCGTCTTGATTCAGGTAGTACCTATTGACCCTGTACTTGATCTACTGTCCTTTACTGTGAAACCGATAAGAAAGTAGGAGTAGTATTTTATAGTATTAGTAGTAGTAGTCGACGTAGTAATTAAATGATTATACCAGAGTAGTTTATAGCACGCATGGTGCATGGAGTAGCATGGAGTGCATGGAGCGCAGAGCTTTAAGGGGCGCAAGAAGCTCCCCTTTAGCTCCATGCTACTCCATGTGATCCATGCACCCCATGCCATGCGAGCTGTGAAACCTTATAAATTGCTCTGTTATACAACTCGACTTTTCGTTTTCTCTTCCGTCCATCCCTTCATTCTCGTCCTTGGTGATTTACTACACATGATCATTGTTATTTATCACTCTAACTATCCTTCCTTCTACTAAATACCTTACCACACGCATTAATAATTGGATTATACGACTTGCTGTACGTGTGCCTGTAGTTGCTTTGATCATCAAAAAAGATTTAACGTCAACCTTTCCACAGAGCGTTGCGCTTATATGTTTGCTAGCTGGAGTTCTTTGCCAAAGATCAGTGCGTGGTATCAGTGCAATGAGCATCGGGATGCAGGCATGCAGTTTTTGCCTTCGCCTTGGAACAACGACTTTTTTGAGAGGTAACTGTCTGGTAGTACTGTTTGTGATGTTGTTCGAGGATGGTTGCTTAAGCTTATTATAACTTCGTCGAATTCGTCTTCACTGAATCAGAAACAAGTAGTAGCATAGAAGTACATCCTCATACATGATCCCCGAATAATGTTGATTTGCAGACCAAGCAAAAATCTACCAGAACTACAGGTTATATCCCGACCGACAGCACAGGAGATTATCTGTACCAGCTTGCGGATCTCTTCGCACTCACTCTGTGTGTCTATATCGTCTACCTTGCGAAGGTAAGGTTCGCGCACACATATCAGGTATTCAACCCTTCCCTGCTGCCATGATCATGAGTTGTAAGTAGTTTTTTCAACGCATAACAAATGGCTACTTATCATCTTCATGGAAGTTGATTAACAAGATTGTGTTTGTGGTAACCGAAAAATGTGTTGTAGCTGAGTTCTTGTATACAACTTCTTAGAAAGAACTTACTAGTACGTGGATTTTTTTCGCGCTGAAAATAGAGTAAGCATAAAAACTCCCGCCCATCAACCAACCACAGCGCCAAGCCGACAGCTTTCCGGTAGCTCCTACGTTGGTTGGGTGTATTATTGCCGCCATCATGATCCACCCGGATCTGAACAACTGCCCTTTCTTTGATGCTCTTAAGGCTTACCGTAATTCATCTGGATTCTGGAGAAGCATCTTTGGTCTCGTCGGTCTTGTTTACGGGTTAAAAAAAAGGTAGAAACACGTAGTCGTAGAAGATGACCTCCAAGATGAATATCTTCTGTTTCTGTCGGTTCTAATGCTCTCTGGGCTGCATCTCTTTACACGGATGTTATGTCCACGATGCCTCAGTTGTGGATGATCAACAGATTGGCAGGCAAATTCGACGCTCTTTCAGCGCATTACGTCTTCCTAGTTGCATTGTCGCGGACACTGGAGACGATCTTCTGGTAAGAATTGCTATTTGTGTTTGACACTGGAGACGATCTCTGGTAAGAATTGCTATTAAGTTTTTGACATCCTACCATACCATACCACACCATACCATACCATACCATACAGTTCCTGTGACAAGTAGTTGTTGATGAAGATTTGACTACAAATGTGTAAGTCTACTCCAGCATTGTACTGGTGATGCAGTATTATATCTTTGTTGTATTCCATATCCATTATACTGTAGCTGACGTTGTACCTGGCTGAATACAACACCCACTCACTCTCACACGACAGGTCCCACGGCTACACGGAGCTCGCCCCAGAGAATGGAGTGGACCTGAATATCAGTGGATTTGCAGTTCTTGGCGCTAACCTCTTGCATATCGTTCTGATGGCAGACTTTGTGTACATTTATGGTCAGCTTTTTTCCATCTTCCTCATCATTTTGGTCCCCTTTTGCCCTGTATTCTCATGAAATACAAGGAGCAAGAGGTCCAGTGGGGGGGACCGAGATGGAGTAAAGCCGACGCTAATGCTTGTATCTTCGCAACTGGTACAAAGGGAACATGCTACGAGCACAATTCGACTTCAGTGGCGAGTCGTGCTTGGATGTTGTGTAAGGCCAATATGTACATGTAGTACGTCGATGATGTCACTGATAGATTGTAGTTCTTTTTCATCAAGTTCTTACCAGAAGATCGTCTTGTTCAAGTTGTTGATTTTCTCCTACTTAGTAAGATTTTTACTTGCTTTTCCTCTGTCTACGTACAGGGCACTTTTAACCCCCGCTATACCTTTGATGCCCAAAAATGTTGACGTGAGTTAACAAAAACACATACCCAAACAAACCACTCATAAAATATCTGAAGTCTCTGATTACATAACTCCTTTATTAGCATTCGAAACATAGTAGAGTGAAGTACGGCACTTCATCCCATCACGTAGAACTTTCCTTTCTCTCGACGTAAAAACGTAACGTTCCATCATTCCAAGAACGAACGAACCCCCCACGTTCTGTCATGTGAAAATAAACATCACTCGCGACCTCGTAGTCTTACATTTTGATCTTGTACAGACGATGTACAGAGTTTAGGGTATGCTCAGGCGTGTAGAAAATGAAGTATACCAAGTAGTATGTGCATATTGCTTCTTCTAACATCAAATTATCTCGCAACGTATTAGATCAACATCTACAATTCATCGTCCACAAATGAAATTCGATCGTTTCTGCAATAACCTATTTTCTGCTATAATCACCTAGAAGTATTACACGGTACTAATATTAACCTAGTATCTTGATGTTGCGCGCACGCCTTTTTTTCTAGTCTCTAAACGCATCATTAATAAATTCGCCAACTAAAAACACTAACAAACTAAAGCTTACTAACTGTCAGTCATCACCCCAAAAATCATCTACTTACTCGTTCCTCATTTCCCTTGTAAGTTCCCCACTCATTTTCCCCGTTAATTACACGCAAATTCATATTGACGTAAATGCACCTTCATATGCCATATGTGCATAATGGATCTTCCAAGGATCATCTTCAAAGACATCTTGTTATAACCTCTAGTATCATGGTTGAACTATGATTCTCATTCTTCATCTCATGATGACAACGAAGTAATATGATTCAGATGAAGTACTACTACTTACAACAAGTAGTCGCAACTACAGCGATCAGCTTGTTGTAATTTGCATGCTTTGGAGATAATTGTAGTGTTGCTCGACGACAGCGATAAGGCTACTATTTTCTAGTCGACGCTGCCTGTCCTCTATCGCAAGAAGTCATCGGCTTGAAATTGCATCGTTGGACTTGGAATGCACACAAAGTAATCAGTAGTTGAGAGAAATCGTGACTATGCTTCTGTTGCTCACGCTCGTCGGTCCAAAATCGCCACTTCACACGACTCCCTTCTTTCTACAACGTTCCCCGTCTTGTTATGTGCACTCCCCGCCCATTTACTGATGTACAGAAGTCCAGAAAAGTAAAAGATTTAGTTTTTCTAAATAATTGGCTTTGGATTGATGGTTGACCATATTATCTACCTAGTCTTCTCTCATTTGCTCAAGGAAAGCTGGTAGAATCTTCATGCTTAGGAACTTCCAGAGAACACTAGTACCCAAGAAGACCACAGATAGTTGTATCATGGTCGTGAGCTGTTTGTGTTAAAGTGCCTCAAAAAGAAATGGCCCAACCCGGCACCAACGGTGAGCTCTTTGTGAAGTGCCTCGACTGTTTTGGCGACGCAGTTGGGGTGAATTACCAAACAAAAAACTACGTCTACACCCACAATATGCGAGAGGACCGCTATTTTTGCCGCTCTCCCTACGAGCGCTTTTCCGGTCGTCTCCCTGAAATTAGACATCCTGAGTTCGAGTTCGCCTTTCCCGTCAAAGATGTAAGGATTTTAGTTAGGGATATAACGGATAAGCAAGCTCCAGTCGTCCACTTTGATGCGAGGTTTTGGACCAAAGAGGGCGAAAGCGGCAAAGTCGTTGCGTCAGATTTGAAGCCAGCGAGGGATTCGGAAGAGCCGAAGTTTCTGCCGTTTTTTATGGACGGTCATAACAATAACAGTGAAAAAAGGACTGGAGGTGCAACTAGTAGTGCACTCTAACTATGGTCGTCAATGTCATTACAGTTTCTCTATGTCTCTCTACCTAACACCTTATCATTGATTTGATGCTGGGAGTAAATAACGCTTCTTGTCCTTCTAACATCCGCGCCGCGCCCGGTTCTCCACGACGAATCCAGCTGCATACAGTGGCGAAGCCTCTGAAATTTGCGGACATGGGGATCGATGAGTGGCAAGAGTACGACCTAAATTTCAGCACGGACATCGCAAATCACCGATGCCTAGGCAAGCCGATCCCGACACCACCCGAGCCGATCACGCTGAGCAATGCAGGACAGCCAGTCGACGGCTCTGAAGCGAGCAAAGCCCCTCTTCCAGGCGATAGCATTGTGAATCCCGTGACGGGCGAAGTGATAAAAGGAGCGGCGGGTGGAGCTGGGGTGTCTGCTTCGCGCAGCAGTAATTTACAGAGTTATTTGGAGTTTCTAAACGCTCATGGGTTCTCGTCTACCACGACGGAGGAGGAACGGGCAGCACAGGCTGAATTGGCTTTGGAGGATGACTCAAGCGCCATTAGAGAGTTCCACGAACAGCCGAAGAGTTGGGAGACGTTTGGATCAAGACCCGTGATCATGTCGTAGGGCAGTGGAGATATCTGCACACCGCGGTAGGCAAGCGAAAACGCGTCGCAGGCATATAAATGACATCGAGCAGACGTGCTCGTGCGTCCTGCGGATCGATCGCATCAAGCGAGGCTCGCTTGAGGGCTGGCGCTACACTCAAGCGGCAGTCGTATTAAGCGAGGACGCATACGGGACAAGGCATAGCGTGTGGTCCCTGGCCAGGCGCGACGGGACACGGTATTCTTAGTAGAATCGCAGCCGACGGATCCGTCGATCGACTTTTCAGTCACGGGAAGCGAATAAGACAAAGATGAAGCAACCAAGATTTCAACGAACATTTGAAGAATCAGCATGTCTTAATAAGTAGTCACAATGAATATTACTTTTTAGTTCTTACAAGAACTGGTAGACATCTTCACATTTCAATTCTTGAAATTTGGACGACTTTTACAAGTTGTGGACCTCCACGGAGTCGTGATTTTGAATGTGAGCCAGATAATACAGCCAGGAGGTAGAGGGCCCTCTAGGTCGTTTTCGATCGCTTCGTGCATTCTGACTTTCAGTTCAAAAACAAGTAGAGCGGATCGCTGACTTTTTCGATACTCGATGACCCCGCCTCGCTCGGAGGCAGAAGCATTTAAGTTTCCTCACGATTGGGTAGTGGTTGTAGTCTCGTAAAAACAACGTCCCAAACCCACCACCATCATCTTTGAAGTTAAATAGACGGACTACACAAGAACACAGTTTTTGTTGTCCGGACAGGAGTCCTCCTGTCATGGGAGGTTGGTATCTCCCTGATCCTATTTTATAGCTAATACTACTAGTAGGGAAGAAAAAGCAAAAGATGGGGGACGAAGTACCGCATCAGCTGCTCTTCGAGAATGTGTCACCTGCGACGCGTCTACTCGAAAAGAGGAGGCAAATGTACTAAGACGCCTTATACATCATAGCTGGTTTCTCAGTTGTATACATAGAGTTTAGATACCAGATGAACGAATTGCAATCCTAGTCCTACCTTGATGTCCTCTCGTTACACGTATACAACTAACAGTAGTTCAACTGTAGTTCAACTACAACCTCGTTGACCGTTTTGCTGTGACCTTTCGCTTCCGCTTTTTCCAGGTATGAGGTGCAGGATGCATTAGAAGCGCAGAAGACACGATTTTCGCAGGAGGAAGAGGCATTCCAAAAGAAGGAGGTTCAATTGCGAGCTAAGGATTTACAGTTGCAGCAGCAGCTCATCAAATTCAACAAATTTTTGCAAGACAATGAGGCGAAGAGAAGAAGAGCTGAGACTAGGTACTAATCTCAAACTCTCACGTGCGCATCGACGTTGCCAGAACTGATTATTAATTTAGAGACTATCTTCATCACCTCCTTCTCCTTGTCAGTCCACCTTGTAGAGAGGTCTGCTTACACTTCTGCGCAAAATGAATCCTGTTACTGGTGGATACTTTCATCTCTAAAATTCCTAGTACAAGAACCCACTCCTCCCACAGGGCCCAAGAAGAGCAAAGCCAGATCCAACAGAAGGAGGAAGAAATATCACAACTGCAGAAAAGGTTAGACGAAAGTCAAAACCTCTGCCTCGAACTAGAAGAGGATGTGTTGAAGAATTTGAAGTACGAAGAATTTCTAGAGCTGGTGAAGGAAAATTCGGACGACTATAGCGAAATTCAAGACCTGGTGACGAGGTAATCGATTATTTCTACTAAATCTAGTTGTACTACTAAAAAGAGCTCTTCCCACTCAGGAAATATTTTTTTCTACCAAAAAATGTAGGTAGTACTAGAAAAAGCTCTTCCATCCACTTCCAGACATGAAACTCTCGAAGCGGCGCACAAGGATTTGATGGAGAGTCAGCAGTCAGCGGAGAGTGGCAACGAGAACTTGAGGAATGAATATCATTATGGATGGATGTTGCCGCTATTCACTTCTTTTGGAATAATGTCGGTTCAAATATCTTAGCTCTTATTCTTGTAGCCTATGCGTATGCATGTCTGATGCGCTCAACGTCATGATGATCACCTCGTCATACCTCTCATCATCACACTTCTCTTGATCATACCCCACTATCATATTTGTCCCTCGAAGAAGAGAAGATGAACTTAAACTCCTAAATCTACCTCTAACTCCCAAACTACCGCAAGGAGAAAGCGATGGAAGTTTTGGCGTTGACGAACAAGACAGCAGCTCTGCAGGCAGAACTAGAGGAACAAGAGAAGCAGTGTTTGCAGTTGGAAGCACTTGCGGAGATGACGCGCCAAGAGGAAGCACAGCAAAGCCTCTTTCTGGGACAAATTATCATGAGCGTCGACAACTTGTTTCATAGATGTACTACTTACTTTAAAAATATTGTTCACAATCACAACACACTATGTCTATGGCTTTGAGTTCTTTGTCCAATCTTAATCTTCAGGGACTTTCTTATCATGTCGTGACTAGTCCATTCGAGGACGTGCATTCTTGACACGGTAGTTTGAGACAGCGAATCCCTGACATCAGGTAACCTTAAGCGTCCTGGAATTCAATATGCAAACGAGCTGAGTGAGACGCCGCAGCAAGTGCAGGTGATCCAGAATGCGGACTCCTACGCACCAAAAGTGGGATATGCTATCAAGCAGCTCTACGTGATAAAGCAGTACATCAAGGACCTGCGCGACGTGCAATTATGGAAGATGCCATTCACAATCATTGTCATTGTTCACATTTCTTCTCTTTAAGAACGCAATGCATGCTGCTAAGTAAAAATTTCGAGGTATAACTACTACTTCTAGTACACCTCCTGTCACCTGTAGAATAAGTTGTTATGAAAGAAAAAAGTGCACTCACACTCAAAAAAAGTGGCTACTTTCCTACTTAAATCCTAGCCAATTTCTTGAGTGTGACTGCACTTTTTCGCTTCATAGTTGTGACCACAGTTGTAGAGTACTTTCTTGTAGTACTTCTGCTGCTAAGCTGGAAGACAATGGACACTGATTCTTGAGATGTAGTACCCCTTGACCAGGCACCATGTCACGATGTCACCATCACCATCACCATCACCATTAAACTCTAATCCAAGACAGCATCCGAAAAGAAGGCAAAGGCCGTAAGCAGCACACAGAGGAGAAAGACTTCGCGACGAAAATTTCGGAGCCAGAGTTTGTCTTTGAACGTGTTGCGAAAAGCTAAGTAAGTAAAGACGATAGGAAAAAGGAAAAAGTGACAGACGACAGTAGGCTTTCAATAACAGACGAGGAAACTCCATCCATTTCTGATATCGTTCGTGAATTCCAGGCCTGGCGCTTGAAACCTTCTACTACGTTGATGAAATTAAACTACTGCAGCTCTAACTCGGGAATCGTCATACAAAATAAGGGTTTAGAATTTCTGTGGAGTGGTGACATCTTCTTCTTCTTCTGTGATATCTGAAAAACATTAGGGTGCAGAGGGTCCAAGCAGGACCTTTTGTTTTGAGGCACGCAGGAAATACGTTAATTTTCGGTGAGGTTCTTCTTATACATAGTTGCGTCCTGATGTGTGTGGAAGTAAGGACGGCACTGGATAGCCAGGGTTTTCTTATTTACATGCCAAATCTGGGCATATGTTTCTGCAGCCGACGCGGCGGGTGCCTACTGCTATCTAGATGTCGATCCTGCGTGCACATGAGTCGCACTTACTTAAAAGAAAACGCAAGTAGATAGAAAACCAAAACATACATTTTTGCATTATATAAAAAAAGAAGACACACACGCTCACTTTTTGGTTAGGTTCATCTTATGATTGCGTGCTTTTGTACTGAAGCAAGTCATGGCCGTACCTACTGGATAGCCAGGATTTTCTGTTTACGTGGCAAATCTTTGTATTTGTTTATGCAAGCGACGCGGCGGGTGCCTACTGTTATCTAGATATCGATCAGTGCGCTACGATAGTGTGTTGCGAGACCCTTTTAGAGTATGGAGGTGAATGAAGGTACACCAGAAAGCTAGCCCAGCCGATATATGTAGTGTTGTGTCTGAATGAAAAAAGTCATTCAGCTTGCGCCGACGCAAGACCCTGGGGCTCTCTCGCTATTCGCACTCCCTCTGTGACGAGATTTACCAGTGACCAACAAAGAAACGATACCGACCTCTCGCTTTATCGTTGTTACCTGAAATCGCGTAGATTCCGCAGAAAAATCAACGAGGTAGATTTGACGCGCTCCATTATATTGCTCTGTGTTGGAGCGTGAGACGTTTCGTTCCAGCGGCAATGCGCAAGGGATTCCGAAAGGCACATGCGGAGGCAGATTGTTTTTCTTCTCGACACTTGGGAAATCTCCAAATCCAAATCCAAATTGGAGGTCGTGTCTGTTGTTTTCAATTTAGCTTTCATGATGAGAGTCTGTGCGCGCCAGGATGAGACAAACTACAAAGCGGGCGTCTGTCACCATGAGAAAGCGCATCCTTATGCTATGTATGAGTCTCTGAGGTCCCTTTGAGTGAAACAGCAAGATGAAATTGTGTAAGAGTGAATTTTCTGACTGACAAAAGTATGTTCGGATGTACTCCGTCGATATTGCTAGTCTTTCGTCTCTGAGAGATTGTGAGAACTTCTTAGATAATATAAATATCACTCGTCCCACGCACAATCCCTGACTCGGAAATCCTGAATTTATTTTTGTTGACGTTTTATTTTGAAAACCCCTTGTCGGACACATCTTTCATCTTCATCAGTGCTTGTGGTATTTTGGATTTAGGCCTCCTTCGTTTTCGTATACTATGAATGTAGTATAATTTTCAAATGTTCGAACTCGAAACTGGTGCTCCCTGAATAGATTCTTGAAAAGTAACAAGTGCAACGTCGAACTTTGTAAATATTGTTCCCGAGAGAGACGTAGAATAAGAAAAATCAACAGAATGAGTCTTTGCGAGTGCGTCTGTGGGTCGCGTGGCGCTGAGAAGGCCGCTTCCGCTGGAGACATTCTGAAGTCGGAGGATAGCAGTTCTGGTAGCAAATCTGGTAAAAAGGACGTGCTCGTCTGGGAAGGAGGACGACCAAAATAACGTTAAAGTTGCTGTAGTGAGTGGATCTGAACACGGACAAGGCGTGCTGGACCAGGATTCTTTGTGAAGAGCAAAGAAGAAGTAGATAAGATAGTGGACAAGAATCTTCTGGCTTTTAGCAGAGTGGCGAGCAATGTAGAAGGAAAAAGCGTCGTTCTCTACGATTACCGAAGGACGTGTGGTCCCGCTATGTTTGCGGAGTATGGTGCGTGGGAGATGCCGATGCGAGGGCTTTGTTATACGTTATCAACAAGATGAAGAGGAGGGCGGCTCCTGGGAGCGCTACCTTCTTTTGAACAAGTTTTTCAATGTGGGGGAAACCAAAAATTGGTTAGTGGACGACTTGAGCAGCCAAAAGATTGTAAGAATTCAGGACAAGAGTGACGGCTCCATCATCCGGTTTATCCCTTTTTCAAGAGTGAACAAGGGCGGCGACGTGAGGATCCGCGCGAAATCGAAGATGTCATTCGAGTCCCCACAAGCAACGATGGCAACAGAAGTCTGCGACAACTGTCCGCCTTTGCAAGCCTTTTTGTTGGACGCGTTTAGGCGTAAGCTGGCAGCGGTCTTCGAGTTGGTGTCGCCTGATAACCAAATCGTCGTGCCCTACGCCTCCACCAATCTTGTCCTGTTACACATTCGCTCTGAGGAGACTGGTGCCTACTTTACTGCGGAGCAAACTAAAGAGTAGATGTACGAGACCCATTTTGGCCCGATTAACAACACGATAACGCTTTCAAGAACGGAGGATCTTCCGGACGACGAGGTGGAGGACCAAACTATCCACCGCGAAAGCGAATGGAGAATTGCAGCAAGAACATGATCTACCTGCTGAAATCATACATTGATCTTGATGATGGTCATGAATTGCGACGATCCTGCCTTTTTCTCTGCAGTTTTTTGTGTTGATTCACAATTAACATCTCATCTTCGAGCAGCTTCTGTCGGTGAAGAGAACGAGTTCATTCGTGGAGCAAATGAAGGCAGTGAAGACACTTCCGAACTACGAGTGATGCTGTCGAGAACAAAGGAAGAAAGTCCTCCAAGTCGTCGAGAGGGTGCTGGTTCAAGGAGGATCTTCCGGACGACGAGGTGGAGGACCAAACTATCCACCACGGTGTTCACTCAAGTGGTGCATGAGTGGTACCAGCTTTATGGCAGTGCGCGGCGTGTTCTTTTGTCTCCCGAGATTACATTTGAAGACACCAGCACGTCGTCCTTCATCTCGGCACCAGCATCGTCAAATAACGCATCATCTCCATCAATTAGTACCCTTGAGGAGTTGTTGAAATTTCGAAAAACTGCCAAGGACGACTGCATGGAAGGGTTTATTATTACATTTGAGAGCGGGAGAATGGCGAAACTGAAGACAGAGAAGTATTTGCATTGCCATTCTTACCGCACTGCAAGAGCTGGAAACCTGTTCAGCGCTCTGAATATCTTGAAAGCGAAATTGAGTGGATCCTTGGACGACTTAGTGGCTGAGGCCGCACTTCGAGACTCAACAGGGCAGAAAAAGATGATGGCGGATGACGACGAGGGGGGCAGTCGTGGCGATGAACAAGTCGTAGGGGATGACGGGGAAGTGATGTTGGCGTAGAGCAGGAGGTATTAAAGCTTCTTACTCGAGGTTGGCATCAAATTTCTCTCACCAGTCTCAACCGAAGGTGGCTACAACCTGGATAAGAAGAAGATAGCGGCTGAGTACAAGTCTCACACGGAGTTTCGAATGCTGATAGTACTATTCTGCAGCTTGGTGGAAAGGGAGTGCAAGTATTTGAATGAAAAGTGGAGTGATGTGGGGATGGCGGAGAGACATGGAGTCCTGGAGCAAAAGGCAGACGATTACGTAACAAGTCAGCTAATGGGACGAAAGTGGAATCAGGAAAACAAAAACCTGACTGGAGAACAGGCAGTGCAGAAGTTCTTCGAGGACCTGAGGCAAAAGTACAACGCGATATGAGTAGACCCGCACTTCTGATTTTATGACTTCCACAAATCCAGGCATCTCCCAGACCCAGTTCCATAAGTAGAACTGTATCTTCTATTTAATTCCAAAGACGACCCAGTTGTACAGGGAAGATCCCAGGGCCGCGATTTCGAATTCAAAACACGAGGTCAAGTGCACAGTCGATTGCATCACGATCGCGATACGAATTTCAATTTGAACATCCCACTCCTTATGACTAAAAATCTTCATACCCTGGCAAACATACAAAAAGGAACTGATCATGAAAGAACTGTAACTGTTGCGGCCAGGTGGAGATATATGTGGAAAGGAGATACCATAATTATCTACGTTATAAATCAAAACTAAATTGGAGACCTATAAAAACAAAGATGAAGGGCTTTAAGCCTGAGGTATATTCATTAAAGAACAACAACAAAAGCCAACTAATTTGTCTTCTTATTTTTACCCTGTGCTGGTGCAGATTAGCGCTACTAGTAAGTCAGTCACAGGACAGGGGCGACATCGCGGAGGATGGTGAAGGACATCACTCAGAACCGTAGCCAGTGGGCTACCTTGGGGATTTTCTAAGTTTGGTGTTCTCCTGGCCGCAACAGTAACCACAACTCCGAAAAGGAAGACTCTGGCTCTATATTAAGAATGAGACTCCTTATCAATATTCAAGAGAGTAGAATGCAAATCCAAAAAAAAACCAGCTCCAACACATGTGGAGCCGACTTCAAAAGACACGTGGTGCTCCTGACTTGCTTCTTCGGAGGGATCCATCTGGTGTTATTATATGTAATTCCTGTGAGTGCGCACGGTGCAGCATGAAGATGCGCATCATAATGAGTAGAGAGATGAACAGATGAACTGAAAAGTTCCGTCGAGCATCCATCAGAAATATGTCAGACATCAGTTTCAGAAGCTTGATGCGTGCGTAACTCTATTATACCTAAAAGTGCAGTGACCATAATCGCTTAGAGTGATGGACAAACAATTACCTTGTTTCACCCAAGAAGAGAGTAAATACGATATTTTTAATCCTTTCCATCCATTTTCGTGTGTGTCAACTTACAACTACGACAAGCACCAGTAGTCATCCTTGGTTACATTCTCCTTCACTTTCATCTCCTATATCAGCAAGAACAAGAAGGCTTCTTGAAGAAGAGGGTCCTTGAAGTTGAACTACGTAGGAACAAGATGGCGCTGGAGAAGGATTCTCCGAGGCGGGAGCGCAAGAAGCATGCTGGGCATGGCGCTAAGGAACAGGGTGGCAAAGGTGGCGTTGTCATCGCTGGAGTAATAGTGGCTCTCGCAGCAGCTGGATACTTATGAGGACTAAAGCTAAACTCAGCAACATTCGAAACGTGAGAATCAATGAGAAGTCGTCAGGGAAATATCAGGTGGCAGGTCGGCGAATAGATTCACGCGCGCGCCATCAAGTGAGTAATCTACAACTGAGAATGAAGTAGGGCATTCTTCTGAATGGTTCCGGTATTTGGTAACCTGAATTTGATTAGAATGCACAGCTTGTTGTAATTTCAGCTACATTCTAACAGTCTGCATCAGAACTTGAGTCGCCGCCGTCGTTGACTGTACCGCCCAAACAAACAAATATTCTTCTAAAACTATGTGGCACTTAAAGATCTAGTATTTCCTCACATTTTCCGAATCAAAACCAAAATCCACTTTACTGAATTGAAATATCAAAGGCAAGATCAACCACATTCTTAAAATCTTCCTTTCACCAGTTGGATCACCTAGTTCGATGCTAATTAAACTGAACCAAAAGACTCAAGTAGAATCAACAAACGTGGTTGCGTAGGTTTGTACAGTGAGTTTCACCAAGCAACTCCTGCAAACATCTTACCCACACTAAGCATAGTCACGATTTCTCTCAACTACTGATTACTACTACAAGATTAAAGAGAAGCTGCGGACGCCGATCATCCTCTGCTACCACAACAACCTGATGAAGAAGATCAGCTTTACGAACACCTTCAGATCATACAACCTGCTGGACAATTATATGACTGCTTGGGCCTACAATCAACCGCTTCTCCGCTTCAATACTTACAAACGCGGCAAGCTTGGTGCTGAAGCCTTGGATCATGTATACACCAAGGGATGTCCTTGTAGATCGCTCTCCACTACGTTGCCGGCCTCGTGCTTCCGTCTTGGGCACCTTTGCATTCCTGTGGATTCCATGGAAGAAATACTTCCAGATGCAGATACTACGATCTTCAGGATGAAGAAGCACCTGCTCCTACAAAATTTCCGCACTTCTGAAAAGTTCTCCATGGAGATGCTTATGTCTCGGATCAAAGGCAATCCAAAATACAGCCCGGAATTGGTACAATTGATCCGGACAGCTATTGGCGAGCATCTGGACACCCTTCAACTGGACGAGGATTTTTCCTGGGATGGCCATGCTGGTGATAACCATGATGAATTTTACCAACTTTTCGACCGCATCTCCAAATACCTTGCGCTTACGCCGATGGATAAAATCCGAAATAAGTGGTTCATCTGCAACCTTTTCTACGACTTGCTGATTGCTGATGCCGCTGGCCTCATCGAGTACTTTGACCTGCACGAACATAATGACCGAGTTAAACGCCAGCTGCCATCTTGCTCCCTCGTCCCGAATTTCGATAAAGCTGAAACTGCTGCCGCTTTCGCATCGCGCTCCTCCCAGCAGTATGATAGTGATCCGGTCCTTAGCCAAGCTCTCGCTGATGTCGATCGCTCACAAACCGAAAAAGAGCTTGACGACATGCAGGACTATGTCCTACCATATATTGATCCTGCTGCACCTACTCCCCCGGTCCATGGTCCGCGGCAGCCTTTCGATCGTTACCGGTCTGGATATGGCATGCGTGGTTGCCACATCATCAACCAGAACTACAACCTTGCTCGCCGCCAAGTCACTACGTCTCGACCTGATACCGTTATCTTTCCTTGGGAACGGTCTATGCTTCCAGATTCCATCCTGCAGAAGTCCGAGTTCCTAATAAACCCCGTGCTATCGCGAGCAGACACGTTTAATGGCCACGCATACCTACTATGCAATAAGAGTGAGTTCGTTACCTCCGTGCTATTATGGGTTATTAGTACGAAGAATGTCCTTGAGTATACTCAGTTCCGGAAATACGCAAGACCACACAGATGCGCACTCATGCGATCCGATTTTGAAACTGGGTCGCTTCCTATGCCGACTGACATGCCGGCAACTTCAAGCATCTACCGTCCTGCGCGTGAATCTAGTGGCGCCATCTCTACGCCACATATGGCGAACCACAGTCGCAGTAAGCAGACGCTCTACATCTCGCCTATCAAGGTCCCGCCTATACTGCATTACGACAACATAGCTCCTGCCCAAGTGCAACATCCTGGGTGCCACCTTTTTAATGCGCCGCTTGTTCGTGATATCGAGCTGGACAGTACTTTTAGGTTCTTACCCACGCCTGAAGGACGTGGATACGAGCTTGTCTCTTTCACACCCGCCGAGGTGTTGGATATTATCAAACGGAAGCTGCCGTCCTGTATGAAAGGCATCGACTTGGAGAAGAACCTCCCGACGATACATACCCCGCCTAAAGTGCATAAGGACCCTGAATTCAAGTTCCGCCCGGTTTGCTCGGTTACTAATACTACCTTGCTCTCGCTCCCGCAGCAGTACCTTCGCTGCATCTTGGATAACGTATGCTCATGCTTACCCTCCGGCTTTTCCGTTAAAGATTCTCGTGGTGCAATCGACAAATTCAAGCAGTCGCGGTTCCACGTCATGCACAAGGGCGACTTCAGTGACATGTTCACCAAATTCAAGCATGACGTAATGACGCAAATTGTTGGCCGCCAAGTTAAGCGATGCTTCGAGAAGCAAAACATCATAGCTATTGGCGTACACGTTTCCTGCAAATTCGCTTACCAATACAAGGCCATCCCCAAGAAGAAGCCCGCCGGTATGGTATTCTTTACCGTTGCCGACGTCACGCAGCTGGTGAGTGTTTGCATCGAGTACAACTTCGTGTATGTCTTTGGGAGAACCCTAAGGCAAAGTGTTGGCATTCCAATGGGTGGCCCGGCTTCCAATTCCATTGCTGATACCGTATTATGCCCACTTGAAGAGGAGTTCCTGAGTTCTCTCCCTATAGCGAGCCGGGGAAAGTTCCTGGGTACTGCGCGTTTCGTTGATGACGTACTCAGTCCATCCGAACTGCCTTTCGACCTGATCTATGGCCAAACAGGTCTTACGATCAAGCCAGAATCTGCAGGCCACTACGCCATATTCTTGGACTTGGAGATCTTCTGTGCTCACGGTAGTATGTACTTCAAAAACTACTCAAAAGATGGCCTTTTTGCTTTCGAAACAGAAAAGTACATAGATCCTCGCTCGTGTGTTCATGATAGTACTCACTTTTCCAGTTTTTGCGGTTCTGCTATTCGACTATATAAGAATAACTCCTTTTTCTTGTTTTTCTTATACGATATTTGTGAGCTTTACTTACGTACTTCGCGGGCTCTATCTATACCGACCATGGCGCGTAGCTTTGACGTCATCGCGGAAAGACACTGGGAACCTAAGTGGGGATATAGAGAAGGCTACAGAGCTAAACTCACAAACTTCTTGAGTATACTCAAAAGCATTAACGTAAGTAACATTGTGCTAACTCCCTCGAGCTAAGTAAGCGCGTCTAGAATTTTAAATATAACCCATTTGCCCGTCCCCGTCCGCCTTAAGCTCCGTGCAAAAAGAAAAAGTGACCTACCTCGTGCCACACTGAAAAGAAAAATAAAGAAAAGTAAGACACGGCTAAAGAAAGTTAAAAAAGTGGCTGCTTTGGCATGGACGATGTCGGTCTTAATGTAGGTTATATCGGAGACGCACCTTGGTGTAAATAAGTCGGTGATGCACCTTAAATGAAATTGTCGGTAGTTCTTGCTTCCTTTCTATAAGCACACACACAACATACTCAATACGCTACCCCCTCAAAAGTCACACTTTCCCCAATAAGTCACCTAGCAATCATTCGCAACAATAACAGACAACCTTATATGAGTAAGCTAATCATCCTTATGCCATCTTTCAAAAAATAGTAAGTTGCAGTGCAAGTAGATATCAACGCGGGGCGCTAGTATAAATTAACGTAGAAAGTATGGAACACGCGCGGGGTCATCATGGGGGTAACCTACAGCCCATCTTGATAAACCAACCCTCCAACAATTACTACCAATACAACGACGCACGAACTGAAGCATTGCTCCCCGATAAAGACTATGTTTTCTTAAATGCGGAGCTTGTTGAGAGGTCACTGCAGTGCCTCTATACAGCCCCTACAAGTACAGCCTGGTGCCCCGATAAAGGGCAGGGTAGCAGCTACATAAATAAAGCACAGCGTCGCCCTACAACAGCAAACCTTGCCCCTGGGCCTAAGTATGCTGACAAAAAACGGAGCAAGAAAGCCCTAAATAGTGACTGCTGGTTTTTAGTCTTGTCATTTTTGCACCCAGCTTGGCTTAGTATTTCCAACAGTGATATTACGACTTTTGCTCTGTCCGGCCTCCTTCACATGGTAATTGCGGTGCAACAGTGCCCTACCTATGAAGAGGACAGACGCGGCCTTAACCTCCTGTCCCAGAAGCTTTGGATTAGGGTTATCTCACTAGAAAATAAGGCACTTACGCGCTCACTCTGCAAGCTGGTTCCACACATACTAGACCAAAACATCCGCTCCCGAATCTTTAAGCAGACCTTTTCGGGCTTCGAGATTTTCACCTCCCGCTGTGCATATAAGGCATCACCAGGAGGTCCGATAGAAGGGTCTACTGTCGTTTTCAACCTCGCGCTAGATTCTGCTGAAGGGCCTAACATGCTAGGCCTCAGGGGTGACACAATGGACACTCCATTGATAACTGCATCCGTCGAAGCATATGCAAAAGTACAAATAAAGAGGAAAAGCGAGAAGATAATAGCATACGAGCATCACCTTTCTCCGGCCAGCACTTCCTACGTCCGTATGAAAAACGATGGCCACAAATTGAACATCATCCAACGTCCACACATGAAGATTTTGTGTCAATGTGGTGCAACATTCTACATCTACATCAATTTGCCGCCTCGACCTTGCGGGCACGCACATCATAAGGAAACCCTGCCTGGTTGTGCTGGAGCTACCTCTTGGTCCATCGATGCTGCTACGATAGAATGCGCAGATATCTCATTCAACCTGTACCGTCCTCCCGCGTGTCACTCGTCTTGTACTTGGTGCTGCCTACCTGAGCATCATGCTAGTGTACTACGACCAACAAACACATGCCAGCACTTCATCTACAAGACGTGGCATACTACGCTCATGAAACCGCTGACCTATCACCTGAATGCGAGCAAAGCCAAAAAAGCAACTGAGGACATTCACAAGAAGAGAGCTAATGCGGTGCGGGACCGCGTGACCTTTGGTGCTGTACATTCTAGCTGATCACCTGTCTTGGGTTAAGTCTGGCGAAAGTGGAACTCTACATGCCAGAGTCAAACCTCTGCTGGCATACCTGGGCAATACATTGCAGAACATCATCATCACGAAAGAGCTGAATAAATTAAGCCTAAGCCCATAAATACCTAGCCTATGTCCATTGATATAATGTTTGTTCAAAATTGTCTTCCTATTATCTGTTCATATATATAGCTGGGTATATTATGTAATTCTTTTCCGTCGTTCTCTCTTTCTTCATCTTTCTTTCCTCCTGGTTTGGATTCAAAAGGTGAATCCAGTATTAGCTCCTTATTTGGATTTTCATGCTATAGTCCCTAGACATAACAAATATAATTAAACAATTTTGCGATGCAGTGGAATGTTAAGGCTTATTACATACTTTCGCATACTCTTAAATGAACAGACAAACAACATAATTTGCAACATGACTACTATTTTTCATCTCATTGCTACTGTTACATAAAATGAACAATTGTCATCATTTATATGTCTTACATTTTTCATCTCATTGCTACTGTTACCTAAAATGAACAATTGTCATCATTTATATGTCTTACATTGTATTTCATTTTGCATCACCACCTTATTACACAACAACAAAACACATAATCCATCACAAAACACCCAAGCAGTACGACGACACGTGCGAACATATTGGGTGATCTAGCGAACGCTGCTACCGAAGATGTGGAGTCCCATGCTTTCTTTCTTGTGCCTCTTCCTTGTCCGTGTTCCACACAAAAACTAATTGGGCTGCCGCCCTAAAAAACTGCTTTTCTGTCTGTGTTGCGCCTCTGTGTTTCTTAATTTACTTGCGCGTTTCCTTTGTTGAGGTATAAAGCTATGGATTGAGCGAAAATAATTCTTGAGTGTGGCCATCTGTCCGGCAAATTCTGGCTGAGATGCATAAATAATTTACTTAAGGAGAAAGGTAGCACGTGATGAATATCCTAAGTCGCTTACAAGTATGCGACTAAAACAAAAAGCATCTGATCATAATTAAGTAACCTCCTCCCATAACAGGCTGTTTGTGTATTTCCCCATTATGTTGAGGTGTGCTGCAAATCTAGATTGGCTTCTTCCCTTTTTATAGGGTTGAGGTTTAGGTCCAGCGGCGCTCAAAGCACTAAAAAAAACAACCGGTTAGTTTTTACCTCTAGCGTATAGCCCTTCCGACATTATAAGCGAAAACAAGAAGAGAACCCTTAGGATCAAACTCAGGTTACTAAATACCAGAACCATACATCTTCACTACAACTGTAGGGCATTCTTCACTAAGCTACAATTGGTAGAAGTAGATGACTCAAATCCTCTTGGGACCGACCACGATCTACTTTTATTAAAAAACTACTCCATTCTAATCGGACACTTCCGAGGACCAGTAAGTAGCGTCGTCTTGCCAAAAGTCCTATCGCGGACATCGAATTGGAAGACGCCTGGCGGTGAATTTGCGGTTCTAGGATGGGCAAACTGGCTCGAAAAAGCAGGTTCTAGCGAGGACGCGGCGCGGTGTTGCTATCCTGTGGTACCTTATCATCTACAGGATCAATCTGCTACTGTAAGTAGAAGAAACTAGCGTAGTTAGCGACAAAGCAAATTGTTATGGAATATATTATGATGAACAAGAACATAGTGATTTTGTGAAGAAGAAGAAGAAGATGTTCATTCTAGGTAGCTAATCTCACTTATCAGGATTTCAAAGATCTTCATGCCTCTTGGTGTGGTGGTGAGCTGGACATGCTCACAGACGGCATAAGACTTTTGTCCGCGTGCTCTTCGACGTTGAGGGGCAGACATGAAGCGGAAATTAGATCCTTCCGTAGCGACCATTACGAGGGAACAGTAAGGCAGTCCTCACGAGGAAACGGGGAAGTTTTTCTGGTCTCGCAATTGAAAAGACGGAAACTGAGCAAAAGCGAACCGGCAGGTACTACATATAGCTATAATCCACCCTCAATCTGTTGAATCTCCATTATTTCTTTGGATGCATTTGCTTACATCATGTTGTTCTTAGGTTGTTTGTTGTTTGTAAGATTTCGAACGCTTTTCTCAAGGAAGGAGGAAAATCAGATGGAATGTGAACTACTTGCAGTTTCAAAAAAAGTTGGGTCTTCGTTGTGAAGGATCCATAACCTTGTACCCTAACCAAAAAGGTTCCCCAACACCTGCGCCAGCCTGTAAGTTAATGGAGTTTTGCGCACAGGACAAGAATAAGGCTGATAGATCATGCAGGGAAATGAGGAGGCAACTGGGGGATTGCTTCTGGAACTGACGATGAAAATGTATCTATTATTAGATGAAACGCATAATCGTGCTCGACGTGTTGTAGTAGGGTGAATAGTCCCGCGGCCGTCTTCATAGACACACCGTTCGTTACTATCTTGTCTTGCCGGCAGTGGAGTAGTACTGTCTAAGACGCAAATGAGTGAACGTGTTGGAACCGAATAATTTGGACCTACAGTCTAATGGCAGGGAAATACTTCGTATTCAAAATCCATCAATCCGTGCCCGTCCCGGTGTTGCCTCCCCCCCTTATTGCTTTCCTCATTCTGTTCTGATGTTGTCATAGAAACGTCCCTTCCTCCTATCGCCCCCCCCCGTTATATGTTGTATAAGTACTCGTTATTCTTTCAACTTCAAGTTCAAGAACCACACCTCCTAAATAACATGACATATACTTTTTTTTCCATACGACTACATGCTGCCTCCCATTCAACTACTTAAGTAACCCCATCTAAAAACTTACATACCGGGGGAGCAAGAAAACCGTAGGAACACCAGCATGGTCATTGACAGGATCGAAGATCATGTTGACACAAGACTTCATCTTCTCCCCTCCCCATGGAAAATTTCCTCCTGGGTCGCCCCACGACTCAACATCATACTGTCAAATGCTCAACGAGAGTGAGAAAGAAACACTGTGATGTACTTCTACAACACAAGTAACTGAACAAGCATGATAGAGATATTTACAACTTCATCAGCACCTGCACCTCTATTTGAAGTTCCGCATCTGGTGAAATGATGAGAAGTCTGCGCAACAAGTTGAGGCCTCTGCCTGCGAAGAAAATTGGTGGGGAGTATCAAAATCAAATATCGGAAGAAAGGTGTCGAGGAGTGCTTCGAGAGGCTTGAGGAAGTCAGCTTTTATTCCTGCTTACTGCAAAATGAAAAATTCAGGGTGGAACAAAACAATGTATATTGTAAGTACTACAACGTTTTACATTTACTCCCAGGAGAAGTTTTTTGATGTTGTTGTGATGGAGACAACAAAAAGGAAAAAATGGAAGAGCACGTTTGAGTTGCAGAGGTCATGGGCACAAAAAGAAACAAAGAAACGAAGAGTAGAGAAAAGTTTTGCTGATACTGGAGTGCGCTATGACGAGTAAGCACTGTCCTGAAATATCGCACAACTGTCTACTCCATTGTGTGTCTACGAGCATGAAGTAGCGAAGAAAGAACATGCTCTGAGAAGGAGTGCGACGCACTCTGGCTAGTGTGCAGCTGCGGCTGGGAGCGGGGGCGGGAGGCTCCTACCTAGCTGGAAACGAAAACCTCACGCCATGCTCAGCTTAAGCCCGAGATCTCGTCAACCTGATCGACATATCTTCACTTGATGGGCTATATGACTTCTGCGATGATGCTTCTGCCGGAGAACAACAAGGAGTAGAAAAGGAATCATCTTCACAACGGGTACTAGAGGGTACTACAACAGACCTCTAGTAGCTCTGGAGCAACAGTCACCAACGGTCTTCGCGAATTCTAGAACGAGCTAATCGAAAACTCTAATTTTCGAGTTACTGACTGAAATAGGGGACGTAGTTTCGCAAGACTACTCTTCCTTGTTCAGTTGTTCTTGTATCTTGGTTATTCTCGTCTGCTACTCGGTTATTCCAGTTTTTCGAGTACAAAATGTCAGCGACTTTAGCATGGGACAGTTTTTTAGGCGTGGGGCAGCAGCCTCCTGCCATGATTACGAACGCGAGAATTATGGCACTGGATGCGAACAATTTCATTCTCGTTGGAGGTCTCACAGGAAAACGTTCGAAAAGAGTGTTTCATCTGAGACCATATGCAGATCAAGGATGGCAGTGGCTCGACATCACCCCCGAGACGGGAGATGCGTTTGAAGAGGTGTCGTTTGATGTCATCAACCTTGATGCTTTTCTTGTTGCCCTTTCACCAGTTGCCTTTGAAGATGCGTTTGAAGAGGTGTAGAGTAGTTTGCCCTGGTGATGTTGTTTCACCTTTAATATTTCGGAAGCCAAACACAAAGACACTGAATGAATCTTCAACACGACTTACAGCACTGCTCGTTCGTGACTGATGTTGCAACAGGTCTGCAACCACGCGATGTGTGGAGTAATGTACGATAGTACTCGCGTCCGCGGTAGACTCAATCGTGACAAAGGCAGAGCCATGCTCTTTGCTTTCGGGGGACAGACACAGGGAGACCAGGGTCGGTTCGGACTATCCAGTTCCACCTGGTTTTTGGATTTAGAGCATACTGCGGGACCGGTATGGCGAAAACTCTTCTGTCCAGAAGCACCGAGCGCTAGGGAAGGGGCATACGGTAACTATGGACGATTATAAGTATTTAATGTTTCTTCATTATATTGGTATTGTTCTCCATATTTGTAAGTAACAACCGCTGATGTAATAACGGGAAATTATACACGATGAAAGTCACATCTTCGACAACAACCTCCTTTCGACTACACACACAGCTCTTTTGCACGAAAATGCCATATGGCTGTTTGGTGGACGTGCAGCAGCGATGAGCAACTCAAACGGGATAATGGCAGACATGTGGTCTTTGAACATAGACAGCTGCGACATGGCAGCACCGGTGCAAAATCCGAAGGCATATAATGTTATGATAGTGGAGACGGAGTTCAACTTGAAGATAGCTGAAGTTGAAGAGGTGGAAGTGTCGAGTCTAGCATGCCTCCTAAAGCAAACGCTAGTAGACTTACTTCTATCTTCCACCTTTACGTTTTTTAGGCACTAGAAATCTTAGATGATTTCCTCCAACACCCGCGGCATCGGAGGCTCAACCTGGGTGGGCCATTCAGCGGAGAAAAGTCAGAGGTATCCAAAAGCGCGGTTTGGACACGCGATGGTGTCAATAAAGGAACGAATCTACATGTTTGGAGGACAAAATACACCGACTCAGAAGCTTGGTGATTTATGTTATGAGGTGAGATTTTTGTCATGTACTCCGACCCTTCATTGGTTCCAGTGACACGATCCAGTCAACAGAATCTATGGATGATTTTAATACTTTTTACCGTTGTCGTGGTGCGTTGTAGCCGTCGCTTACTTCATAAGTACTCAACTGTTTCGTCTAAAAAAAATCGCTAATAACGGAGCTATCAAACAAGTGGATCGCGACAGGGCCACTGGAGTCTAGTTCGCACAGTAGGGAAAACACCAGCACCTAGAGCCGGTCATGCAATGCTCTTTATGAAAATGGTTGTACAGGAACAAGAAGCAACTCTCTCATATCAAATGATCCGGAGTTTTCAGCTCTCACTTCTCAGTTATGGTGTCTAAAGAGATCGGATTGATACCAAGAGATATCCTTATTCCCCTTTCATACCATACATCGCTCCCGACTCCTTAGTAGTATGGGGCGGACTACTGAAGGATGCGCCAGGAGGCTTCCCAGTGATGGGATCAACCGTGTACGTCTTAGACCTCCAGTGTCTGTATTGTTATGGTCAACATTTAGTGTCCATCATTCTCGGCATCTTGGTGCCCTTTTCCCTTGTATTCTCGTGAAAGACAAGGTAAAAGGGATCAAGATGAGGGGGCCGAGATGCAATCTAGCAGACTCTAATATTGGACCACGCCTTATGTCAGTGGAGACTGTCCACCACCACGGAAATGTATGGCGGTTAGCGACTTCAGTGGGGGAGCGTTTGTGTGGTATAATAATTTTAGATTTAGTTGTACGAGAACGAAGTCGCTACCTTGATATTTGGGAGAGGTGTGCTACATCTCGTACTACTTTTGTACGTATCTATGCGAAAAACTGTCATACATCAGGTTCAGGATATTCTTGGACTTGGAAGCGTGAATCTAAATCCACCTTGATTCATCAATTTCAATTGCTCTCTTTTCGGAGCAGAGGTGTGCTTGTTTAGACAGAAGAAATGTATCTTCAATATGCAGCTACGGCGGAGCGCCATGCGGAGACGTACTGCGAAATACAGTAGAAGCACCGCAGAGAGCGGTCGTCTACAGGCTACAATCGCAGGACCATAGCTGCGATGACACGAGTTCGGTTGGCGGAGGACAGGAAGCAGGAGGTCCTAGTGCGACGTCAAATGCAGCAGGAGGCGAAGACGAATCTGGTTCCTCAAGCATATCCGCAACGTCACGAGATCACTTCCTCTCTGAAGGTCGTGATAGACTGTTGTCCATGAAGCTGCAACTAGAGAGGAGGAAAAAAGAGACGGTGGAACTAGCAACGCAGCTGAGACGGGAAGTCGCTGTGCGAGCACAGAAGGATAGAATATTGGAAAATCTATCTGCCGATTTGGCAAGGATAAGCTCAGAGGGAGAATATTTGAAGAAACGGAACGCGCTCTTGTACAAAATTGGCAGCCATGAATCGTTGCTTATGAATCAATTTGCTGTTAAGTAGACTAGCGGTCACATGTTTTTGCTTTTGATTCATCTCCAGCTCTACCTACTATAGCTAGGTAACTGATCATCATTCAGTTACTGATGATCCAAAATCCATCCCCTAGCCACATCAAGGTCACGCTCGTCTTCTCCGTCTCCGTCGCTCTCCATCTCCCTCGCTCCTCCTCTAACCTCTTCCGCAAATTGCATGATGATTTTGGGAAGAAACTAAGAACTTTGGCTGCCCTAGTGGAGGCGATAATGATCGCAAAAGAGGGCGGCGATGAATACATCAAGGAGCTTTTGGGAGACGAAGTAGATGTGGCCGTCAAGACGCCGGAGAAAGTCGACGCCGAAGGAAGTCAACCGCCTAGTGCCAGTAAAGAAGGTGCAGCGAGTAGTGCAGCAAAGAAGGGAGCAGCTAGTTCTGGGAAGAAGAAGAAAAAATCCGATGCTGAGGAGGAAGAGGCCAGAATAGCTGCAGAAGCAGAAGCGGCTGAGGAGGCGGTATTATTACGATCTTGCGTATTAGCCCACTTGTTGAGCGTCTGGTGATGGTGTAGTTTCGCATTCGGATTATAGGATACACTGTTTCTACCTAGAAGTCCTACTTAGTAAGTTTGTAACTCTGACTCCTTCTAGTCCTACTACGCATTTTTATTCAAATACTCTCTCACTCTCTCACAGGCCGCCGCCGAACTGGAGGCTCTCGAAGCAGAGCATAAGACCACAGTGCAGCAAGTAATGACCCTGGACAGGAAGCTTGCTAATGAAGAAAAACGGGTTGGCGATGTTCTCCTGAAACTGCGAGACGAATTGGGCGTCTTAGATGATGCACAAGTTAAGGCATGAAGGCTAAATCTGATCTGACTCACGACTACTTTGGTGCAGACGCATTCTATTCGATCTCACGACTACCTTGGTTTTTTTCACACGACAATCAAACACGCCCATCATTCTTTCCCAATGTATGGTTCTGGTATTTTTGGTATAGCCTGAATTTGATCCTAAGGGTTCTCTTCTTGTTTTCCCTTAGGATCAAACTCAGGCTATACCAAAAATACCAGAACCATACACCCAAGCAATCGAGATCTTCTTCTAATCCATCGCTCGCAGAGGATCAATTGCCGACCTCACAGCAAAGATCTCCAGCCAGATCCTCGCCAGACAGGTTGGAAATGGAAAAATCACCGACCGGCATGATGCTTGAGCATCATAGTAACTACGTTGCTAAGAGAGGAGCAGGGGGCGACGGAGACGCAGAGCAAGGAGGACACGGGATTTCGGCTGAGTTTGAACAGACGTCCCAGGTGCTATTGGATGAGACAGGAGCGGGGGGAGCTGGATGAGGGTTCTGCTCCCAGGGTTGTAGTAATGACACTAATGGGTCGAAAGCGAAACCGTAAAGAGAACAATCTCTGTCGCGTATGAAACGTTTTTGGTAGATGCAAATCTTGCAGGATTCATTTCTGATGATTACTGGTGATGTTCCTCGTAATAATAGTATAAGTTCAAAGTTCATGACTACTTCTCTTGTAAACAGTTCTTCTTCAATGAGTACTTTCTTGTCCAGTAGATACAGATAGAGAGTATTGAATTTTGCGATAGTAGTTACGACTTCACGGATTCGAGACCGAGTAGGAGCAACGCCGATTCTCTCATGATTCCTCTTCACTATAATTCTTGTTTTAATACCAACATTGGGAAAACGTAAACGCTACAACAAATACAACCACAAAGAACAAGCCACGTGAAGTACTTATACTTACGACTTCATCTTCCTGAAGACCGCGTCGGGTGTCGTGGTCGGGAGAGGCTGGGGCTATAAGAAAGGGGGTGTCCTCGAAGACTGGAAAAAGGAAACAGCAAATATAATTTCAGAAGATGGAGGAAAACACAAAATTAAAAGGTTTTACTAGAGAATACCCACGACACTCCAGAGGAAAAAAATTTGAACTAGAACCGCTAGATGAAAATGAGAGCTAGAAAATGAGGATGGAAGTTGCTCTACTTTAGCTGTCGTGGATTTGTAGATAATCTTCTTTGTGGCTCTACTCAACGTTCACACTGTAAAAAAAATGACATCAACCACCCCCGGCACCACAAGAAGTACTAATCGAGTCTCCGGCGCTTCAACAGCACCAGCAGGATCCACTCCCTCTGCGCCGAAGAGTTTCCAGATAATTGGCGGATTCCCTAGCATTCGTAAGGGTTTTGAGCAGAGAGGATGGGTTGCGGATGACGAGGTAGATTCACGATCCTGGGACTTGAAGTACACCATTTTATGGGACAAATAGAAGTCGCCAAAAGACGAGACTTGCTCAAATATCAAACAGCCTCACAGTAGGACATGGTCACCCTTGCAACGACGGCATCCTTCCGCTATCAAGTAGGTCATGTCACATTTTTTGTCACGCCGCTCCTTCGTCTCTAATTTCCCGAAAAAAGGATATCGATTTCAACGCGCTACAGGACAGCGGCCAGGTGGTGAATTATTTCCCCACAAACCATGAATTTACCACCAAAATCAGTCTGACGAGCAATCTTCAGACCTTGTGTTGGTGTGATGATCCAGGGCCGCATGCTGCTAGTTGTAGCTCCTCATCCTCTGCTAGTCAGAGGAGGAGGTCGAGAAAACTTACTGATGAAAACGAGGGCGTGGACCAAGACACTCTGGGAGAACTGAGTGCTGTGGGATGCACCAATGGTAATCGTAATGAGAAGGATACAACTGGGGGGGATGTACTAGAAGATGACGAGGATCAAGATGCTGATCATGGTCACCTCGATGCCGCGGACAAATCTCCAATTTCAGCGTCACCTACTACCGAAAAGAAGAGGACTGCTACTCCAGGTCCTGCCTCGTCCTCGAGTAATACAACAACCACTAGAATAGGCAAGTCTCAATCTGGTGGAAGTTCTTCCAGCTCCACTAAAGCATCTTCTTCTACTTCTCCCGCATCTTCCCTTGCATCTTCAGGAGGAGCCCCAATCGATATCGACACCTTCTACCCTCGTTGCTTCAATCTCAGCTGCGACACTGACACTTTCATAGAAGATTTCAAGCGTGGGAAATGTCTGGCCATTTTGAAGAGTTTTCTTGTTCTAGAGGGAGAACAAGGTGGCATCGCGGAGAGTGCAGTCGAAGCGGCGTTGGAGGCTTTGGAGCGCAAGCTAAAGCCTTTGGACGACTGCATCGAAGATCACACGAGTGGCACGGATTATCGCAAGATTCGGGACGACGACTGGATAGCGATTCGAGATGTGAATCTGGACAACCCGGCCAAGGACCTGCCTAAGTACACGAGAAGGCGGACGCTGGCTTGCTCCTTGTTGGCCAAGATTCAGAAGAAGAGGAAGATTACGGCATGTGGCAGCTTTAGTTTAACTACTTAGTGTACCATCTAAAGCTATGTATAAGGACTTTTTTTTGATAAGCTCTGGATGAAAACTACTTCTTGTGCTCCAGATAAGTACAAGGCAGCTCCGAAAAAAATGAAAGCTCCTTTATTTGGTTTCATTTCCGAATTTATTAGAAGCTGCACATGATACAAAACTTTTGTTCATTTTCACAAGGAGAGTCCGTCGTTTCTTAAATTCTAAGGCCAATGAGATTGTTAGAAGTAGCCTAGTACATGTACAGAAAGCCTAGGCCCAGTTGAAGTCTAGTGCATCACTTCTTCTAAGAACTAAAGACGGAAAAAGAGCAGTGCACCAGCCATCCCCGCCGCTTCTGAGGCAAAGAGCAACCTGCAAGAGGAAGACGATGAAGAAGACGATGACCCGCAGGACCCCTTCCGTGAGCGTGTCCTATCCTGCTTAGCCCAGTGTTAAGGTCAACATATAGTGTCCATCTTTCTCGGCAACATTTAGCGTCTCCTTTTCCCTTTTATTCTCGTGATCGAACATGTAGTGTCCCCTTTTCCCTTTATTTATTCTCCTTGTATTCTCGTGAAATAGTACAAGGTAGATGAAGGGGCCAAGATGAGGGGGCCGAGATGCAAAAATCTAGCAGGAGACTCTAACAGTGGGAAGACGTTGACCCGCAGTTTCACCTCTACGGAGACCGCAATCTCTGGATCTTAAAACCGGCTGGGAAGTCTAGAGGTCGGGGCATCTTCGTCACAGACCGTCTGGAGGAGGCACTAGACTGCGGGAGAGGTCAAGAAGCCCTTTGGATGGCGCAGAAGTACATAGAGAATCCTCAAATCATCAGAAACAAAAAGTTCGATGTACGGCAGTGGGCGTGCATTACAAGCTGGCAGCCGATGGGAATCTGGTTCTACGATTGGGCTTACCTTATGTATGATGTTTATTGGTTTTGATATTAATATATTTTTAGCACACTAAGGAACAAGCTTCAGCCTAATACTAACTCACTACGGACGAAGGTACGGAGGGCGGATAAATTGTGATTACAGCATTAACAAGTAACAGTATTATTTTCATTATCCCATGTTGACAAGAACATTCTCTCGTCCTCCTTTAACTTCCTCCGTTTTGGTTTTGACGACTACGATAAGGCTGATACCGGCAACAAATTTGCACATCTGACGAACAACAGTATCGTCAAATACGCGGATAAGTTTGAGGAGACGAAAGACGACACCATGTGGGACTGCGAAGAGTACATCGCTCATCTCAAAGTATGCGAAGAAGCAAAGCAGTATAGAACTAGAAGTCTGGTGGAGGACGACATGGATGCAAATGCAGTAGAAGATGGTCTTGTTGATGGAGGTACTACGACTACTAGAAGGAGAAGCACAAGAGCCTCTTCTTCGTGTACAATTGATGATGTGCAAACGGTTGATGACGACAGCTGTAGCGACGTAGAAGACGAGCAGACACCAAAAACGGAAAAGACGAAGAGACTGAGTCCTACCAAGGTGAAAAGAAAGTCCTCGCAGCGGAGTCCAACCAAGCAGTCCTCCTCATCCTCATCATCCTCCTCCTCAAAGAATGCCTCATCAGTTGTATCTTCAGGGAGCTGCCTGTGGCGCGACAAGATTCAGCGAGATATCAAGTTATGGAGCGATAAGAATATTAGCATCAAGAATATTACTAGCATCAACCATTTTTTTTTCCAGATCGATGTTTGTGCTATGACATCTTCATGTACATCTAGATGTCATCAAGTAAGTAGTTCCAGCAAAGTCTACATCACGAAAAACGTGAACAACAACCTCTAACCTTCCGCATCGTCTACCTAGCCCTCCTCTCTTGCCAAGACCGAGTATTACTTGCGGACCGAAAGAACAGTTTCGAGATGGTCGGCTTCGATTTCATGGTCGACGATAGGCTCAACGTCTGGCTCATCGAATGTAACAGTTCGCCGGATTTGAGCTACTTTATGAACACGACTGTTGCTTGTTATAGTTTTTTAAAAGAGCCTCAAAATCAACTTCAACTTGTCAATACATATCGCATCTCCCTCTTTCATACTCCCAACATCAACGACGAAGAGCGGCGTTAAAAACGTCTTGACAGACTTGGTTTCGGTCATCGTAGACGCAGAGCGCTTTCCTCGCAACGTTGCGAAGGGCAAGCAATGCATGAAATTGAGCAAAAAGCATCTTGAAAGTGTCGATACAGGAGATTGGGTGCTGTTGTATCTTATGGCTTTGTAAGTACTCTAAGTTTGGCCTACTCTTAGTCCACCTACAAACATGATCTACAAGAACACTCTGAGACTACTAATTCACTGCTTCTAATTATGCAGAACTACGACTACTAATTCACTGCTTCTAATTATGCAGAACTACGACGCCGTGAGCAGAAAGCCTTGCAGAACATGCCATCAGCGGAAGAGGTGCGTGCGCATTTACAAATCATAGGTGCCCCAAAGACCATGCACAAGAGCAAGAAGAAGACGAAAAGTCTTGCCACAGTAGTCAGAAATCTTGTGCATGGCAGGAAAAAGAAAAAACCTGCTGTAGAAGTTCCTGTGGATGAAGCAGAAGGAGAAGGTGGCAAGGGCGACGAAGGAGCAACTGATACTGAAACGAGCAGCAGAGAAGAAATAGAAATAGTTGCTGTTTTGGAAACTGCTTTTCGCATTGCGGCAACAAAGGCAGTGACTGGCAGCGACAAGCCGACTGTTGCTGCGGGAAGCAGCCCAGCAAGAAAAATCATGCTGCAGCTTGATTATGGCTAAATGTTCACAATTCCAACATAGAGTTTGAGCTTAGTTTATCTTCAATCTTCAATCTTCATCCTGGTTCTGGTAGGACATCTCAATCGCTGAGCACTAATCACCGACCGAAGACTTCCAACCTCCTCCGTCTTCGTCTGCCTCAACGGCCTCTGGGGCTTTGGACTACTCGTCTTCGTCTGGTGCGACACCAGTTGGCGTGAATTGCAATTTTTAAGGCTGGAAGTCGAAGTGTTACTTGAAATGAGTTTACCTTTGAATTGTTGATATGGTAGAATAGCTAAGGTGTTCGTCCTAGCCAATTTAGGAGCGTTACCCGTGCTGTCACCCGTCTATCATCTGTCATCTGGGGGCCGCGCATCCTACACGCGGTGCACTTGGGACGCCAAGTGTATTCAATCCACCAATCCATCAATCCACTTAATCCATTTTCAATCCTTATCAATCAATCCATTAATTCGTTTCAATCAAAATCCATCTCAATCAATCCATCCCATTCCGTTGTCATCTCAATCGAATAATTCAAATACAAAACTGGAAAACTCGACACCATTTCTGCAATCACAATACTTCTAACCAGAAACAAGTCCAAACAAGCAAATCGTGTTCAAAAAAGGCCACTGAGTATAAACGCCTGTTGTCCACAATCCTCTGTCAAAAAAAATTGGAGCGCATCTCGAATAGGTATCAGATTACCTTTTCTTTCGAGCTCTCAACCATAACAAACATGTCAAACATGCACTCGCAAACTGGTGAGACTGGCGAAATTGCCTATGCGCACGTCAAGTTCTCCCACCTACAACGCAAGCGAGACAATCGCACCAAATTCGCAGCAAATGTCATTTTGCATCTCACTGAAGGGACCGAACGTTACGCGGTCAACGGTATAATTCAGCTTCAGGCTTCAACATCAAGCACCCTAGCAATGGAGACCATCTTCTACTTCATCAATGAACAGTGTCTACCCCAGAAAGTCCACAATAGAGCAGTCATGTCCAATTCATCCACGTACGAGTTTTCTGAAAGTCAAGCAAACACAATCGACGAAGAATTTCTCGCGACAATCAGAATCAGTGGGAATTTCAACAGTTTTTCGCTGAAGGACCTCAGTAGTAACGGCCCACCTCTCAAGAAGAGGAACACTAACGCTTCGGACTCCGTCGCACAGGAACAATCCGTAGTAGTCATCGCGCTTCATCATCTCACAACTTTTCCGTCCTTCTTTCTATACACAGTCCTTCTGAAACAACATGGCACGCAACAACACAAAAAACTATCAGGAATCATTGATCTTGGCGTGCATTTTGTAGCACAGTCGTATTTAGGCGAAATCATTCTACTCGACATCAACTTCTCTCATCAGCACACAATATCACGCTTTGCAACTGTAAGGTTTAACATTCATAGTGTCTGTGGTAATATAAGCTGGGAAAGAATTGGAGGAGAACAACACCTTGTCCCACAAAAGTTCGACGAGCACTCATCCATAATGGACAGCCCCGTCTACTTCCGCGTTTGCGCTATCGAAGCGTTAAACGACAAGGGGACCGAATTCATCTGCCTTGGCTACCGCTACCCCAGATCTGATACCAATGGCCTCATCCATGTAACCATCAAGACACCAGAAGGCATCCCTTCCGACAAAGAAATTTTGAAGCTGTGCGGTAACTGGGTGCGCGAGATGAAGAAGTGGTCAAACGCGCTGCTTGATTCATCTTACAAATCCAACACAATCGGCGAGCTGATCGCGAAACTCACGGCGCAGGTCGAGCTCCACAGTATCAAGGAACTCAACGTTAGCAACTACATCAGTGAGTTGCGTGCGATGATGACGAACTCGTCACCTTTTTTGGGTGCCATACGCAGCAATCAAAACGAAACTGACAAAATCTTGTTCGACAAGAAAGGGCCAGTGCTTGAAAAAGTCTGCGATCACTGCCGTGTTATCATCGAACCCAACAGTCATTCATGCACTCGGACATGCAAAGCAAGCTCCTGCCACAATCGAGTCGTTTTCACTGGATTCGCAGTGGACGAGATGCAAGTATAAATATTAACTTCCAACTTGAAATTAAAATAAAATTTCTCGCCTCATCCGATTCCTATAAAAAATCCACACTCAAACCAATTCAAGTTTCATTTATTAAACACAACCATCAAGTCAAGCTCTCTTCAGGCTATCAAGGGTCATGCAGAGGCAAAAGCCAACTTGTGGCCCGAAGCTGTGCAAGGTGGTTTTTGTGCATCCAAACTTCGCGTTTTCGGAAATTTTAGCAACGTCCTGGATTCTTTCGCTATGGAGAGCAGCTACGCAAAACTGATCAGCCCTCATTTGTTCTCTTCCGTTTTGATCTTTGTGTCCAGCTTCCCACACTTCGGAGCAACGGTAACCACTTTGTACGCCTACTGTTCATGGGCGGAAATGCAAGCACTAGGACGCACGTTATCGGTACTAGCTGCGGTCTACCCCGATATGGAGGTAAACGCTACAACGAAGGTTCTCCTGGCGCTGGCTTACGCAATAAAACCTGGACAAGATTTCAACAAGTCTTTCGTGCGGTGGAACAACTGTAATGCCTTCTTACCTCCACCCTTATTCACGGAAGACAAATGGTCTGTCGCAGGAATCGAATGCGTCCGGAAGTCGCTACGTGACTGGAGCAGCCGCGCTATGGATCGTGGTGTTGAGTTCGAACTTCGTTTCGCGCTGTTGGAATTCATCGGAGAACTGAAGCAGCAAGGAGCCAATTTGTCGGTGGACGCAGAAGCCGAGAATCAAATCCGTTTTGCAGTCGACAATTTCGATCTTAGCAATCACAACTCGAAATCCGACTCCAATGCATCATCTTCCAACACTCAAGGCATCAAGAATCAGTCATTTGCGCGTCAAGTGAAGGAAGAATCAATCACTAACTAAAGACGTCAGTACATTGTGAAACAAACACGTCACACATTGACACTCATGGGACGACTTGAAAGACAACACTTTTTTGGAGATTTCAACTAATGAAATTCATACAACTGAAATTTGGTGTAATGGGAATTGCAACCATTCCAACTGAAGTCATAAAGTCTTTTTTGTCTACCCGACACAACACTGAAGTGCATAACGAAGGCAACACATCATCAACTATAATCGTAATGCATGTTGAAGCTGTCACTATATACTCAGTACGAACCAAGCACAAAAAACTTTAATTTGATCGAATTAACGAAATCAGCGATGCATTAAGCAAACAAATCTATAACGTTTTTTGCTTCTCTCATCATAACGTCTCACCCTCATCCCAATCTACGCCAGGATCTTGGATCATCAAATAAGGCATAAATAAGAAAAAATTTGTTTAGTAGCGACAACCAAATCACTACATCATGTCCACCTTGGAAGAAGTAAACAAGAAGTTGGAAGGCAGCCCTTCTACCGTTGCATCAGGCAACGACTTTGATCAATGGGAGGAGTACTCTGAGGACGATTGGAACTGTTGGCTCAACAAATTTTATGAGTCACAGACTCCCCAACCGGAAAACCACAATGCAACATCGAACGAACGAGATCAAACATTTAGTGTACACAATAGCGAACTACATCGTCGAATCCAAAATTATCGCAATCACTGCGTAATCAACAAAAACATGGTAAACCCCGGCGACGCGGGCGGAGTCCAGCCGGGTGCGTTGGGACAACTCGGCCAAAGTCCCGCTTTCACTTGCATGGCCTGCGACAAAATCGCGTCAGAACTAAATATCTACGCAGCATGCAAAAACGTAAAGGAAGGCAGTTTGATCTGTACCAAATGCGTGTGTAATGATTGCAAACGCAATCAAGGATCCTTGGTCCACAATCTCTTTTATGTGGTCAACACCGACGAACCAGAAAAAACGGTTTGCATGAGTTGCAACAATCAAAAGTCGCTTGCGCGGATGAAAGAAGTCAAGAACGCACTCGCGGTAAAATGAACACATTCACGAATTCCAACTTTATCATGCTACAAATCAAAACTTTTATAGATCAATTTCTGTATCATTCGACAACCACCAATCAATTTCCTCTTTACAGAACTCATCCGGCGATGTATCAATGGGCCCTGAGATCGTTGGCGCTTATCCATGGTTCGCCGACTATGTTTCGATGTCAGGCAAGGAACTCGAAGATGCTTACACCATCCTGAAGCGACCTCCAATGCATAATCAGTCTTCCACCAAGCTCAACCCCAACGAAGTCATGATGTTGAGCGCGACCTTCGCGTCAGATAGCAAGGCCTTACAGAAAGCAGCAGACCAGCTCAAACTAAAAGGCAGCGAACACATGAAGTGGAGCAAATTGCTGCTCGCAGTCAACGGTGGAAGTCTTTTATTCTGCAGCAATCATCTTCAACGCATAATCAACATGTTCCAAGGACAACCTGTGGCGATTCTTGCTGAATACGCTCACTTTTTGGGCAAATACCATCTGGATATGGCTACTATGATGTCATCATCCTCAAAAAAGGGCAAGCAAGGCGTCGACAGCAACGAAGTCACGCCGTCCAATGTGGCCTACACCATCTACTTCGCCTTGAAATCATGGGGCAAAAGTATCAAGCTTCGCGGTCGCATCGATCCAATTCGCAAAGGGTTTTATAACCTTGAGTTTCTCCCTCAGGTCACAAGTGCAGTCACGCGCAATATGCAATCCAGAGGGGTTCTGAAAGTACTTCGTAATTTGGTCAAATGACAGGAATGTCGGTTATATTTCAACGAAACACATCTGGCATGTGACATGCCAGATCAAGCTTGTAATCCCACATCAAAACACGTTGAGCAATCCTTCACTCTACCCCACACAGGCTCTGATGGCAGAAGTTTCTTTATCCGAACTTAACCAAGCGCGTCAGGCAGTCGAAAAGCGCCGTCAACCGTTATCCGACTTTGGCATTGGTGGAACACCTGCAAAGTTCCCCAAATACAGTCAGCAACACGGGGCCGGAAATAGTGGCGGTGGTGGCGGCGCCAGCGGTGCGTCTAGTAGCAAGCACAATCACCAATCAGGCAGTAACAAACTATGGCACCAAGTCAAATGAGGAGCGTGTTGCCGACGTTCTCAGAGCCGCACCAGCCAACGAAGCAGCAGCTGCCGCAGCATTCCAATCAGCAGTCAAAATCGAGTCTAGTGCCGCGTACAACTTCTTCCCTACCAACAAGCTCTGTCGCAACTGCTACGTGCTAGGCTTTGGTCTATCCATGAGTCACAGCTTTGGTTTTGACAATTGCGAAGCTGCTGGCAATGCTTGTGCTATTTCTTGTAAAATTTGTTACGCGAAATTTGGAATCACGGCATATCACTGGATGCCTGGTTGCCCGCACCGCGATGACCCGAACACATCGCCTCAGAAAGAAGGTGGCTCATCCAAGAGCGGTGGAAAAGGAAAGAAAGGACACAAGGGCAAGAGATTGTCATAGTCACGAAGATAGAGGTCTGTCGTAAGAAATCAAGTTTAACTTTGCAACTCGTGTCTTCATGCGGTTCTCATGAGTCATCCCACCCACCTAACCCACAAGCTAACTTTCAATACAATTATACATTCACAGTGATGCTGTTACTGAGACGTGAGTTTTTCTCTTACCCCTTTTACTATTATATCATTCCCCAACTTATCAGATGTTTAATAGCAAAGCATACTACAAATCCAAAGCAAAACTCCTATTGCAATGCCCCAGTCAGCTGTGCGACAACGTCTAGTCACTCACCGAACAACCTAGAATTTGCACTATCGTTCTCCAAGTCGAGTTTACGCTAAAGAATGAAATCCGGCGCAGGTGTTCGGCAGTGAGTTTTTTCCGAACAAATTGGATTCTTGAGAGTGTGAGCGCGTTGTGACAAACTTGTGTTTGATGTTGATGCACTCTGTGGTAGCTGTTGTCTCTCTACGACAATCTGTTGCCCTATTTCGTCGTTTGGTCTCTTTTCATCGTGCATATCCAATTATTGCGTCTATTACAGTTTACAATTCTCATTTGTATACCATGTCGTACAACTTCAAGAAAATAATGAGAGACTCGGGACTAGCCGACGCCACCAGGGCGGCTAACCCGTACTTACGTCCGAGTGAAAATCGAGCTCGGCAATCACATTCAGCCGCCACCTTATCCAGTGCGGACGCGCCAGCAGGTTTACTACATCAAAACTCTTGGCACCAAGCCCCTGCCGACTTAGCAAGTGAAATTGATGCATCAATCGTACTTGACGCAACGGATGAAGCTCCTACAGCAAAGTCATCATCATCCTCATCCACGAACGTCATTTTTAATCAACTGGGATCGGAACATGTACAAGCCGAGCTTACTGAGCAGCAGCGTGCTGAATCACCCGAATTCTTCACAGCAGATGAGAACGAGACGAACAAGAATGGCGCCATCATGTCAGACGATGAATTCAGATCCGAACTGAAGGAAATCAAGGCCACTGTGAACGGTCTAGAAGAGTGGCGCCAGGCCTTTAGTCAGAAATCGACGGCACAGAGTTCGTCGAAGAAGTTCGCCGAATTCCACTACGGCGCAAAAGTTGAACGGATCGATCTACTCATCTTCAAGAAGGACGACGAAATTTTTGACAAATTTCCACTGAGACCACAGCTCAGAGAACTTTTGGTTGACTCGGCACACGCAGACGCACGAGCTTCGCTCGCATCTTCTTCAGCGTCTGTCTACCCGTCATGCCTCAACAACATCGTGCCTCTTGTCTGTGCAGTACTCAGATTCATTCTGTGGCCAATCACCTGTGACGACGAGGCGCTTCTGTTCTTCACAATTTTCACCAGATCACGACTCTGCTCTGGAGCATACTCTAAAGTGGACGAGAATAACAGAACCAAACGTGCTGCACGGTGGAACATCTACCAGCAACTATCAGCAGCCATTGGTGCGTTCAATGCTGCCAGGAATGTCCCTTATTCGCTCTCTGATAAGGGTCCACGTTTCAAAAGGCATTGGCTTGGTTTCAAGAAGTGCGCGTACCACAATCCACAGTGTATGAAGTTTACTCCAAAGTTCGAAGTAATCTACAACTTTGCGATTGAAGCACTTACAAATTGGAGGAAAGCGGTCGGACCAGTCATTCACGACAAGCTCGGCCCTGGCCTTCCGTCTCCGGTTCTCGTTGACAAACACTTCCTTAGTGCATCCATACAGCTGCAGCGAGCTGTTATCATGATTATCGGTTTTTTTGGTGTGCGGAGAAACGATGAGGTCCGCAAACTGAAGGCTAACAACATTTTTACCACTGCTGGGAACATCGTTTTCATCTATGTCGAAAGTGCAAAGAACGATAAGTACGGAACCGGCCACAGGGCCGCCATTCCTTACATTTTCCACGACGTGATTCGGGCTTGGGTAAAATTTTCCGACAATTTCTTCCGTTTCTACTTGAAGAAGCACTGGTCTTCAACTTCATCGCCATTTTTCTACGCTATTGGGCTTAACAACATCCCGTCGCGCGGTCTGGCCCCCGGCAAGGATTTCATTCGGCAGCAAATCACTGCAGCCATTGGGTCTCTAAAACCATCTGGTACGATCGGTGGCATTTCGCTGCGAAAGGCTGGCTCCCAATTCTACACCTTTTGGGACCAGACCCGCAAGTTAGCCTATTTCCAAGGAGGTTGGAGAAACTCTTGCATGCTTGATGCGGTTTATGCTCCTCCTGATATTTATGACGTTGCGCAACGTGTCAACCACGCTGCGGACTTGGCATTACACCGTCTCAAATCGTTATCCTCTATCACAAAGATCGCTGAGTATCGGCTTAGATCAAAGGTTGTCGATAAGAGCAAACTGATGTCATGGGTGAATGGTGTTTCTTTGTCCAACATTTCGTCTTCTGATCTCCGCACGGCGGCGCCATCACTTTGCGCAGATATTATTGCCGACAAAGCGGACCAGGCGATTTTCATTCGATTCAAGGATATTTTGACGGCGAAAAACGCTTAATCATGGGTGACCAGCTCATAACGTCCTCCATTGAGGCGAGCCTCGGAATTCGTCCCAAGTCTTCTTTCAATATCGGAGATTATACATGTCGAAGTCTGCCGTTAACGCACGACGAAATTTTGGGTTTTTTGCAGTCTCAGCCAGGGCCGTCTGATTGTTGGAGAAATTACGAAGATCGAAAAGCTGTCGACGGGCTATCTCTAAATATTGACGAATGTATCCGCTGGGGAGTTTCCCCAGAGTTCATTGAGCGTTGGTTTGGTGGTCTCAAACTGAAAATCATCACCGACGATTTTGTCATTTCCCAAACCGAAAACTACTCCTCCACTGTCACGCATGAAGACACTTTTGTCAAAGAAATTTATCGACTTGTTGATATGAAAAAAGTTCTCATCTACGATGCTAAAGAACTGAGCAATGAATTTTGTCAGGCGCTACCGCCTTCCGACCTCATGACTGCACCCGCGTCGATTCTTTTGCAGAAACAAGGCGCCAAAGTGCGTCTGATCAGTGACTGGAGCGCACGTTCATGCGCGCTCAATCAGGCTCTCTTCGCTACCCCTGTCGATTACGCTTCGTGGTGGGACCTATTCGAATGTCTGAGGCCGGGCGCTTTCGTTTCTGGGTTGGACCTTAAGGACTGTTTCCCTCACTGGCTGACTCATCCCTCTCATCGTCGTTTCTTCGGCCTCGACCTACCGTCAATCGGCGCTAAGGCAACGCATCTTTTTCTTCCTTTCGGGATCGTTCCAGCACCTGGCGAAAATGATGAAAGTGTCAAAGAGCTCACCAGAGTCTGTAAGTCGGCTGGCATCAAATCCAAGCTCTTCGACTACGTTGACGACATTCGCGCTATTTTACCCGGCACTGCCTGCCTATCCCAGTCCGAAACCAACAAAGACCTCGATCGCCAGTTTTTCCTCCTTACCGCGCTTGGTTGTAAGTTGCACGACAAACCAGGGAAGCGCATCGAGGCTTCTCAACGTTTTCCGTGGTTGGGTTTTCAGTGCGATACTCGCGCAATGACCATGAAGATTGAAGAAGGTCGTCGGCTCGACTACATCAAATTCATCGACAAACTCCTGTCCGACTATGAAATTTCTGGGAAGTGCCCGGTGAAAGACCTGGCTTCTGTAGAAGGCAAATGTGGTTCTTGCACGTTCGTCGTGAATCGCGGTCCTCTCTCCGCTATGCAGAACGACATACAAATCTCTGGCGCCCCGAAGCAGTGGTTGCGCAACAACAAACTCAATCCATCGATACATCTTTCCAGTGATACCATTGCCGAGATATGCTGGTGGAGACGCACACTCGCCAGCGATCCTGCCGCTCCACTTTTCTACAATGGCCACAGATGTTTTTTGTGGCGCGAAGAAATCCTCACTTTCGGTGACCAATTTTTGCGCACCATCGACCCTGCAACTATTCTAGTGGTACATGGCGACGCGGCTACGTCCCGTGGAACGGGTTGGGGTGGTACCGTCAACGGAATCCGTTTCCAAGGTTTCTTCGATGAGTCCTGGCGCGAGTCCTCCATCAACGCCAAAGAAGCAATTACTCCGATCTTACTTCTAGATGCATTTGTATGTGCGGGGCATTCCATCAGGCACAAGGTGATCATGTACTACACCGACAACCCCGCCGCAAAGAAGGCTTGTAACAAAGGCGCGTTCTCCTCTAGTGACATGTCTCGGGCGTCGCATGACATTCGGTCTTTCGTACTCTCCGACTGCTGTGAACTTGTCGCCGGCAAAATCTTTGGCGTCGAGAATCCTATCGCCGACGCACTCTCACGCTTTGAAGACTCGGCCAACGCCATGAGCGACAACTTCCCGCGCCGCTCCCTCAACCCCAGATGTTGGAGCATTGTTGACAGAGCTTTTCCTGGACTCGATACCGTCGCGATGTCCTCCGACAGGGTAGCCGAGTTTCCTATTCTTCCGTTTCATTTTTCCATCACCAACATGCCTTTCCACAACGTACATCATCTTCTTCATCACAAGACGTGGTGGTTTCCGCCGACGACGTTGGTGTATGCCACTTTGAAGTTCCTGGACAAACTGGTTACCAACGTCCCTGAGTCTCATCGACCGAGATTCGTCGTCATGGTGCCTTCTCTCAGCGGGCAGTTCTTGCCCATCTGCAGCTCCCTTTTTCGCGGACCGACTTTCAAGAAGAACTCGCTCATTTTCAGAGCGCCTGGCTCTGCTACGGACATCCCTTCCGACTCCGAATACGTCGTTTTCTCTTCCGTTCCAAAAGGCTCGTGGGCTGACGAATTCGCTCCACCGATCGAGTTACTCCCACAGATGGAGCTCCTGCTCAAGAGTGCGCGCTTTAAGATTGCCGCTCATCTTCGTGACAGAATCATTATTGGTGACATAGCCGAGGCAAAAGAAGACGCCATCGTGCACATTTGTTGTTGTACTGCAAGACCGCCCAAGGGCATTGCCAAATCCATCTTCAGGCAACACCCCTACGCATCCAGTTACCACCTACCACCTAGTGCCAAACCGCACGGCTCCTTTGAACATATAGGCAAGATTATCAACATCTACTCCATGTATTTCCCAGGGCCTCCCCGGCGTCACTCTTCTTCAGACGTACCCGATAGCGCCCCCGTCCGCCTCCAACAGTTCAGTAACGCAATGGCGGCTCTCCCCCTACACTTAGCTCGCGCTGTCATTTCCTCTGTCGCTGTGCCACTAGATATAGGTGCCGGCATGTGCGGTGGTCGTGTTGTGGACTACGCAATCGTCCTCGATAAGTTCGTTGTTGATTGCCACAAATTAGGAATCCATGTGGCTTTATACCAGTTCCCGCATCACCGTTAAATCCATTACTATTTTGCCTACTTTGGCTGGATCGTCCTCATATATTTTTCATTCATATATTCGAACGATTGGCACGACTTCGTGTGGGCTAGACTGAGTGTCTGACTGCACGAGCAAAATAACACTCCTAAATCTTGTGTCAGCACCTTCACAATGCTCATCAATACAACTGTTGTATCGGAGATGACTGGTGACGCGGTATCCTTTGTCATGAAGAGAATCCCGTCTCTCAGGTTCTTGTCTTTTAGAAAACTCGCTCTAACTTCTCCCCCAGTTAGATCGAGGACACCACGAGCAAGGAGGCTCCCAGGCAGTAGACGATGTCGACAGAGGACACCATGTCAGTAGACCACAGCAAAATGCTGATAGGACAGGCAAAATTCATGCTCGCGTTGCAGCTCTGAAACGGCAAAGCCGGAAACATTCCACAACATCTGGAAATTCGGAGCTGACCTCTTCACGACCACCTGGTGCTTCTAGACGCGTTGAACAACCTCTGAATATATCACGCGTGTNGGCACGACTTCGTGTGGGCTAGACTGAGTGTCTGACTGCACGAGCAAAATAACACTCCTAAATCTTGTGTCAGCACCTTCACAATGCTCATCAATACAACTGTTGTATCGGAGATGACTGGTGACGCGGTATCCTTTGTCATGAAGAGAATCCCGTCTCTCAGGTTCTTGTCTTTTAGAAAACTCGCTCTAACTTCTCCCCCAGTTAGATCGAGGACACCACGAGCAAGGAGGCTCCCAGGCAGTAGACGATGTCGACAGAGGACACCATGTCAGTAGACCACAGCAAAATGCTGATAGGACAGGCAAAATTCATGCTCGCGTTGCAGCTCTGAAACGGCAAAGCCGGAAACATTCCACAACATCTGGAAATTCGGAGCTGACCTCTTCACGACCACCTGGTGCTTCTAGACGCGTTGAACAACCTCTGAATATATCACGCGTGTCTATCCCCATAGCGACTTTTGATCCATTTGGTGGAGGAGGTGCTTCTTCTAGTACAAGAACTACTGGGTCATCATCTTCCAGTACTGGAACTACGACGGGTGCAGGAGGAAGCCTGGGCGAGTCAACACCTGCAGTGCAATTAGTAGGAGTTAGCACAAGCACTGCTGCAGTCGGAGCCAATACACCAAGTTTTTCTGCCGCCCTCGCCCCACCAGAGAGTCATCATGGAGGTCATGGCATCATCAGTAACAAGCAACAACTCCAAATAGACACCGCTACTGGAGGAGCGGCGTCTTTTGATCTTGCTGTGACGGCAAGTGGCATCAGTACGAGTGGACCGCGACGTGGCAGCAGGAAACTTTCTGGTGGCTTGGGGACACAACAAGTTGAGAGGCGACATTCAGCAGCAGGTCCACCGCCGAAAACGCCTGCCCCATTGAGTCCACTACCAGCCGCCGCGTACCTACCAAAGAGTTCTTGGCTTCAGCTGACAACCACTGATGGACAAGCCCGGGTTCCACCATCTGTACAAGTACAACAGGTTCCCTCCATGCCATCCCCAATTCGGATGCATGACGGAACTTCATCACCAACGAGAAAAGCCTTACAACAACTAGGAGGCTTCACCTTTAATTCATCTACTACCTCTTCGACTTCTACCTCTGCACAACTTGTCGTTGGAGGTATTAGCGAACCAATAAGCACACGACCGCCACTTCCTCGATCGTCTGTTGGTGGAGGTAATGTGGGTCCTGCTGGAGGTGGCACTACTCTGCGCATGGCTGGAAAACATGTTTTACAACCGAAAAGCCTTATTTGAAAAGTACACGAATTCACCCTTTGTTGTAGTTCTACAGAATTGCCAGAACAATGGGGATACTTAATCGGCATCGATATTTTTCTCCTGTGGCTGGAGGCATCTTCCCGATTGATTCTTTGAAACTCTTGCTGCTTCTCCACTTGCTGTTTGACATCAACATCCCTGTCGTGTCCAACTTTGCTGACAGCGCTTGAAATCAACACAAGATTTTCTACGTTTTTCGCAAAGGAGACAAAGACTCACTACAGTATACTGAAGAACGCGTTCCACTGCATGCGCGTGGAACGACGTCATAGACGAAGGTCATGCTAACGCTGCTACAACTTCCTCAGCGTACAACTGTTGCGTGCACGTGCTTGACGTTTCGCTCTCATAACTTTTATGCGAATAAAAGACGCAGGCATAGTAATTTTCGTGTAGTTTTAATTGACAGCAACCATGATTGGATGTTGACACTGATGAACATGAAAAGCTGCATTGATTGTATTTCGCAGAGATTTTGTGGAATTACGAGGAAGATGTTGATGAATTACATCAGCGCTACGTGGTGGCATAATACTAGGCTGAAGGCGACGGTCCGTTACGACATTCCTGATGGAGCACGGAACACCTTTTTTCACCGCGCTCAGATTCCAAATATTTCTCCCCAGCAGCACAAAGTCAAAAACAGAGAGAAATATGGGTAGGAAGTTAACGTCCACCTCGATGAAGAGTAAAACTAAATGTGCCTCTAACTACTAGTACTTCCTTCTTTTTACTTGCAGCTTCTTCTACTACTTCTTGATTGATGTTCTTCTACTTACAACAAACAAGTAGGAGACGTACTCACTCAAGTTTCATAACAACTGCAAGATACTCATACTACTACTTCTAGCATCAACAACTACCATCGAAAAATCTTCCATAAAACTTTTAACAGTACCTCTTCTACGACCACCAGCAACATGCTTCCGAAAATTGAGTTGCATGCTCATCTGAGTGGCTGTGTCCGCCAGGACACACTCTGCGCTATGGCTGCGAGACGCAACCTGCCTACATTTCAAAAGTTCGATGTGAAAGCAGAACTTACTGCCACGACAGAGCAGAATGCTCCTAAAGATGATGACCACGATGAAGCTCAAGCTTCGAGATCAAGTATATTCGAAAGGGCCATGAAAATTATGATGTAGGCGACTCGTCTATCACTATGATCTTCAGGGTCAGTCGTGATGTTGTTGATAGAACTAAAAATTTAAGGAGGATGAGGAACAAAAAACAGGTGAAGCAACCTGGCAGTTGCAAGAAAAGATTGCTGCAGATGATAGACGAGTGTCGCTGTTTTGTTCATACCAGAGTGCTTCGCCTATTTTTAAGAAGGGGGAACAGTGAAGCCGAACCCGAAGAGGAGGTGGACTCAAGGATTGCGAGAGGAGACCGACCTACAACAAGTCTAGCAGGTTTCGTCAGATGGACATTATCTTCATTATCAATCTTCTCGTCGCATAAAGATATTATATGCGCAGCGCTGAAGATTCTGATATTAAACAGACCTCCTCATTCGTTGAAGGAGCCCTTCGCCTTCCGCTTTCTTCTAATGAATCGAAACTGTGGCTCGCGTGGTAACAGACCTTGATGCTTTAGAAGAGGCTACGCGAGACGTTTTGGACGCGTTCCTAGATGACGGCTGCGTCTATCTGGAACTGAGGACAACACCGAAAAAACTACTTCAGAAAAACTCTACAACTGCTTTAAGGAAAGAACGATTTGAATAATCGAAAACTCAAAATATCCGAGTAGCCAACTGAAATAACAGAGCATGAGGCGCCTTTTCTTTCAGTATCTCGCTTATTTTAAGTAGTTACTCTTACTCGCTTATTTCAGTTTATCGAATACTTTTTTCTTTCTAGTAAAAATGATGAAGGCTCCTCCTCCACGAGCCACCTTGAAGAGCCTAGCCTGTCCATAAGGCCAGCGGGCTACAGAAGGGCTCTTACGTGTTTGTAGCTCCGAAGGTGGATATAAAAAAATGGGTTTCATAGCCGCATTAGATATTCTAAAACTTGTTGCGACCTCGAAGGAAGCCGACTACGTTCGCACTGTGCGTGACGTGTGCGCTAGTCCCAAGTATACTGATGAATTGCACGTCCGGCTCCTCCTCAGCGTCGACCGAGGAAAGATAAAGTCTTTCGAGGACGCTCAAAAGCAAATCAAGTGTTGCTTAGCTTTGTACTTATGAAGACATGACGAGCACGACGGCCCACGAGGACGAAGACCACTGTGGCAGCTTACACCGATGGATCCCAATTCATTGTGGTGTGGAGCCTTCGTCTTGAACTACCGTGTTGTTTCTAATACCCCATGAATTTGCACCTTTCGTGGTAGGCCTAGACATATGTGGCAATCCTGCAGTGGACAGTGTCGTGCCGTATCTGCTGCCTGCACTACTAGAAGCTAAAGACGAACACGACGCAGCAGCAGCAGCAGAACGAGCTTCTGAAGATTCTTGGTTAAGAAAAATGGTTCTTGGTTATCTAAGAAAAGCCATAGGGGGCACCTTGCCGAATAGACTTAAAACTACATCGAGATCACTTCTTAGTTTTTGAGAGAAGTTCCTGGCTATGGCTAAGATTGCTTAGTTTTCTTCTCTGGTGTACCATTATGCAGAATGCCGAGTGTACAACCTCACCTCTAACTCGGCCTCTAGTCACGTTTCATTTAGGCGAAGATATTTCCCACACTGAAACAGAAGTCGATGCAGTGTTGGATTGCGCCAGCAAGCTGAATATCCGTCGTGTTGGCCATGTCTGTTTTCTTACTGCCGCACAGCGAGAACGTGTTAAGAAGCTGGGCCTAGGCGTGGAACTTTGTCCTTATGTTGTTGCTTTGACTATTATTTGTGTAAATCGATCTTCCTTTGCAGGAGCTCTCCTGGTCCTGACTATTCTTTTGTTTTTTGACGATGAGCTGTTGACATCTAAAAAGAGAAAGAGTTGTGTAATGATGTCGACTCATACCCATAGAAGATCCTCAACAACTCATTGTTCATCTTTTATCGCATAATACCGACACAGTGCCACCTCTCATCTCAGAAGTCTTCATCTAAGTCTTGACATCGAATTGCGTAACACGATCTTTGTCCAGTTTCAGTGATCACCACTTTCCGGAATGGCACTCGTCGAAGGTTTCCTTCTGCACTGACGATACTGGACTCTTTGGTTGCTCTCTCTCATCGGAGTTGTTAAGGCAAGAAACTAAGGGAAAAAACGAAGTCGAACGTGCAAATAAACTTTGTTTTTATTTACTTTCACTTTTTTTTACGTTGCTATACTACGATGAACGAAGCAAGACCGTCTCGTGGTGTCGTCGCCAGACTCTAACATCAGCTGAGATGAAGCAAGCCTTTGGTCTTTCGCAGTTATGGTATCTTGTTCATCTGTGGGGGGCGCAGCGTCCATATACTTATAACTACCGAACAATATTGATACATATGTGGTCTTGTTAGTGCGTGCTCGGTGAAACTCACTAGTATCGACGAATTTGTTGAGGTTGTTGGAAGGTGGTACTGGTACCGGGAATACTAAAAAAACAACTAATAGTACTACTTCTATTTCGTCATGACCACGGAGACGGGTTCGTCGTGAACAGAATAAACCTTTGTACATCTCTTCACTCTTTTGCTCTTCATCTTCCTCTAAGAAGTCGTGACTTGATGCAGCTTCAGCTGAATGCACTGGAGATGAGCTTTTTACCACATGCCGACCCACAACGGCAGAGAATACGGCAGAAAATAAGGACAGCATGGACTTCTACGTGCGAGGAGGAGGACAAGCTTTGAACCTGTGAGATACTGTAGCTTTTATTTGCTTGTTGAGATGAACAAATCGAAGACGTAGAAGAAGAAGAAGTAGAAGAAACTCTGTGTCAAGGTCTCAGGAGTGGAAGACCCGGGATACCGCATATTGATGAGGGATTCCATGACATTGACAAGTAGAAGCATGGCGCACCACCTGTATGCAAGACCCGCAGTATGCTTGTGACGTTTATCCTGTTGTCGCTACTTGAGAGAACAAATGAGTACTAGTTCGTGGCTCTGTCGATTCCTAATTGCTCTGTCAGTTGGAGAGAACCGAGTGTGACTTTGCCGTTACAATATGTATGAGAGTCAGTTTGAGAGAAAGACGAATACCTACTTTATCTTTGCTCTGTCAATCCATTCTTGCTCTCCTGTGAACTACTTGAGAAAGAGGGGAAATACTGAACCGCTCTGTCCATACAAGTAAGTACATTGCTCTGTGAATTACCAGAGAGAGAGGAGAAATGCTTCGTTTCTCTGGTGTCATGATTTGAGAGGAGCATGGTCTCCTGTACTAATAAATAGAGAGCTTTTAGTTTTATCTACTTAGTTGAAGATCGCCGATATCATTTGAAGAAAATCTTAATCTACTTGTTTTCACTTCGACTCCTGACCAGGTGATGGTGAATGCATGAATGTGACTGAAAATCCTCATTTTAGTCCGCTTGATTTTTCGTTTGTTTGTTGTATCAGATCATTCAGCATAAATCTACAACTGACGGAATTTTTATTGCCTGAAAGTCGTGCTGCCTTGCTTCCGCCCATTGGCCTAGGCCTGGCGGGTGGAGCAAGTCTGGTGCCACCGGCACGATCCCTTCTTGAATGGTTGCAATTGTCTTTGCCGAACCAACCTTTGATAGAATCTTTCTTATGTCGCAATCGCGCATGCAGGCCTCTCGACACGAAAAGAAATCAACTCAGTCCTCAAGCAAAATCGAGTTCCATACCATACGCGTTGAACGGACAGACACGTCGACGACCACAGACACGTTGACAGCAGTGGTGCAACGGATTCGATCCCCTCTACATTCATTTCTTTGCGCTGTACCCCTCTTGCTCGTATACTAGGTTCACTACTACCACTTCTGCTACCGCAGCGGCCAGGTCACGACCCAATACAAGAACTAAGTCAGATATTACTAGCAGAAGGAGCCACGATCACAGGAGGAAGAGGACTCCTTCTTGGGGCTCAGCAAGATGGCAAGAACCACACGATCTTCATCCAGTGGGAGCAGATATTCTTCCAGCACTAGAAGCAGATCTTCAACTTCATCTAGCAAAAAGAGCATGGAGTTAGAGAAATCAGTCAGTATGGCTCTTACGGATCGTCGAACGAACGCCTCACTAGGCACAAGCAAGGTCATGGCCATAAGAAGACGCGCGACTACGAGGAACTACATGATCAAACGACGGCTTTTGAGATTATCGAGCTGCTTGCTGTGGTCGACGCAAGCATCAATCCTGGCGAAAGTTCTGAGGGGCCGTACGTCCTCCTTTGGGGGCTCGATGAGCTCTTCATTCGTTAAGGCTTTGCTTCCAAAATGCTAAAAATAGTTGTTCATCTTCAGAAATCGACGTCGTCCTAGAGCTAGTGCTTCCGCCAATGGAGGTGCATGTTCAGAGAAGTCAGCCTAGAAGGGATTCCACCAATGTTGGTCCGTGTTCAGAGAAGTCAACATCCTACTTAGAAGGGCTTCCTTGAAGATGGAGATGGACCACTGGTGGAATCCACCACTGGTCCATCTCCATCTTCAGAGAAGTCATATTGGTAGACTTCGTTCCTTTATAATGCTAATCCATCTACTTCCGAAGATGGATTAGCATTAGGAAGGACACGTTGATCTTCGGAAGGAAAATGAAGAAGGCCTCCACCGAGAGGGATATCTACTCAGGATGGACTCGTCTTGGATCGACGGGTCGGGTGAGCTCTAATTTTGCTTCGATGGGGATGGAGTCGTCCTCCAGCAGTTCAACGTCTCCAGCATTTGGCGGAGATTATACTTCGTCTCCAAAGTCTCTGCTTGTTAAGGCTTGGCTTCTTCATAGGCATAGACTCATTCAACATTCATTGATTCTTTTTGGCCTAATAAATTGTTTACGCATAGACACATTGATCTTTCATCGTACGTAAGAAGCTAGGTACTAGCATGTAGTTTCATCGCTCTTCGTGACAGTTCAAAAAAAAGGTCTTAGCTGCAGTTCATCTGAAGAATTATATTGATGAGTATGCGTTCGAGAGTTGTGAAGTTTTTCTAGTTAAGTTGAGAAGGAAAAGAAGATTACTATATCCGCTATCGTCTGAGAGCATGAACAACAACATTATAAGAAATATTGATGAGTATGCCTATGCGTTCTTCCAAAAAATTTTCTAATTTTGAGGTGCAAAAGAACAAAGTGACCCGTCGTAACCCGCCCCTTGATTTGTCGAATCTTCTTGGTTTTAGTACCTATGGTGGAGGTGCTAAACACGACGATCTTAAGATGAGAGAACTTTTTGGCGGCAAGCTTCCATCCTCCTCCAAGGAGGACGGGAGTGGACAAGAATGGCCGTCCATCACGAGAGAAGTAGCAATAGACAAGGAATACGTAGGCCGAAACTGGGGAGGACTAACATTAATTGTGGAACCACGCGATTCGCAAATCGGTCCGAATCAAGTGGATCTTTTATTAAGGCTCAACTTTCAATGGTCATTGGGGTTGGTCACTGAGATCGAAGAGGCGACCCCTTGAGGAAAGATGAGGGGAAAACGAAGGGAAAGGGGAGAGCCTTGGCGGGGGCCCCTTCCGTTCAGAGTCAGTGACCATTGAACGCTGAGCTTTAATTTTAGTCGGACTGCTGCAAAAGGCAACTAGTGAAGACAAAGAGGATGCTATCGTCTATTATGCTGAATAGGTTTTTTTCCATCTTTCTGACCACCATCGAGGCTAGTACCCTTTTCCCCCTTAAAACTAACTGTATACATAGGGTAAGGAAAAGCCTCGATGGTCTGGCTAGATGGAATAAACACCATCCATATCTATGGTAGTGAGGGCGGCCGTATTGATGTATTGAAGTCGTCATCCAGTTCTTCGCTTGAGGATCCCGCTCCGCAGCCTGTCGCTCCGCAGCCCGCTCCGCAGGCTCCTTCTCGGTACATTTTTCAGATTCTTCTTTGTTTTTTTGCGAATGCGAGTATTTTGTGTTGCGAATGCGAGTCCACCATTTCAACACAAAAACTTTTAGTTTTTGTGTTGAAATTTTGGACGTGATTGGTGAAGTTATTAATTATAGTTTGTGAACTACTAAAAATACTAATAGTGGATTGTACTGTAGAAGATGTACTTCCTTGCACGACCAGGAGAAGTAACTTCATTCGCACTTACCTTTCTCCGTTAATAAGTTGTAGGGACTGGAACAACTGTGAAATTTGTTGCACTGAGAGAAGCTTACGTCGAAAGCCTGTGCCTGATAAAGTTGGTCTTGGCGGTGCTAGTGCTGTCAGAACCTTACTTCATGCTCCTGATCAGCATCTTCTGCTGCTTCGTCTTCTTGGTGATCTACTTATTCGAAAGCCCCTGAAAATAACCGAGTTTTTAGTGACTGAACTAAGGGAGGTAAGTAGCTTTGAAAGGCTACGATCATTTCAGTACTATCTTCTGTGGTCGTATTCAAGTCTTCTGCTTGCTTAATATTTCAGTTTTTCGAGTACTTTTTTCGAATTCTGTCGTTCGGAGGTTCTCATGCCCTCTGCATGTGCGTGTCGCGTTCCTGGTTTCCATGGCTGTCCTGTCCTGCTCCCTTGCTTCGAGGACTTCGCTTTCTATACTAACCTCTTTAAGACTTATAAGAAGGTCGTGAAAGTAGTTATTATTCAATATCCTCGTTGTTCTTGAGAGCGTGTCCTCTATTGTGGCTCTCTCTCTGTCAAATTGAGAGAGCCTTCAGTTCCTCCTGGCCTCAAGCAAGTGAAATCGGAGACAAATGACATGGGGCCGAAGCTGTTAGTTCTGAGTCCTAGGCCCAGACTGTTTTTTGTTTGCTGTAAAAAGAATACTAGTACTTTGGCCTTCCTCGGTCCATCTCATCATTTTAAGATTGGGGCTGAGGCCCAGCCAAGCTAAAAGCGCAAGCACATGAAGAAAATTCGCCGGCTGCTTTCCTTCGGCTTTAATCCCTTCCAGCAATGTCACAGATGCCCCCTGGATTATTTTAGTACTCGACGAAGTGCCTCGTAACATAGTACAGTGTACACGGTATCTATCAACTGAAATCAAACAGGGATGCCGAAGCCGAGGCGGCACGCAAAGCGGAGGAGGAGGCCCGCAAGAAGAAGGAAGCAGAGGAAGCCCGCAAGAAGAAGGAAGCAGAAGACGCCCGCAAGAAGGCGGAGGAGAAACGCAAGGCGGAGGAGGAGGCCCGCAGGAAGAAGGAAGCAGAAGACGCCCGCAGGAAGAAGGGAGCAGAGGACGAGGAGGCCCGCAAGAAGGTGGAGGAGAAACGCAAGGCGGAGGAGGAGGCCCGCAAGAAGAAGGAAGCAGAAGACGCCCGCAAGAAGGCGGAGGAGAAACGCAAGGCGGAGGAGGAGGCCCGCAGGAAGAAGGAAGCAGAAGACGCCCGCAGGAAGAAGGGAGCAGAGGACGAGGAGGCCCGCAAGAAGGTGGAGGAGAAACGCAAGGCGGAGGAGGAGGCCCGCAAGAAGAAGGAAGCAGAAGACGCCCGCAAGAAGGCGGAGGAGAAACGCAAGGCGGAGGAGGAGGCCCGCAGGAAAAAGGAAGCAGAAGACGCCCGCAGGAAGAAGGGAGCAGAGGACGAGGAGGCCCGCAAGAAGGTGGAGGAGAAACGCAAGGCGGAGGAGGAGGCCCGCAAGAAGAAGGAAGCAGAAGACGCCCGCAGAAAGAAGGAAGCAGAGGACGCGGAGGCCCGCAAGAAGAAGGAAGCAGAGGACGACCGCAGGAAGAAAGAAGCGGAGGAAGCCCGCAAGAAGAAGGAAGCAGAGGAGGCCCGCAAGAAGGCGGAGGAGAAACGCAAAGCGGAGGAAAAGGCCCGCAAGGAGAAGGAACAAGCAGAGGAAGCCCGCAAGAAGGCGGAGGAGGAGGCCCGCAAGGAGAAGGAAGCAGAAGACGCCCGCAAGAAGGCGGAGGAGAAACGCAAGGCGGAGGAGGAGGCCCGCAAGAAGAAGGAAGCAGACGAGGAGGCTCGCAAGAAGGCGGAGGAGAAACGCAAGGCGGAGGAGGAGAAACGCAAAGCGGAGGAGGACCGCAAGGAGGCAGAGCGCAAGAGGAGGGAGGCGGAGGAGGCAGAACGCAAAGCGGAGGAGGACCGCAAGGAGGCAGAGCGCAAGCGAAGGGAGGCGGAGGAGGCAGAACGCAAAGCGGAGGAGGACCGCAAGGAGGCAGAGCGCAAGAGGAGGGAGGCGGAGGAGGCAGAACGCAAAGCGGAGGAGGACCGCAAGGAGGCAGAGCGCAAGCGAAGGGAGGCGGAGGAGGCAGAACGCAAAGCGGAGGAGGACCGCAAGGAGGCAGAGCGCAAACGAAGGGAGGCGGAGGAAGCAGAGCGCAAGCGAAGGGAGGAAGAGGAGGCGAAGCGCATCAAGGCGCAGGAGGAGGCGAAGCGCATCGCGCAAGAGAAGGCAGAGGAGGCGAAGCGCATCGCGCAGGAGAAGGCAGAGGAGGCGGAGCGCATCGCGAAGGAGAAGGCAGAGGAGGCGAAGCGCATCGCGGAGGAAGAGGTGAAGAACAAGCTGCGGAATGAGGTCAGGCTCCAGGCGGACCGGACGAATTGCGCGGTGAATCCCGGCCCAGTAAAATCCAGAGTCATGGACTTTGACCCTAGGGACCCTAAGAAAACGAGGGCAGACGTCCTAGAAGGGAGAGAACGGGAGAAAGCTGAGAAGAAGGCGAGGGTGCAAGGCTGTCAAGCGGGCGTAGTAGCGTGCAAGGAGGAGGCGCTTGCCCAGGTCGACGAAGCCGACGGAGTGAAGGTGGACCCGAAGAAGATCCGCGAAACCCTGCGGCAGTGTCTTGTAGAGAAAGCACTTGGTAAACTTACTGCCGACGCTGCATCTTTGCCAGGCACAACGTATAATTCACTACAGCTAGGAGCAGTATGTATGTCTTTTTTGACTTCTACATGGCCATGGCGTTCACGATGGAGTGATATCAAAGGGCCACATGACTGAAGCTCCCACTTCTCGGTGTCCAAAATAAAGTGGCTCTTTATATAAACATAGATATTCTTCAGTAAAGATACCCAACTTCCTTGTAATGAGGTCAGATGATTTCATCGCCTCCTAGGTGGTGAGGCTACTGAGGTAGTGGTTTATTTATTATCTTCTTCACCCTCTCGAAGTAGACTTGTATGTGGCCACTTTTCGATTCCTGAAATAGAATACTATCGGACCACGTCGCTTTGCTTGTCAAAAATCGCTGCAAGGAAGGTTCCGACAGTAGCACTGGAAGGCACCTGAAAAGTGGGGCCCCATTTTTTGCGGAGTCTACTCGTGTTGCCTTGCGGTGCTTCCGATTTTTTGCTTTTGTCGGCTCAGGTCTTTTCTGATGCTGAGAACGGAAAAGCCTAGCTGCTCGGGGCGTAATAATTTTTACCCCCCGCTGGCCTGTGGTTTTTTAGTGCCGCAAATTTGTCGGCGTGTAATAATTATTACTCGCTGAAGTTCTAGGAATTTTGGCAACGATTCCGACAGTAGTAATTCGACAGAGTCGAAAAGTGGCCGCCTACAAATCTGGCGACCACTGTGGCCCAGCCATTGCCTTGACTGTGAAGATCGGCCTCGTCTAGCGTCTGGCCCCACAGGCCTACGTGTGGCTGGAGTGGCCGTGTTGAGGTTGAGGTCGTTGCGTACTATCTCAATCCAGCTCTTCTGATCTTCCACCTTTCTTACATTCACTATGTATTCTTTTTACTTTGAGTAGCCTCGCTCCGTCCAATGAATCCTCAAGAAGAACCCCAATCTTCATAAAGGGAAATTATTTTTTCTTACTCGCTGTCGCTTGCTCACTTCATCTATGATCTCTTTCTGCGATAAAATAAAAATTTCGACTTCTCCGAGATGGGATATCGGCAAGCCTCCCATTCCGAAGTCGAAACTTTTCCTTCACTACTCGTGGTGAGCTCTGACACAACTTCTATCTACGAGTTTGATCCTGACGTTTGTTGCACATTACATATTATTTGATAAAGCAAGGCCCAGGTCCAGCCACGCTGCTCCTGAGGGGACTAAGTATATTTTTAGCGGGCTGATTTTCCCTCGTCGTGTTATTCCTAACAAGGAGCATCAAACTTCAAGTTCAAACTCACAACACGCTTGGTTGATGCCCACAGATCTACTTCAACTCGCTCATTCAGATCAGCAACTTTGCTTGTTCTGCTATGTCTTTCACAATCTCCTTACTCACAGGAACAATGCTGCGCCTGGACAAAGTGGCCCGGCTACAGAGTATAATCCAAGAGCAAAACCAAAACCAAAAGGAATGACGTACTCACTAACATAACTGCTTAATTCTATTGTAATTGATGCTTGGACTTCTATACTGTATAGTAGTTTTTATAGCAGAGTAGTTTATAGCACGCATGGTGCATGGAGTAGCACGGAGTGCATGGAGCGCAGAGCTTTAAGGGGCGCAAGAAGCTCCCCCTTTAGCTCCATGCTACTCCATGCGATCCATGCACTCCATGCCATGCGAGCCGTGAAACCTTATAAATTGCTCTGTTATAGGAAGGGGAATCAGCAACGTCAGCTTCTTGTTCTTACTTTTCTGTTACACCCATTTTCTTTGCAGGCATCCATATCATCTTTGGATAGTCGAGATGACTTTTCGTTAGGAAGCCTCTCTTAAGAGGCCTCTCCTTAAGAGTCTCATCGTCCTTATAAGACGAGGCCCTTTGTAAGATGACGCCACTCTTCAAAATCCTTGCTTGAAGAGAGGCCCTTCCCAAGAGGCCTCGCGTAGAAGTCCTAGGAGGTCCTGCCCAATTCTTAAGAGAGGCCTCACCTACGATGCGCCTTTGCCCCTGTGATTACCGAATCTGATTGAAGTTCGAATCTTTTGGGCACTTTTCGAGCCAGGAAGCTGGTTTGCGTTTTATTTAGTAGTCGAAGTGTCCAAGATAATGGGGATCCGCATTCCTTATTTTTATTTCCCTGCTGCTGCAGGGAGGGCTATATAATATAATGGGTTGAGCCGGCCTCGAAGTCGGCTGCCATCTTGTCTCTACGGTGGTCGCGAGTGGCCATATCAGGAGCACGCGCGTCATGACAGGGCCCCATCTTCCTTACGGAGGTTTTGGCGTCGATGGTTTTGGACGATTTGGCCACTTGGCGGGCCACGACGCCCCCAGAGGACAGGCCTCTGACGAAGCCTCTCTCAGAGGGCACATCATCGTACAGGAGCTCTCTGTCACCTCCTCTGAGATGACGTGAGCTGAGGCTCCCTCTGAGATGACGAGCGATTTCGCGAGGGCCGTAGGTGCTCAAGGCTACGGGCTGCACCTCCTATGTCCTCAGAATCCCCTCTGGGTGGGAGGATTTCTGTTGAGGTTTCCGCTTGAGCGAGCAACTCCGCGGCCTCTCTCAGAGGGCACATCATCGTAAAGGCCCTCTCCCGAGGGCCTCTTTACGTACTTTACAACTTTTGGGCTTTTTATTGATCCAAATCCGAGTCAACCTGGCGCGCAATTTGGTCAAACTATCTGTCCATAATTCTCTGTCGGTAGCCCTGGCCCCATCCGCTGGTCTTTGGCTTAGCCATGCTGGCTTACTAGCCATAGCCATGTGGTGGCTTAGCCAGAGCCAGCAGAGCTAGTAAGGTTAGCCAGAGCGATTTTCTAGCTTGGCTGTAGCCTGCGTGCTTAATCATAGCCAGCTAGCAAGCGTAGCCCTACGAACCCCTATCAAGCAGTGGACCAGGCGGGTTAAGGTTGTGCACTTAGATAGTTAGCCTAGTGTCCCCTGAGCGTGCGGCCCCTTAACTACTTTGCTGCCCCGATGCGCTCGGGTGTAAAAACAAACTGGAGAGCGCCAGGATTGTATCAGACGTTTCCGGTTCGAGATATAGTTACTTACATAAGTAGCTCGTTTTGGCTATCATTCTATTGGCAAGGCTATTCTTTGTCCTTAATTGATCGCAGAAGTCTAGTCCTCTCACCATCCTTATTGCTATTAGTTTTTTTGGCGCTCTCTGCGCCGCGAAGAAGGTCTATAATATTGTTTACTCTATCGACGTAATGAAAATGAATGAGAGGCTGAGCAGGCACCGTCTATTATGTTCTTGGCACTGATTCTGTTTCAGTAGAGTATGAAAAAATGGTATAGTCTCCAAGTAGAAGAAGGGACATTATGGCACGGCATTTCCTTGTCGATATTCTCAGTCAGAAGTGTCATCATTGCTCACACTGTTTGCGCCGCTTCCTTCTTGATCAGATTTTTTTAAAATTGTGATGAACCCCAACGTGCTTTCCAGTGCGCACGCATCTTCATCGTTTGTCATGATTTATCTTCAACTACAGCCGAGACAAGTCCACGCCTGATCTTCATGCGGGGAAGTCATCCGCTGCGGGGACGTCATCCACTCTGAAAGCTGGTGGTACCCTGGCAGCTGGAAAAAAGGCAAAGGCAAAAGCAAAAGGACCTCTTGGGTACTCGTTAACTGCATTCAGCTTCATTAACTACAAAAGCCTTTTACCGAAAATCGTATTCGTAGTCTTGATTCGTATTCGTATCCTCTATGGACAACTACTACAGGTCTCCGCGTGGAAATGGACCTTCGGGACACGACACGCGTTACAGGAGAAGCTCGTAGACCTTCGTGAAGTGTTCACGATATTTTCGTGAAGAAACGTACGTCTTTTGGTAGGTTGTGCAAGAACACTTCTGACCACTTCTCCGGTCAGATGACGAAGCACTTCTGTGGATCTTCGAAGCGTTGTGCTGCGCTACCTGTAAAGAAGAAGGACGACAAGGAAGCTCAAGTACTTAAGCGAAGCAAGTACTATGCAGTAAAATGCAATTGTTCATCGGGTATACCAAGAAAGAGGATTCGAAGAAATTCGTAGAACTCAAAAGAGATTCAGGGAAGTCGTAGGCCCAACCCGAACCGGCTACAAACATCACCTTCATCATCATCATCAAGATGAAAGCGGAGCGTTTCATATCCTAGAAAAAGTAACACGAGTATGACATCCGATGTTAAAAATAACATGAATGAAACACGGCAGCAAGAATGCTATATATAGAATAGCCTCAATGTTAGTTGGAATTAGATAGCAACAGTCTGCTAAAACTACGGACTGGAGAGAAGCAAACTACAGCTCAGGTTCACATAAAATGGTTATCAGATGAGATTTGCATTAAACAATCAAGATTAAAGAAACAGGCACAATCAAGAAGCACTCAATAAGAATCTGATAGATTATTAGTATGCCTAGTGCCACATAGAAATTAGAAACTTATTTATTGGAACATCAAAAACAGAAATAACCGCTATAATGATACTTCGTTTATCAAAAATCACATGTTGGACGTCAACATTCTCAACAAAAAATCATGACGATATGAGTATTTATCTTTATCAATTTCGTTGTAAGTACTATAAGGAACGTTTTACTGAACCGGATCAACATGATGATGTATGAAAATCTGTAAAGGTACGAAGACTAGTAATGTTGAATAGTATGTTTATAGTAATGAATTTTGGGTTCAACTTCAAGAACTTCTTACTGCACGACCAAGACATCGTTACGATCATACGAAAAAGAGTTGGTTGTAGTTTTATCACGATTGGAAAAAGATATGGAGTACTACAAGCGATGAAGAAAACCAAAACCTATTATCTGCATAATTGGACATGAAGATTTCAAGGGATCAATATATTGGATCAATCTGAATCAAAACATACTGGAACATCAATCTGAAGACTCATATCACACTTGCAACTAACAATTTTTGGAACAACTGTAAGTATAGATACACATACAAACTTGGGAAGATGTCTGAATCGGAAATCAAGAGGAACAGGGAGGTGGAAGCCTGCGAAAAAAATTGCCCGAGGTCTCATCGTGTTCCGGCGATGGAGTAGTAAACGAACTTTAAAGTCGTGGAGGTCTAAATGAAAGAACCTCGAAGATCATCGATGGTGATGAAGATGGAGATCCACCTAAAAGAGGATCTATCCGAAGCAGTTCATCGTTGCCGCGACAAAGAGGCAGGTCTTAGAGCGTCGATCTAGACCTTCCATCGAACTTGTCCTCACGAAAGTAAGTGCAATAAGAAGATCTCTGCAACGTCAGACCTTACCCTCTCCAACATTTTTGATTATTTGCTTTGAATCTCCAGGAATCATCTATCCTTCTAGTACTGGTTTTTTGTTCGTTAACGTGAGCGTTAGTTACCACCTGGTTTTGTCCACATCATGCTTGTACTTTGTTGTTCTCAGAAATACCATAATTTTCAAAAAAAACGTGTCGTGATAATGCCGAGAAGGCTAGGATTAGAATCAATAAAATATGACCTCTAGTAGTACACCTTCTACCTGAAGTCTGAGTGATGAGCTCGTCTACAAGTAGACCTTCTACAGCCTCCTTCTCCATGATGAAGGACCAGGGTAGAAGTGCAGCAGTGGCGACCGCTTTGCGGATGTTAGTGGGTGATGGATTCGAGGAGGACTGGAACTTGTGGCGTGTATGGGATGCTCTACACAAGAACGAAGGTGATGTAGTAGATGATAATGAAGAAGAAGATCATGATCTTCATGATGTTCATGTTCTTGATGATGAAGACGTTGTTGACGAAAGGACTCTGCGGGAACTCTTTGCATACTTTGCACTGAAGGAGCAAGAAAATTGCGTCAAAGAATGCTCGAACCAGGAGAATGCTTTGTTTGCCGAATTGGGCTTGCTCATAGGCGGACAGCAAACTCTAGCAGGACCTGCGCTCTGGGAATTTCTGGAAACCTCTACAACCTCTGCAACAAAAAACGAAGATGACGAGGATTTCGTTGAAGATGATGGAGATCAACGTGCTCATGCAGCAGCTTATTTGTGGCCAGAAGGAGTACAACGAGAAGATTGGAGAAGTACTGAAGATGAGCCCACGAGAACAGAAATTCCTCAGGAGTCTTCGACGAGGCAAGCTCTGAGGCCCCTTGCTGCGCAGAACCAGTCCGGTGCCACAGAGCCTGTGCCTATAATCGTGTCACCACGAAGATCTCTAGGAGAGGGAGTCTTGGCCACGGATGAAGCGGATTATCGAAAGCCTTTCATAGTCGCCTCTCGTCAAGAGGACGCGTTGCAGAGGACGCGTTGGAGCAGTTCTTGCGAGTCCAGTTGTGACAAAAATGATCCACTTCTGGAGTTTTGGAACAGTGTGGCAGCCTGGACCGATCCGGCAGGAGTGGGATCGCGCTATGTTTCGGTCGAGGCAACGACGGCCGGCGACGTCCTATGTCTGTTGCAGCTGCGTGAGTATGTCGCTGAAGAACTACTCACAAGAAACAGAAACAATACCGCCACTTCCACCAGAAAACAGGTTCATGGAGATGAAGAAGTGGCTTCTCCTCAGGACCGTAACTCCTTTTTTCGCAGCGGTCCGAAACGGGTATACATTTACGGCGGCCGCTTTTTCCGAACGCTCGAAGGCGCACTGACTGCGCGAGGCGAAGGAACCTCGGACGTAACGCCGCTGTACTTGGCCCAGTTGCCTGTGGCAGAACACTTCGGGTCGCTGGATCGACTGGCGACATCGCTGAGAAAAAGCTACCTTCTTGAAAGCCAGAGAAGAACAAAAGAAAAGTCGACAACAAAAATCCCCACTGAAATCGATGCTGTGAAGAGAAGGCGCGTGTCGATGTTGGAAGATCCTACTCCGACGGAAGATCCAACAGGAGCAGAAGATTTTCCGAGAGATTCAATGAGTATCCAGACAGGAACCGACCAGGAAAAGAACAAGAACAGAGTTGCATCTTCAGGTTCTTTGACTTCGTCGACCACGGCTTCAAGACAGCCACAACCACCATTGTTCGCATCTTCGTCTAGGTCCTCTACCGCTACTGCCTCTTCCTCATCATCTACCCCTAGGTCTAGTGGCAACGAAGCCCCTTCTGGTCACTGCCATCTTTTTTTGGGTCCTTGTGGGACTGTGACCCCTCTCCACCAAGATCCGTACGATAACTGGCTGTGCCAGCTCGCTGGAGCCAAGTATGTGCGCCTATACCATCCGGACTGCAAGGGCGTGAAGCGTTGCCCCGAGAGGAACCACTTTTGCGTATGGAGTAGCCTGGACGAGCTTGTGGAGAACATTGACGGTCGTCCAGGTCCTCCACCTTCAGACTGTAATAGAGAAGCTTCTACTGGTGCTTCTGGGCATGATGAAAATTCTCCACCGGAGGTGGATACCTGCCTCGAGACCGTTTTGTTGCCTGGGGATCAACTTTGGATTCCAAAAGGCTGGTGGCACTACGTCGAAAGCCGATCAAACGCAGTCTCGTTGTCCTTTTTCATGTAATTTAAAAACTGGAGGAGACCCTCCGCCCCTTGACCTTACGCAACCGAACTTGTAATTGTTAAGCTCCCCATTCCATGTCCATCTTACATCTAAGTACATGTTCGCTGACCCTCTATAGGTTAGTTTTTACCTCTATAGGCTTAGCCCTTCCAACAATACATGTTCGCTGACCCCCCTCCACCGAGTGCTGGCGTTTGTGCTGCAAGAGCTGTCTCCCGGGCAGATGTGTGTGAGCTGCCGAGAGCTTCAAAGTGAGTGCTGCCGTCTGAAAATGAAACATGTGAGTTGTTGTACAAATCAAATTTTGGTGGCACTAGAAGGAGCAAGCTTTAATATACCTACTTCTAACAAGAAATCTTCTTCTATCCGTCGGTCTATGAAAATCAAAATATGCTTCGGTTGAGGTTTTCTGAAGAGCGGACCCGAAGGTTTATGAATTCTCGTGGTACAACATGTTCTTGAGGTTGTTCGTTGATTATACGTGAAGTAAATGAATTTGGATAATATTTTTGTGCCAGTTCCTTTCCTACAACTTACTATCTAGAATCAATGTAGTCTGTAGAAACAACATCAGCTGCTCGTCTACTTCGTCTTTCTTCAGAGAAGGTACCAGGAACAACTTTTTTGTGGTTGGTTCTAAACTTAGAAGGTGGATGAGGTCAACAGAAGGGGTTTTTTATGCTTCATCCCTCCTGTTGATGTTTAAGCATGTTTAAGCATGTGTGTGAAATCGAGAAATATATCTTCTGAGCATAGTCTGAGCATAATCCAGGCGCATGGGTCAGTTTCGCGCTTCTGTTTCTAACTTCCTCCCCCCTGTTGACAACATCCACCTTGTAAGGTGATTCAAAGGTGGGTGAAGTCAGTGTGAGGGATGGAGTCAACGTGTTTCTGTTTGTTCACATGACACAGTTGATTCAAACAGTTGCTCCTGGCACATCAGGGTAGGAACTGATTTTTAGCTCCCGAGCATTGTCAGAGCATGTTGGCATCGACGACCTGGTGCCTTCCGGAAGCTTGGAGATCGGACTGTATGCTCTACAGTTCGGTTTTGCCTAGCCACATGTTGAAGTAGATGACCTTATCCCTATCCACAATCCTTGTATCAATCTAAGATATATAATGCTAACATTATGATGTGGAGGTCGTGAGTATGCTCCTTAAGATGTAGATGACACACACAGGATACATCGGCAAGATGAAGAGCACAGCCGTCACCATGATACAACTGACAGAGTTTGAATTTTTCAAAGACGAAAGTATAGGGTTCTTCATAATGAAACAAGAAAGCTGATTCTTCACTGCTGCAACAGTTGTGTGATGGATGATGATGAAGAAGAGGCTAGTATCCTTGAAGGTGATTGCGCAAGAGCGTTTCCTTCGTGGTCTGGCCCTTCGTCTAGCGTCCTCTGTCGTGAAGCTGCGACATCACTGTTCGATCTACCATTGTCCTGACTGCTACTACTGTCCAGCACTTGGCTGCTACTCACCGTTCTTCGTAATGAAGCAAGAAAGCTGATTCTTCACTGCTGCAACAGTTTTGGATGGTAAAAAACTCTGTGGTGTTGTATGATCGAGTTGAGAGACTGTGGCGTCATGGCAATTAAGAAAGAAGCAAACTAAAGAAAGTTAAAAAACGGCCATAACAGAAACAGGGGGATGGTACGAATTCATCAAAACGGTAGCAAACAGTGTTGCTATTAAAGGAGTGTAGTCAATGCGCACGTCTGTTTATCCGCTCATCATCTCAGGCAAGAAAGCGCCAGCACCTATCTTTGCGTCATGTGGAAGAAAATCGTACATCACCAGCTTGGTAAAATAAGAAATAGAAGGAGAGTTCGGTTGTGGATGGATTCCTGCCGTTGTCGCTCTCGATTCCGAAACAAAGTGCGTTTGCGTTTGGGTTGTCTTAAACATCAAGCCTCCTGCTCGACGATAATATTTTCGTAACCCGAGGAAAAACAATTGCCGCCGATTATAGAGGCAATGTTAAGGCAGATCAGAGATGACAAGCACCGTCTAGTCCACTCATCATCATCCTAATTTTTACATCTCCTTTTACATGCATTGTACTTACGAACCAACCGCCCCAAAATGTCGGAGTGTAAAGGAGATTCAGACGCCTCTGGGCCGCTTAGTCTTCTTCCTCACAAGCGAGCTTGAGCTACCACAAGAGCTATAACAACACTCTGACACTACAAAAGTACTCTCTCATCCCTTCGATGTGGACACCGAGTACCCGTAGAAGCATGATTGTGCCCTCCCCTACTATCCTCATCTAAGAAGGAGCAAGTCTCTGCATGATCAGGAGAACGATGTTCCAGGGCTCATCGGCGCGGAGCGTCCTGTGGGTGTTAGTACGTGGACTGCCCGCGAAAGAAGATTCGTGCGACCGTTGATTATGGCTACTGATTCTGATTGTCATCTCATCACTCTTTCACAGCACATTATAGATAGAACTACAACTAGATGAAGAATTTTGTTTGTTTCCGGTATAAGCTTAAGGCTTGAAAGTTGGCATCTCTATGCGCGTCTCCATGTCTTCTTCAAGGAGGAAAGCCATAGATGTGCGAGGTAGAGACGCCAACTTTCAACCTCTAATAAGCAATAAGAAATACGTTGAAGTAAGTGCATAATGATGATGTGGCTGGTCACCAGTCTGCCTTTCGCTGTCGACATTTCCCGGATGAAACATCCCAATCTTCTAAGTCAAGCTATGTATTGTCGCGATTGGACTTGGCTGGGGGACAACATCCTAAGGAAGGAGTAAATGTCGCGCTTTTCGTTCTGGCGATGTTCCTAGTTCTCACTGCAAGTGCACTGGGATATTTGATCATGTACTACTTTCCTTTTCAGTCATCCCTTGATTATACTTATAAATGTACAACTACTCAAGAAATAAATTAATGACTAACTAATGAAAGCACCTACAATCTAAACAATTCATCACCCTTCTTATGTACAGCTCTCTCATGTTCAACAACTCGACCATTCCAGTGGTCCCAAGTCAAGAACAACCACAGTTCAACCTCAACACCATTCTGCTCCACCCCATAATTCAATGTCAACAACAGTGTGCGTCGGCGCGAGAGTCTTGAAACCGAAAAAGGGATCGCAGCAGACCAAAAACGGGAGCGCAAGATGCGAAGAAAGCTCGAACACGCTTTGCATCAACCCCCTTTACTGGGTGGCCAGCCACCTCAACCACCAGAACCAGCTGTGGGTGCTGCTCCTCTAGAAGAGAGTGTATTTATGGCGATCTACTTAGTAAAGTTTCTGATGACAGTAGCACGACCAAAAGGCATGCTACTGATTTGACTGGTACCTCTATGTATAATTCACAAGTATAGAAAAGTGCAGCTCTGGTTTATTCCTCTAAGGTAACACCACCAGTTGCGGAGCCCGAACCCAGTAACGAAGCCGCGATAGAAGACCCGCCTCCACAAGGCGACGAGCCGGCTGAAGAAGTACACGAAGTCGCGAGCACTATTGAGATTTCTGAATAGCACTTCTGACGCTTCTGCGTGCAGCGCGCAGCTTGTCACGATTATGTTGGACGTGAGGACTCTGACTCTCATGGTGTAATATTAATTCTCATCGTGCGCTTGCGCCGGTAGTTGTATTAAGATGAGTAGAGTTGTATCCAACAACATCTCATATTTTGGCAACATCATCTGCATCTTCTGCCCCACGACGCAGCGTTCCTCTAGATAGCAGCGGCATCGATCTCGTAGCTCACTCATCGCTGACTTTCGTAGCGGATCCAATTCCAATATATTCGTTTTCGTTGGCGCTGCACATTCCCTGATTTATTAGAAGATGGATCACAATGGGCAAGAACATAAAAATATGGGTTTCGTCCTAGGATCATGACGTCTTGATCCTGTTCCAGATCTTGAACGAGATCATGTGACTAGAAAGAGATCATGCTATACGAGATCGAAAAACTACGTAAAAAGGCTTGCGTATCTATAGACACAAAAAGTGTCTTCAACTACTCTTGCTCTTCTAGTTTAAGAGGCAACACCAGCAGGAACAATAGCCACCTTATACGCTTCTTTTTCCACTCGGAGCTTCCGCGAAATGGATTTTTCTGACGTTTTGATACAAGAACAAGTGCTAAATCAAATAGTATGATAAAATTTTTGGTTCGTCTTCGTTTTTTCAGCGCATGAAATTTGATTCTTAGTTTTTTGCTTCTACTTGGACGATAACGATTGATATAGACACACAGCGTCCGACTGTAAAGCTGTTCAATTTACGCATACTACGTTTTTTTTACATATTGAAGTAGAAACATAGAAGATACATTTACATTTACAGAGCATGGTAGTACTAGAAGGAGCTCTACTGGAGTATTGATTCATTGTGCTAAAAATTGTCCAAAAATCCATCCAATCATCATTATGTTTGATCCGAACGCGTCTGCGGATCTGAGTGCCCTCGACCGCGACGTCGAGGCCCAGCTCGCTGCCCTTGGTTTTAACTCCAAGGATACCGATGATGCAGCCGCACTTTTGGATGCAGCTGACGACCTGGAGGCACAAATAGCCGACTTGTCGGATGAAGAGGCGGATGAACTGCTTGCCGGTGGACTGTCAGACGACGAGGAGTTGAAGCAACTTGTTCAAGGGGAGGGGAAGAAGAAAAGAAGGAGTCCACCTACGTCGAGTGCAAGTTCTACTTCGCCTCCTGGTCCTCCAGCAACTACTACAACATCACAGGAGGAGGTCCAGCAACCTGTAGAGGCTGTGGTCTACCGAACTGCGGAAGAGGAAGCTGAGCATGCAGCGGCTTTGGCAGACCTTCTAGGAAACGACGAGGACTACGGTCCGTTCTCGTTTGAGGAGGTGGAGCTGTGCACCTCAGTGGAGTGGATGGAGTCTCATGATGTTTTAGAATGGTGGTCTGCGGAGCTGCAGGAAAAACGCAGAGGGTTGTTAGGAAAAATCGATACGATTGTGCTAGAGAAAAAGCAAGTGAGTGCACAGAAACAAGGTCCTTCTAAAACGTCTTCTCCTAGCTTTGCGCCTAGTGGAAGAACTACAGATCAGACCGCAGGTGGAGGAAAGAACACGACTAAAGAACATCAAAACAACCTCCTGAGAAGTAACCAAAACAAGACGTCATCTCCGACCACAACTACAACTGGAACTCCTAGAACGACTCCTAATGCAGCCAGTGTCAAAGAACAATTGGCGAAGGAGGAGAAGGAACTGAGGCAGCAAGTAGAGGATCTAGAATTCGAGATCGACGGTGTCAAAATGAAACTCAACAGTCTACAAGCAGACATCCAGTGTGGAAATATTACCAAGGGAGACTACGAACAGAAGGTTCGCGAGCGAATGGAAAGAGATCGGAAATTGGGAGAGTGGTATTTTATTTACTCATACACAGAGTAGACAGAGGCAGAGCTCCTGCAGAAGCTTAAGAATATTTTTTTTTCATCCATTTTTTCAAACACGCCCACTACTTTTTAAGAATATTTTTTTTTTCATCCATTTTTTCATCCACCCCCACAACGAACTTTCAGGTTTGTTTCCCACGAACGTCCTACCGACGCAAAGCATTGTCTTCGACGTTGCGAAGTGGCGAAGGCAGAGTTTGTCGCGGCAGAGCCTGTTGATGAGCGCACTCGTGTCCTCCTCCTCCGTGAAATGGACATGCGTGTTCTGGCCTACAAACAAGGCGCACAACGTTGGGTCTCCTTTCTACACGCCTGGCGCCAATCGAAATGGGCGTTAACACATGCTAAGACATTGTCAGCTCACGCCAAGACTCTAGAGGGGCTTCGTGACGAGATAGAAGATGACACAGCGGTCATTTCGAGGCGGTATCTACAGAGTCTCCAATCTCGGATGCCACCAACATTCAATCGGGCAGTGTTGATGGGTTTGCCGGAAACGGAACGTCAAAAGCAACTGCAGGAATTGAGAGAGCGATTCGTGAAGCAAGAGGAAACGTTGAGAGAACTCAGTCGAGAAGCTTTGGCTTCGGCAAATAGTTGTGCGGCAGCCGCTTCAGGTACTGCGACGTCGTCTTCGTCCACGTCGCAAACAAACAGTGCTGGAGTTGGTAGTGAGAGTGCTGGGAAGACGTCCAAAACATCGAACGCAAAGCCCGCGAAGAAAGCAGCAGGAGCGTCGTCAGGTGGTGGTGCCGCTCAAGGCGCATCCAGCGCAACCGCAGGTGACACCGACGGCACAGCCGCAGCCGTGCCTCCAGCGACCGCTGCGCAGATGCGCGAGCTAGCAGAGGAGCGGAAACGGCAAGCTGTTGCGCTTCACCAGAACCGCAAGGGCAGCGCAGCTGCGGTCTCCTGGTGCGACACAGCATTGAAAGATCCAGAGCAGATGCTTCCTCTGGTCACCGAGGGTGAAGTTTTGTTTATGCGAGAAGTCGTTCACGAAGAGATCGGTCCAGACCAATTGGAGATCAAGTTGTCGCATGACGGCAAATCGAGGCCGTGGTGGGATTGGGAGAACGCCTATTTCAAGCTAGATTTTGGGTTAGGCAAGGAAGACACAGCTGGCCGTACGATTCCCATGGGGGGCAAGACGAATGATTGGACCGCCTGTTTCCCATTTCCGGATTTTGGACACCGAAATACGAAGTCTCTCACGATGTTGCAGCACAAAATCAAGCGAGCTCGATTTTCCTTCGAGATCTGGCGACCGAGGACCATGGCTTTTATGATGGGTCATAGGCCTATTGGGCATTGCACAAGAGGACTCAAGCTCAGCGGCCTTCTTACAGACGTGGAGACGGAAGAAGGCTGTGTAGTGTCAGCAGAAGCGGATGATCGACAGTACTACAACTCTCTAAAAATTTCCACTTGTCATCGCTTACAAATTTCGATACTGCCTTACCGCAAATTTCCTACTTTTCAGAACAACTGAGGCTGAAGATCGATCTATGAAAATGTCATGAAAATGATCTGCTATCAAAATCACCCTTGTCTTCTACATCTCCTCATTCTTCTATCTTTAAACATACTCTACATCAGGGCGTCGATGAATTTCAAAGTCCGTTTTCGCGTGCGGACTCCGTTGCAACAGCCCAAGACCGTAACGCAGAGGATAGAGTATTCGAGTATTGACGCCTACCCACCGTCTCTAGCAGCCTTTCCAGCTCAGTTGAACATCCCGGTTCCTGTGCGGCCCCTACCCGAAGAGCGAACGGTTGTACCCGAGTCACCTAGTATCACTAATACGAAAGTGGAGCCCGCTCCTACAGCAGCACCAGGAGGTGCGTCATCGTCGTCTTCCTCTAGAATAGAACAAGAAGTGTCTACTTCACCAGTTGAAAGTGGCATTGGTGAAGACCAGCACCAAGGAACTCAGCTACAGAATAGTTCAGTAGGTGGTGAAAATCGAAATCCTACAGATCATGATGAAATTCTCCAGCACCAGCCAACTACTACTACAACAGAGGCCACTTCCTCTTCACAACCTCCTGTGGAGCTTCCAACCTACCCCTTGCCCCCTCTCTCCGCCGAAGAGTTCGACACTCTCGCAGCTTCTCGACCCGGCTTTTCTCACGAGTGGTGCAATACAGTCGAAGGATTGGGACATTTGATTACTCACCTTGAAACAGTAACGCGGCCAGGACAAGGCGACAGTAACAGTAACCCCACAGTAGCTGCCATGAAAAGCAAGACTCTGGGAGAAGCTCGAAGCAAGAAAGCTCGTCTAGAGGAAGCAATAGGAGGAGGTGAAATCGATTTTGACGCCTATGTCGCACAAGTCCGTCAAGACTCGCAGATGGACGCACGCTTGGCACTCTTCTATAGAACCAAAGGTAGCATGGACGACTGCAGATTGGCGTATGGAAGACATAAAGTTCTGAAGGAGAGTCTAGAAAGCTTGCCTTCTCCGGAAGATGAAGCGACCGGAGAAGCGACGGAAGAACCTGCAGCGACGAACGCATCATCTCAAGGAGCTGCACCGTTGACTACTGGAGAAGGAGCGGCTACAACTGGTGGTGGGGTCGTGTAGCTGTACTTCTAGTTGGCAGACAGAGTGCAGAGTTCCTCGCACAATAAATTATAGTTGACGACGTTGAGGTTGAAGACATCCCTCTCGGGCAGTTCCCCCTACTCTCCAAAGCCCTGCAAATGACTTCTGTTGTTTGCTATGTTGATAACCTGTTGATGCTCTTCAACAGTTACCTTTACAACGCCCACAGACACTGTCAATCCTATGAACACCCGTACATTAAGTTTTTACGAGGTTCCCGATGCGCCTACGCCTACTTGATTGTCCAAGCATTACATATTTATATGCCTATGCTGTGATTTCTCAGCGACCACAAGCAACGGCAGGACTTCATCGAGACCGTTTTGGGTGCCTTCAGAGATAGAAACAGAGACAGCTCCTGTCCTCTTCATGAGAGAACAAGAGGAGTGATTTCTTGAGTGACGGTGTAGGTCTCAGTGAGGGATAGACCACTTATGTTGAATTGATTTGTGGAGAAGCACGAGCAGTGCATCAAGTTGAAGGTGAGAAGAGCGGACTTGAGCCAGAAAACCGGAAAAATGTCTCAAGTGAAAAACTACTCACGACCTCTACCGGTGAAGAATGAGAAATCATTGAATGCGTGTCAAAACCACGAGAATCTTCTAACTAACTCATTTACAGTTGTTTTTTGCGCTAGATGGAAGCGGATCTACCACATCGTTCAATAGATTAGAGTTGCGGAACCTCCAAACAAGAATCAAAATGTTATCGCGAACGCTGCCGTTAAGGCGGCAGCCCACGTATGGTATGAACGGCGAGATAATGCGCCTCTTCGGTTGGCATAGGAAGGATCCGGGACACAACTGGCCTGCCAGACCAGGACCTGTGATTAAGGACTTGTTCTCGATGTGATTTCTTTTTTTATAAGGTTTGCAGATACATTCATGGACCGTTGTAGTTTCTCTAATATTATGTCTCCTCATTTTATTCTGGTATCCCGAATGAAATGGAAATCTTCACTTTGTAGTTTCATAGCGGCATGGTTGTAACCATATTAACACCTCTAACAGCCACTGTCTTTCCGGAGATTTTCCGTACAGGCACAAGGAACTCGGCGGATATTGGACCTTCATGGGGCAAGCGCCATATTCCCTGATCGAAGCCTTGAAAGGGAATCAGCCAATGATCGGACAGCCAAAATTACTCGATCACAATCATAAAATCGCCAGGAAAACCATTGACCTGAACAGACACCTGAATGCACAAGGTACAACTTGCTTCCATGCCTAGGATCTATGATCATGAAGCGTGAGCCAGTAGATGAAGATGAGCTATTGATGAGGTATTTAATAGATGTGGTATTTAATTTTTAATAGAAGGGTGAAGACGAACTCGAGAAACTAACTCCGTACCATGATCTTTTCAACATTCCTCAACTTGTGCTGTTTTTCCCAGACCGCTACCACGCGTTGTCTCTGAAGCAGTTGTTTCAAGTTTGGTTTATCCAGTTCTACGGCGAACGGTTCTACTTCTACGCGATGCTAATGCCCTTTTCCGCCATCGTCTTCAACTACATGTTCTTCATCCGCCGCGAACCTCCAGAACACTACTGCGACCCAGAGGAGTACTACTACAACTTTTATGGTCATGGTGGAATAAAAATTTTTTACTTCTTACAACTAGTCGTGAGAAGGTCGTGATAATCCTCTGCAGCACAGAAGCACTCAGTTTCTTTCTTCTTTTGAGTAAAATAGTTTCTTGAATTCTAAGGCCAATGAGATTGTCGGACGAGTCTTGGTTACACCGCGTTTAGTATCTTCTAGGTGCTCCTACTTCGAATAGTTTACAGTTTGTTGAAAAGATATAGATTGCATTTCTTGTAGCATTTGAAGTCACTTTTTAGACGATGTTGACGAAGTACTCTAATCCATCGATCTCTACGCGTACGGAAAGGAGTATGACCATCACGCGGTGGACCATATGATCGAAGCACGCTTGGCGAACAAATGGGGTTACGTGGATCCGCACACTCATCATCACTGATCTGGATGCTACAACTACATGGTTCAAACTGATGTAATTTCACCTGATGTTGTAATTTCACACAAAAGATTCTAACATCACTCCTAAATTTACACGGAAAAGTACTAGCTAAGTCACGACTGTTCATTTTTGAAAGGCCAGAACAAGGAGTAAGTAGATAATGACGATATGAGTATTTGTGTTGGACAGATTGCAGCTGGTGGTCGTACTTCTACTTACAACTTCTTAGTATAGTAGAAACAGCCGCACCTTCAGGGTCGGACTAATCCCTGGAAGATGACTCTGACTGAAAATGAGAAAGAGACCTCCACCATCGCTTACCATCGCTTAATGGAACCGTCTAGAGCTGTGAGATTATGAACCGTCTAGAGCTCCTACAGCGTTTACGCCAGGAAATCAAAGGGGATACTCTTCCACTAGGATATCTTTGGGGCTGGCTTGATGCTGAATGAATCGGTCATCCAGAACCAAAGTTGAAAGCGCATCAGGCTCGCATATTGCCAGCAGTCGTTGTCCGAGTTGCGCCTCCGATTTCATAATCGGTCGTGGAGAAAAGCAGGTATTAATTATAATCATCGGTGATGCAGTTTCTGCTACTTGATAGTGCACGTGATCAGCGTGATCGGTCCTCATCGAGACGATATAATTTAGTTGAGAGCGATTACCCGCATATCTTTCTTATCCACCCCAGCACCAAATGGTTTCCCGCCTCTCCCAATCTTGTTACAACAAAGGCAAACTCACTTTATGTTCAGAAACAACTGAAAAAAGGCCAAATCAAGAACAAATGAAATTGTTCCTGCTCCACGCATAGAAGATATTACTCATGATTTCAATTTCATTTTTTTACAACACATATTAAATTGGGACTCAATCCGATTGAAGATGTGCACGTCAACAGAAAAGAAGAAGCCATGGCAGTTGATGCTTTTTCAGTGGGAATGGCCACTGCGAGATGCGGTGGCTTCCGGAGAGGCTGAAGAAGTCGCTACGTTTCAGCGCTATGTTCCAGCATACATTATGCGAAGAGAACCGAAAAATAACATTAACATGTAGTATTCCTTTTCCTATTCGTTAAAAAAACAGAAGGATCATGTCGATGTCCTAATATTCGTGTAGTAAAAAAGTACAAACAAACAGAAGCAAACGAGCCTTGTACCTCCATGGGTGCTAGCTTAGCATGAGTGCCACAAGATTCTGTTGAATTAATTCGTAAACGTCAACGTATCAACTACAAGATAAAAATTCCGCTAATTCCACCAAAGACGAAGCTTTTGCAGCGAGAAAGGATTTTGTACTTGCACGACCCCAGCTGATGTCAAGAAAAAGCCGGCTAGAACGTGATGCTGTCTTGTGGCGGAAGATTTACACCCGTTATGCACAGGGGAAACGACTTGAAGATGATGGGTCGAACAAACAGGAAAAGGTAATAAAGGTGGCAACAAACTACGGATCTTCTTCTTCAAGTACCCCAACAACAACTTCTTCTTCCCTTGTTTCCTCCGAGAACAAAGCCGCCTCGACAAAAACAGCGCAAGAAGCCTGCAATTATACCTCAACTAGAGAAGGTAATATCAGTGTCAACTTCAAAGTGACACCCATTGTGCCACACACGGAAGAAGAAGATCCAGAGATCATCAAACCGACGCACGAAACAACGCGAATCCATGCGTCGCAGAAAAGGGGTCTGTATGGCGCGATTGTTCTAACTAGGTGGAGGTGTGCATGATGAGGTACTATCAATTGCAATTTTAGTTCCACTAGTAAAAACCATAGAGCTTTAGGAAGTCTAATCCTTAATATTCACACTCACGACCATTGACGACTTGATGGGAACTTACTAAAAGGATGACAAAACAAGATGATCTTAATCTTCTAACTTTCCCGCATGCTCCTCCTCTGGGGTTGTATGCGTTGTGGGGAGCCAACGGATGGGAGGTGTGAGACATGCATGAATCCAGACAGACCGATCTGCGACAGCTGCCGTAAGGAGTGTCGCTCGTGTGGGACGACTACTAGACTCGAAGACGGCAGATTTAAAAAGTGTGGAGCGATGGAGGATCGTTGAGATGCGATGGAAGATCGCTGAGATTTTACTAGCGCTCTGGGAAAGAAGAAGATTTCTTGTTCTGGGGAAGCAGATTTCTTGCTCTAGTAGGAGGTTTGTGAAAGTCAACGCTTGTTCTGTGAAAGAAGAAGAAGATTCTGACATGATACGCGCAATACTAGGCTACTATTTTTCTTGCTTGGTGGATGCTGATGCTCATACTTTTACTTACTCTTACATAAAAAAAAACAAAGAAGATTAAGAGATAGAGGTCGTGTTCTTCACAACTTCGATGCCTCGACGAAGTCCTCTACAACGAGTCTTACCTACATTTTTTGGCTACTGGTAAAAGTAAAGAAGCGACAACTACTGTGTTCATCATGTTCCATCCTCATCGTGATCTCAGTGCCTGCGCACGGCTGCTCCTGTACTTGTATAGAGGCGATGATACCAACAAGCAAGAACGATGATCTTCATGGTGCTGAAAAGACCCGTCGCGGTTTCTTTTAGGGATGGCCAGCCTTGATACTTATCCTGTTTCGAGTGTGATATTTGATTTTGATATGCAGATGATCTTCCTTCTTGGCTCCGAGGAGTTGAACTCAGTTGATGGACGTTGATACAACCCATGATATAGTTGAAAATGAACAAAATGAAAATGAGTTATTGTTTAATCACATAATCGCTTCTTCTTCTTCACACATGATAATGAGTTGACGAGCGTAGATGGCACCTCGTCCTCTAACATGTTGTCGTCCTTACATGGTGCTCCCGTGCAGCCACGTCCTGGCCAGCTCTGTCACGTCAGAATCTTATCTGATGGATGGCGCAGCGAGTTTCATCTCAACTGGGTTGGGCTCCAGAGGGTGAAACAAGCCAAGCGATGGGGCGAACACGCTGTCAGCAGCAGTGTGCCACCTGGCGAGAAGCACAAGGTGCCAAACGTACCAGCTGTAAAAATGGTTGTCAAACAGTCTCCCTCCAAGACTACAACAAAGGCTTCTAGAGTGCTTGCAGTCGCCGTCAGGTTCATGGACGAAGATGAGTGGACCTCTGCACGTAGAGAAGTCATGCCTCGAAGTGGACTGCAGGCTGGTGGCGGTCTTGATCTTGAGGAAGGGGAGGGAGGTACATATTTTTCGGGGTAGAGGATGAAAAAGATTGATTTTATTCTATATATTTAAGACGAAAGTAAAAATGTAGCCCGGAAAAGGAATATATAACGATAAAATAACAGTATATGAATAGAACAAGCTAGGCCTAGCACTAGATATAAAGCTTGAGGATAAGATACGGATATAGATAGTCCTACTTCTCGCGCTGTGCACTAGTTTGGTGAACCGGTACCCTGGAGCGAACTAGTGGGTGCGCATAGCGCGAGAACCGAGCACTTCTCTGAGGCATGCACTGGCTTCGGCCGCCATCGATGAGAAGACCTCCAGGGCAGAAGGACGAAAGCGCGGCGCCTAATATAAACGGATCCTAATATAAGCGTGGCCACTAAGATGTATTTAGATATTTGGATTACTTGACTTTTTTGGTCTTTTGCTTTCTAGTTAGGTGTGCTCCACCGATATATATAATGGGCGCTAGTATCTGTTGCTGGGCCACGTCATTTCTATTATCTTCTCCATCCAAACGAACAGATGATCCAGATGCGTCCTCCTTCACCGCGAAGCACAGAATGTACAGCGAAGAGCCGATCTTCGTGCCAGAGGGTCTCGCGAAGATACTAGGTCTCAGAGAAGGACAAGCAGTTGAAATATGGCCGATACGCAGGCACCTGTGCAGCATCGCGAAAGAGGTGCACCTGAAGGCGCTACGCGTAAACGACTTCGAGGTCGTAGAGGCGAACCAGCAAGATATCATGGACAAGCTGAGGAGACACATAGGTCTGGTTATCATGAGTAAAGAAGACGAACTAGAGAAAAAGGAACATCACCAAGAAGGAGAAACTTCTTCAGCACCAGTTGCGCAAGAAGAATTGGAGCCAACGGGGGCTTTTCGGGCCTATGTGGGGCGAAACATACTCACCTTAGCAGTTAGTAAAGCTGTCCGCTCAATGGAGGAACATCGAGGGGACCAGAATTCACGCGATGTCGTACAAACTTCGAGGGACGTGGATAACGCGGCTAGACCTAGCGTGACCTCTACTGGTTACTCATCTCCTTCATTCCCACGAATCCTCCTGCTCACTGACACGACGGATTTGGTCATTCCCACCTCAAACCGCCTTAATCCTGTACGATATTTACGCAGGAAACGTTTGCAGTTGCGAGTGCGAAGCATGCAGAGGTCAGTAGATCTGGAATTACCTGGGAGTAGGTCTGCACGTTTTCCTCGCAAATGCATTGGGGTACATCCTGCGACGCATCGCTATTTCTTCGACCCGAACTTCGGAGACCCGATTCCTGGTCTTAGTGGTTTGCAAGCGGAGAACACTGCCACTATGCTTAGAAGAAAGAGCCAACAAACACAAGGAGTCGAACAGGAGGAACAAGAGCAGGGTAGTTGTATTCGAAATGATAGAAACTGCGAACAAAGTAGAACAACGCCGGTAGCGGTACTAGACGAGAGATTGCCGTGGCCTTTGTCAACATGTGACACCGATGCTTCATCCTCATCTGGCGTTTATGGAAAGAACAGTCAAGTAGTTGCGTGGCGACCAGGATTTTCAGATTTTCCCTCAGCTACAAGCTCGTCTTCAAGTACGTCATCACGAAGCCGACCAGCACGAGCTTCACAACTAGCGGCCCGCCTTCTTGGGAAAGAAGAAGAGTATCAGATTCTAAAAACCCGAGATGAACCAGCATACGACTCAGCGTTCGGACCTCAGGCAGAGGCAGCTCAAGTGGATGGCAGCACACTGTTTTCAAGCGGTTACAATTCAAGACTATTTTATGGTCAACATTTAGTGTCCATCAACATTCTCGGCATCTTGGTCCCCTTTTCCCTTGTATTCTCGGGAAGTACAAGGTAAAAGGCGTCAAGATCAAGGGGCCGAGATGCAATCTAGCAGACTCTAACTATTGTTCGATCTTGATCATGGGTGCACGACTTCTAGCAGTTCGTCCTCATCATCCACGACAGCTAGTACAAGTGCAACTACTTCCAGAACAACTAGAGAACGGGAGATCCAAGACTACAGTTTCACTGGATCATCATGTCCTATCAGTGAATTGCCGAAAGGGGTCATGCAGGGATGGTCTAGTTCTTTGTCGAGTAGTTCAGGTTCATTTTCTCTTACTAGCAAGCCGAACGTTCTTGGAAGCACCGCACACGGCACAGGAGGGGCAGCACAAATAAGTACTACTTCCTCGCCAATAGCAATGCCACCTCCACCTTCCGTACTACCAACAATAGGGTCCGCATTGACGACTGACTTGTTGTGGATCGGCGCAGAGGCCTTCCATTGCTTTCCCGTACCTCCTAGATGGAAACTGCACTCGAGTGGCGCGCTAGTGCCGGAAGCGTATACAGAGATGAACGCTGAGGAGAGTTGTACGAGTAGACCTACATCAAGATCACGAACTTCTTCTCCTTCCTCGTCTTCTTATCCGCTCAGTCCCGGTGACTGCTTTATCTTCGGCTCGACTGTTAAGGTTCCGCTGGTCAATGAAGATTCTTTTACTTTTCTTAGCATGCGCAGAGGCAGGCCTTATATCCATATCATGATGACAAAGTTCTTAGCGGTTTTCTTCATCTTTGAACTTGCTAGCACAAGGGTGATTTTGAGAATACTATAACGAAATAATTGTAGTAAAAATCAAATAATTGTGAAAGTGGATGAGGCCTTACAAATACAAATACCTCCACTTCTTTCTTCTAACATCAACCTGGACCTACAAACCGCCGTAGTAAGCGTGCTCTGCGATCCTAAGCGTAAGGGGCGCGTCCCCCAGTACTTGCCGCGCGTCATTTTCCACTTCCCTTGTCGCCGCGATGCTTATCGTGCAGTCGAGGAGCATGGAGAGAAGGCGAGAGCTGCCGGTCTTTTCTCGCCGGAAGTAGTTTCCTCTCCGAGACGCGGCTCCTCTGTAATAGCTGGAATGAACGAGGCCAAAGGAGAGGAAATGAGTTTTCTTGAGTCTCAAGTAGTCAAGAACCTACACTAAGGGTTTCCATATTGCATCCCCAACAAACATCCCTGACATTTTTCTAGTGGAAAAGAGGCCATCTTCATGGATGTTCTGAGGAATGCAATAGCGTAACCTCTAACTACAGCAAGATCTGATGAGCATGATGGATAATCGCGAAGCGAATGTGGCAGGAGCTGGTGGGGGACTGATATTGCAAGATCGAGGGGCTTTGTGGTATCGTGCACAGCATAACTTCGAGTTTGAAGCGATCGAACTTGAGCGGAAACGCCTAAAGGAGCACAGAGGAGATGTGCTGGATAAGGTGGGGCAAGACGCCAATGTTATAACGGACATCGAAACAGGGAGTCTTTATGACTGCAGTGAACTCGATATTAGCGGGACAGACGTGGAGCCAGTTGTATCTCTGGATCACGGAGATCGGAAAGAGGCACCGGGTCAAATATCACCTTATTTGGCAGGAGAGACATCAGCTTTTCTTCTATCAGGAGACAAAGCGGGTGCTGAGCAAGATCGAACTTGTGTTGCTGCAGGGGATCAGCAACAAAAAGACCTAGGCCTAGCTTGCTCACATAAAGAAGTAGTCGCTGCTCTTCGACAACAAGAGAAGCATGATTCCTCTTGTGCCTGGAAAAAACTACTGAATACCACAACTACAACTAGTGGACAAGTAGGTCATCGGCATGAGTTAGATTCTCTTTACGAGCGCCCAACATCAGATGACGACTTGTCTTGTGATGATAGCAGTTCGTCAGAAGGTGAGGAGCAGGAAGAAGAGGTTCTCGCGACAGAAGAATCCCCGCGCCAGGATGGAGTCGATCCACTTCATGTAACGTCGGAAAGTGGTGATGGTGTTTATAGGGCCAAAATAATTCGACCGAAGAATACTACAGCACCTTCTCCTGCAGTTTCATCTTCAAATCGCCTCTTCACCATTCCCAAGGCCAAAATGCAAGAGGCATTGAGCCTGGAGACACTCGCAAACAGGTCACCACCAATGGCATTGATGGTGATCGGTGGGTCTTTACCTTCAGCAGTTGTACAAGAACGCAATGAAATTAAGACGAAAACAAAGAAGGTGCGATTGATCCGTCAGCCTCGAGTATTCATTCTCCATGATTATTCTGGTTTCATGGATTTTCTAGCTCGAGAACGGCAACGTGTGTCGACAACGTCAACATCAGATGCGCGCCATTTCTTACCGGTCAAGACAGAGGTCGACACAACAGGCCTTCTGGCACCTCGTGATGCTGATCAGCGGCACAACACCTCCAAGATCTCCAAAGCTCCAGCATCTGCGTCTTCTGCTTTTTACTACCAGGTTCTATTCTGCTTTGACGAAGGCGACGATGAGAGCGTGGACGATGTTCTTGATAAGGCCAAAAGTGCGGGTGTGGAGGTGGACGAGAAAGACCCATTCATCTTCACGTTTTTTGATCGAGGTTTGGGAGGCATGGTCAGGGATTTCGTATGGGAATTTCGCTATGGGGACAGCGATCTCGGTGATTTCGAGCCATCATACGACTTGTGGCGGCACACAACTAGTACAACAACAAGTATTACTGATGTCGAGGACAAGGTGGAGGACCAACTTCAACTACCCTCCTGCTTAGATTTTTTGGCTTTGGGTGAAGTAACAAGTTCTGTCTATGAACTAGCGAATATAGATCGAAAAATCCAGATCGTGGATGACTTTAGCCAGCCAATGTGTGAGAAGGTGGCGAAAGTAAACTACTTTTTGAGGAGCAGCCACAAAACTGAGGACAAAGAGGAGCAAGGTGGGAGGACACAACTACAAGATCGTCACGAAGAACTAGAAGATGATCGAAACGACGATACACGTGTTGAAGTTGATGCGGAGGACCATAACATTTTCAACAAGCTGAGAAGATGCTGCATGGCGAATCCACATGGTATAATGCCGCCTTTAGCAACCGACCCCTTGCGTAGTCTTCTGCGGAATCTAGAAATTGTTCTCGGCGATGGTGTCAGTGCAGCTTCTTCTCGACTCCTTCCGTCGCAATCGCCTGGATGGTTGAGCCAACCTCCAAGCAGGGGAGCATCAGCCCTCTTTTTTGCTTCGGTGAGCTTACTGTCATCTACTTCCGATAACAACGAATATCGAAAAGAACAAGGAGTTGTCGCTTCATCTATTTTCGATGATGCACGCAAGCAGATAGCACAAGCTGTAACGGCGCAGTTTTCCCGAGAACGTGGCGGTCTTCTCGTCACCGGTCAACGTGGTTGTCTAAAGGAAGAGGTACTGCGAAGTGTTTTACTTGGCGGCTCTTCCACAGCACTTGGTGCTTCATCTTCTCCCTCTACTTCGTCTTCACCACGGGAGTCTCCACGACCTCTCTGCCTCTGGGTTGATTCCACGATGCTAGCCAACACACACGAAACTGCCGATAATGTACGAGACACGCTGCGCACTATCTGCCTTCTGGCCGTGCATTTTAGCCCCTGTGTCATTGTTTTCCAAAATTTAGATGCGCTTATAATCGAGTCCGCTGACCCGGGAAACAAATTTACGATGATGTTCGTATATCTATAGTATAATATGATCTTTCATGTGTATGCAGCGTGGTGGGGATTGGTGTAGGAACTATCTTTATTGATAGTCTTCTTGTCTAAATCGTTTGCGTTGTCCCATTCTATAATCACGAATTGCCTCAAGAAACAATGCGAAGCCCTATTCATCGCTGATCATCCTCATGATCACTATTTACTTTCATTCCCATCGGCGACGCTGATCGTGGTGCAATGCGCGGAAAGCATGCGGCAGAGCATTTTCGAGAAATGTTTGAGGTGTTGCGACGCACCTGTGTAGAGGATTACTTCCCGGAGATTCTGGACATCCGCTATCTCCGTTCTCAATTGGACGAAACAGCAGCGGGAATAGTTTTAGATGAGATTTGCAAAGCGGGACGAACACCTGAGAGTTCCAAAGTCGACAGGGTAGTTATTACAGATGGTAATACAACTGGTCTTACCTCACCTGCGAGGGAAAAGTCAGCACCTACTAGGGTTTATGCCAAGGATGTCAAAACTGCCGACCTAGCATGGAACAAAGAGCTGAAACAGCGTCTCATCGACCGATTCCAGTCCGAAGGGTTGGCGATGAGTCGCAAAATGAGTGCGTACCTACGTCGCTTGGAAGCCGCGACAACGCCTTCGCGTGCTTCTGTCGCATTGATTGCCACCGCAAATGCGCAGGATTATCGAGGGCCACTCTGCACAGCAGGTGTCCTTGATCAGCGGGTGCACTTTGGTGCGCCATCATTACGCGATCGTGTACAGGTTTTGGAGAGGGCTTTGCGCGATATTAACGAAGGGGATAGCAGGACTACTTGTAGTAGAACAACGATATCAGAACTGATTTTTTCACGAGCAGCTTTGTGCGATCTACTTGGTGAGGCGACAACATCTGCGAGTGCGAACAAGAGCGGCATTGCCATTCTTGAGTATGCAGATAATGCAACGACTTTAGAATTGGAAGACGAAGATTCGGGTCTCTATGTTCTTGAGGCTGAGGCAGACTATAATGTTGATCTTGACGATCATTCAGGAGCTGATGAGGCAACCCGTGCACAAATCCCTAGGCAGGATTATGTGGACCGGGAAGTAGCTGCCACAACGATCGTGAAGAAATCGGAACAAATAGACAAGAATGGTAAGAACAACGAGATCTGCCCTGAAGATAAAGTCACTCCGACAGTAGATCAACAGCCAGACCTTTCTTGCCTCATAGACTTGAAGGGTGAGATTCTCTGCTCTTCAGAAAACTGCGCAGCTCTAGCTGAGGAGCTGGCTGCAAAGTCTGATGGTCAGCCTGTCGCAGACCTTCTAGATTTGGCAAAGATAACACTTGACTGCGTTGATCTGGAGCCTACTATGGCTGAGCTGACAGCCGCAATTGCTGAGACGCTAGAGACGTTGGTGGAGAAGGAGGAACAACTACATCAGCAAGGTGAAAAGCTCAAGCCGTCGCCCTCTCCAAACACGAGGACACAGTCACAGGAAGCTGAAGACGAGGAGAACACATTACACGCGACTGCCGAAAACAACACTTTGAGAACTTCGACGACTAGAGCAGTATCTCCTACTACACGACTTAAAATTATAGCCGCTTTGCGCAAGGACCTACGCGTTAGGCGAAAGCTAGCAGAGATTCGAGGAAGCCTGGTTCCACGCGCTTTCAAGGAAATGCAGATGAGAGCTCTCGGGGGCTTGGCTTCTACACGACAGGGACCTGGCGCGACGAGCCAACAGACCTTTAGATTGGAAGTGTCCGAAAAGCTGAGGTGGGACCATGTTGGCCATCTGGAGGAAGTGAAGAAGACGCTTCTCGACACTTTGATGCTGCCGACTGTTTTCGCACCCCTGTTACGGAGCTCCCCTGTGAGACCACGACTTGGTGTAGCCCTAGTTGGTCCAACTGGTAGCGGCAAGACTTTTGTCGTTCACGCGTTATGTGCGCGAATGGTGGGACATGTGCGTTTTTTCCAAGTCAAAGCTGCGGAACTGCTGTCGAAATATTACGACATCATAGGTGAAAGTCTGCTCTCATTGTTCTTGTGCAATATTTCGATTACCTTCAGGTTGATGTCGTGTCTAGTACAACTACAACAGCGCGCTCGCTCTACTTCTTTCTAGCTCTAACCTACCATCGGCGAATCGGAGGCGAATGTACGTCGCGTCTTCGAGAAAGCAAACGAGTGCCAGCCTAGTTGCATATTTTTTGACGAAATAGAAGCGCTTTGTCCAGTTCGGGGACAGAACAGCACAGGAGTGACAGACCGCGTCGTCAATCAGATGCTTACTTATTTGGATGGTAAGACTTTCGATCTTTTTCCCGTATTAATTTTCGCCTCTGCATTTGCTTGCTTTCCGCGTCGCGGAGGTATCTTTTTCAGGAAAGTCGGGCCCGTGCTCGAGGTGTCCCAAGTGCGAAGAAGGGGCATCGACTTCGGCGGATTTGGATGCGCCGGAGGTGGAGGCGGCCCGGCGCGGCTCCACCCAACCGAACAGCGCCGCAGCGGAATAAGGACACGCAAGACGCGGGAGGAAAGACGCGGGCGGCGGAGGAGGCGCGCGCGGCGCTGAAACGGATACCAAAATCAATAGGAGGCGGAGGCGGTAGCCGGCGCATGCGTGGGGATGCAGGCCCGAGAAGGACGCGCCGGGCTTGACATCAGAGGAAAAGGGGCCGGGTGTTACTCGAGTGGTATGGTGGACAGAGGTCACCTCCATCGACCACCAAAGCCAACGTGGAAGGGGCGCCTGCCATCGACTCGAGCAAGAACCGCCCAAAGCTGAGGAAGGCGCAGGGGGTTACCACTTAGGCCGTGCGACAGACAAGCACGCAGCTGGGTGGGCCTTCTGCAAGTTCGACGCCAGCAAGAGAAAAACGCGCAGGAGAAACCTGGCGCCCATGCTTGCAAGGGCCGCCAGAAGTTAGGCGAGCGCGAGTCTATTTACTGCACGCAGGTATGGGCTTGGGGCTTATGGTTTCGCGTGGGCTTAAACAAGAGCGGGGCCCAGGCTTAGGGCCTCGACACCCTTAAGCCACAGCGCCCCCGCCCCTAAGCTTCACCCTCATAAAATCAAAACCGCACGAGGATTCCAAAGCAGACTCATTCAAGCAGGCCCATGCCCTTCCCCGTCTTCTCGCTAAACTACCACGCACCCGACTGCGCGCGTGAAGTGCGTGAAGTGGGCCCTCGCCTGGGTGTGATCGTGGTAGGCTTTCGCTTTGGGTGGCGCTCTCTGTTTCTCCTCGAAGTATCGGCGCACCGTCGCGGGGGGCACAATTGTGCCCCAGAGCTTCGAGCCCGCGCGCGGCCATTCAAAGCCGCGCCCGCTCTTCTGGAAACGAATGCAGCGGGAAGAAGAAAAAAAAGAACAAGAAACGAGCTAAACCTAGCAGCGTGGCAGACTCGCAGACCAGGCGAAAAAGGGCGGAGACGGTCGGCCGGCGGCTTTGCTTGTGGTGCGCGAACCTGCACCAAACGGCTGGCGGGGCTTCTCTAGCGGTGAGGAGGTTGACAAGGCAGCGCGGTTCTCTCTCACGCGCTGAAGAAAGCAGGGCCATGCCGTTCGTGGCGCATGGCGAGAATATAGGCTGGCAGGGGTGCGCGTCTAAGGTTCGCCGAAAAATCCCACGCGTTTCAAGTCGCTGACCGTGCGCGAATTTCTGAGCACTTGGCTGATTATAGGGCTCCCCTTTTAGAGGGCCAGGCTGCTCCCCGGCGCTCCCGATTGCGTGGAACTTTCTCAGTTGTGAGAGAGAACGCAAAGCGAAACGCCCCGCCTTGGGCGGCGCAGTATCTGACAGCTGAGCCAGCAACTTCAGGCAAAGGCTGCCAATGGATTGCGTAGCAAAGACTCTCGGGAGCGGAAGAAGGCCCCATGTGGAATGCAGTCGGTGGCGAATAGCTGCAGCGCTTACCGACCAAGCGGCGAAGGTGACCGCCGTCCGCTCTGGCTTTCGTGATCGTGGCAGGCTGTGGCGTGCCTCTTGGGCAACGGGGCGAAGAAGTTCGCGGCGGGAGCCCTGAAATTGCAGCGGGGTTTCTTTGTTTTATGAGTGTGAAAACCCGCGGGGACCTTGCTGCACGCTGGGAGGTGGGTGGGCTGATAGAGAAGGACTGAGGAGGCCCCAGGCGTGCGTGCCGCGCGTCTGCGTTGTGTCTCTCTTCTCCGCTGTCTTCTTCTTCTTGTCGGTCTGCCAATTTTGCCGAGGGTAAAAGCTCTGCGGGCTGGCAGCAAGAGGGCCAGGAGGTGGCGCGCGGACTCTCCTGTGGTGTTGCCCGCGCTTGGGGTTGGTTGTGGGGGTGGTTGCGGTTGGTTCAGGAAAGCCAGCGGAGCGGGCTGATGTGCTTATCGGGGGCATGGTGCCGGCTGCCCTCGCTGTGTTGTGGGTGGGTGTCAGAATGCTGACCAAAGAAACGAAGCAAAGGGCCCGCGCCTTCCTTACAGCGCGCCGCCGCCGCTGGCTGAGTGATATCCTTGCGCGCCATAGCATGGGCTGGCGTGTTGGGATGCGATGGTACCACGCGCTGGCTTGCGGCGCTTTGGTCACCTGAATGCCATCGACCGCGCCGCGCGTGGCTATATTTTTAGCAAGATACACAGTCATAGATAGCCGCTGGGGGAGGGTTTTGTTCGCCCATGGCCTCCCTTGCTTGTTGTGGGGGGCTCATTCAATCATCGGCGCCGCCTGCTCCGTTTTTCTTTCCCTTTGGGATTGGCCTTTTCAGGCTCATGTCTTCACCTATATTTTTACACCATACATTTACATTTTGTCCCAAACCCCCGATCAAAACGCAAGCATGCCCATCTCATGCGAGCCCATACATAGGAAGCGATCAAGGGTGAGTATGTAGATTGGCTAAGCCGAGAAAGTTATAGCATGTTGCTATCCGCTAACGTGAAGACGAGCGTGATCATCTAAAATAAGAAGCGACATTGATTTCTATTATAATTTGGATCTGGATGTTGCTATACTAGCTATATACAGCTACTTCCTTTTAAACATATTTGAATGTTGACGGACTTGGGGATGTTAGTGATAAAAAAGGTTGTTTTCACTGGTTACATGATTGGTACCTAAAAAGCACTACACCAACAGGATTCATCCCCGATCCTCGATCTACCTTCCAAAAAAGCACCGCCTCCAACTCCTTCCAATCGTCCACCTTCCAGGTATCGTCTCGCGAAAGCAGCTTTTCGTAATTGCAGCTAGCACAAACCCAGAGATGGTAGATCCAGCATTGTTGAGGCCTGGACGCTTAGACAAGATCCTATACTGCAGGCTGCCGGAAACTTGCTCTGAATACGCCAGCATCGCGCGAGCAGTACTAGACGGTGGAGGATGGGTGCTCGAGAAGGATGCGGATGAGTACGTTTTTGAACAGGTGGGAGAAGTTGTCACAAAAGACAAGAAGGCAATTAGTGACGTTGCCACTACAGCTAGTGCAAGTGCAAACGGCACAAAAAATATAAATGGAAACGGAAAAATACGAGATGACACCTCCACCTCCAAAGTCCTCGCAGAAGATACTTCTTCAACATCTACATTTCTTGAAACGGTTTTACTGAGGCGCCTTACAGCCGCAGACATGCGGGCGCTTTTCGCAAACGCACACTTGGACCATGTACAATATGTAGAGAATATCAGAAAGGAAGCTGCAAAGGAAAGTGGCGATATCAAGACAAAGATTATGACGAACAATTAAACTAAGCGCTGTTTTATATCTTCAAGCTTTCCTTTTTTTGCTTTTTCTAGTTAATAGGTTGCCTCCACCACTATTATGACGAACAAGATGTTGCTGTAAGTACTACTAGTAATAGTTTATATTTTGTGATTCATGAGCATGATGATTGCTGTTAGCATGTACAATTTAAGGTCTTGATGAAGTAGAAGATCAATGTTGTCTACAACTACTAGAAGAACACGAATATGACCCCTTCGGTGCATCAGATGCAGATTCACCAGTTTTCGACCCTCTATCTCTAAGGCAAGAAAAGCCACCAAGACCGACAAAAACCAAACGAGCACGACCGATGACAAGGTAGTAAAGATTCCGCGAATGGCCGTAGAGAGAGCTCTGGTGGGGCAGTATTCCGCAGTACGTACAGAGCAGCTTGCAGAACTCCATACGAAATATGGGAGATACGACACACGGAAGACGGCTTCTAAGGATGATAAGTCGGCAAGAGCTAAGAAGATTGCTACGCGTGTGGCATTACAGTAGTAGAAGACAAAGTCGCTAGTACTAGTAGTGCTTCTTGTTGTCTCACACTCATTTCATCAAAGATGGTCACCTCAGATATAATGACTTTTGATGGTCTCATAATCACTACAAGTTCATCGAATACATCAGTGAAGATATTTTTTTACATTCGTTGCTTGGCCAGAGCAAGAGCGTTGTAGACTTCTAACTTAAATTTACTAAGTAATACTAAAGCCAGAGCGATCAAGGTTGATCCGCTTGAGTCAAAATCTCATCATGTGTGTCAAAGATTAATCGGTTCTATTTTTTTTTTCAGGAGTTGAACTCCAGACAGAGGTACTCACTGGCTAAAGAAGATGAACTCAGTCGATGTCCATGTCTTTTGTTGTTGAAACATGGAGTATCACACAGTTGTGTGATCATGTCTGTGCTACTCTCTGAAGAAGTACGTCGAAGGTAGATGAAGATGTTCTTTTACTCGCGCGCCAGGAATTGGGAGGAGGGCCAGGGATCATTCTCTTTGTTTGTGATCTGGAGCAAATGTATGTTGTTTTTTTTGGTGATCCAGAGCGGGAGCGAGTGAAGAGGCATTAGCTTATCCTCCGTGAACGAATATGGCGATCTCCTCTCCACTATTAATCTTCAGATTGATGCTTGTCATTTTACATTCAGGAGAGAGCCGGGTTACGTGTTTATGGGGCCCATTTGTCCCATCCCTTACTCTCCTTCAACTTATTATCAATGAGGTCGTTTATTTTGCTGAGTTCGTAGTAGATTCCTAACACGAGTTTACTGAGGTGTTACAACTTTGTTGATGTTCGTTCTGCTGAGTTAGATACAACTAGGTTGCTTTGTTGATCCTGACATCAGAATTCCTAGAAAGTCAGATTGAGTTAAGAGTAAAATTTTAATATCCATTGCTGGTGTTTCGACATACTCTTATAGGTTTGACATAGCAGCCTGGTGTAGTTACTTGCATTATACTCAAGAATTACGAAGAGAAGAACAAGATCAACACCATCATACTCTCCATTTTTCTAGTTTACTACCTTCAGGAGGCAGATCATACAACAACAACTACCGAATCACTGCTGCAAGAACTAGTTGTCGGATTTTCTTCCAACAGATTATAATCTATCACGTTGTCACAACTTCAACTAAACGACAAGATGGCAGCACGTCCACCGCCTCTAGGCACTGAGGATGAGGACGAACAGCGACCGGCGTCTACCTCCAGAGAGGGAGGCTTTTCTCCCCGTTGGCTTGTCAGAATGCGCCAGCGTGTGAGGGACAAGACCTCAGTCTCCACGGCTGTTAAGGCTTGCACCAAGGGTTCATCTTCAGGGAAGGCATCCTGGGAGAGACGTTTTCAAGGGGAAAACAGTCGCAGGAGATGGACTTGGAGATGGATTAGGGTGAGCGCTAATGTTTCGTCTGGAAGTTCTCGAGGACAAAGTAGCAGTGCTGGCCCGATCGCGCAGAAGTATCGAATGCTTATACCATCTGTTAAGGACTCCTCCCGTATTGCCTCAGGGACAACCATCCTTGTAGCTTCCGTTTTTCAAGTTGGAAAAGAATTAAGGATGTAGCTGGAGTTGTGAAGAGTGCAATGCTGGTGAAACCTCCATATCTGTAACCTTTGTGGAGCTCCTCTCAGCTGCTACGGTTGTCGCATTATACGGAAAAGGACTGGTGTATTTTTTTCACGAAACCGATGGTGTGGCTGAACCAGCGCAATGGCACACGTTTTTGCACAGTTCCTTAGCGCTGTTGCTCTACATTTGCGCCTGGCGTTATTGGAAACAGATGAGGAACTACAAAGAATTTCTATTGGCGAGGAGTTCGGGGATGAGCAGTGGCGCTTCTTATGGTGGTGGATATTGATGTTGAATTTTCGACAAATTGATAGCGCAAAAGGAAAAGCAAACTAATTTACAGTTAAAAATATTTTTCGTTCCTCCCTCTAAAATCAGCAGTTTGGTGTCACCGAGCACGCAGAGATGTCCTCCTCGTCGAAGCCAAACCCGCCTCTGTCGAAAGTGCTCACTTTTCCGGCAAACTTCTATTATGACACTTGGATTTTGTTTTCGAGCATGATTAGATTTTTTAGAAGATGGACACTCATGCATAGAGACCTTCATGATGACCATTGAATCTAGGAGTATCGCTGGAAAGAATACATGCAACAAACATCTCTCTGGTTTATGTACTTATTAAATCCATTCGACGGTTCTTGTGCTGCAAACTACACTCACACAAGAAAGATCACATCAAAGTAGTTCTTCTCTAACCTCTCAGCGGCACCGGCAAAGCTCTTCCTGTCGCATCCAAATCGGATAGCAAAGCTTCCACCACTGCAGGCGGCTCCTCTTGCGCTTCTTCTCCTTTATCGGACAAACTGAGCAGTCCTGCTACTCCTGATATCAAGAATAAGAATTTACTAGCAGGACCGTCGTCGCCTCCGAGCGTTCGTGGTCCATCGCCAGTGTCTAAGGATTACGATACTCAGACCAGTGACGAAGACGAAGAGGCTAGACGTATGATCGCTTTAGGGTATGAAGAACGCATCAACCCGCAACAAGAAGGCGTGCGCATTGGATGGGGTACTACTGATTCTGTCTAGTAGAGCAACTTGAAGATCGAGATCTTACTTGTTTTCACCTCATGGACTTGTGCTTGTCGTAGTAGTCCTTTTCGTAAGCTTGTCGTTGTATATGACCTTGATCATCCTAGAAAGATAGTTGGTGTACGAACATTTTCACTTTCTTGCGTTCTGCTCACTTTCAAAAACTTTCTCAGTACAACATCCAGGTAATGCTCTCATTGTCGTTTTCACGTACTGGCATCGTGCGTATTTCATGCACTGCACGGTCGAGCGAATCTGCACTCACCATCCCCTGCGTGGTGAGCTTTTCTCGGTGCATTCCTTGGTTTCTCCGCTTGCTGGCCGCCTGATCGCTATGGTTGGAGAGACGGTGTTCATGTGGAATGGTGTTATTCCCTGTGTCTCCTGGAAGAACTACGCTCGTGAGAAAAAGCTAATCTTAAGGCTAGATTATCCGTATCCCATATGATCTATGGTGAGATGGAGTGGAGTCCCCCCCTTTTTAGATTTAAGGTGGAAACTGAGGGGAAAAGAGGGGAGCCCACTGACTCAACCAGGCATGGTGATAAGCTACCTTTTTAAGAATCTTGTGTGCATTGGTCGGCTTTGCGGAGATGGTGTCGAACACTGGTGTCATCAAGCGTCACTACGGCTTCTTCCTGGTTGAGAACTCGACGTGGACCATCGTTTTCAGCGTGATCTTCTGGCAGATCTTCAAAAAGCGCTTCTTCTTGTGCAAAATCGGAAGGGACCAAGAACAAAGCAAAAATATGAAGAGGAGTTCTGTCGGTTTTTAGTGACTTCTAAGTACGAGACTTAGTAAGTGATTCTTCATCTGCTATTATACTCGAACAAAAACTGAAATATCCGAGTTACTGACTGAAATAAGGGGTGTAGCTTAACCTCAAGGCTACCCTTCCTTCTCATCAGTCTCTCGGTTATTCTGATCAGTTACTTGCTTATTTCAGTTTTTCGAATAATTAAAAGCTATATGTATGATTGTTCTCCTCATCTTCATCGATAATTCTGTAACAACCTGCTCTCAACCTCTAATTCTAGCGGTAAGAAGAAGCCGGTGTTGCGCATGCTGGTCCTTACTCGTTTCATCGCGCTATTGACGATTGGGCTGTATATTGGTTACCAACTCTACTTCGACCTGCCGATGTACTACTCTCTCTGGTGCGCACGCGAGAACGAGCCGGGTTACGATTTGGCGCTGTATCCGGAAGTTATGAGGCTTCATTTTTCACAATACAATGCGTGTCCATGGAAGCAAGTGTATTGTAGTTCTTTTTACCTTTAGCCGAAGCCGCCCCCTTAGGTGTAGGCAGATGTAAGTTAGTAGCTTGTGTAGAAACTTTTGATCTATCACGACCCATGCAGTAGTAAAACACTAACACTATCAACATCGGAAAATAGATATTGAAGCTTCAGAAACAATTATGAAGAGAGTGACTCATTATTATAATATGCATGACTCTAACAAGAGCCTGTGGCACAGTCTGCAATGCCAAACCTTGGTCGACAACAACAGTTCCGCTCTTCGCCCAGTGATGCTTTGGCAAGCGGCGAACTACACTCTCGTCCCCCTTGTGATCGTGCTGCTCTGCTGGCTGACGCAAGAAGGAAGCTATGTGTTACTTGCTCTCGATCGCCGCGTCTTTTGGAACGTGAATGAAGATCCGGGCCAGATCTCTCTTTGGATCAAGCGACCGACTATTAAGGCATCTTTTTACGATGGAGCATCTTTGACCGCCCTCCTAAGAGGAAAACTAGACGCCAAAGATGCTTTTCCAGATGAATATAAGTGAGCTCTAAGACTAGTAAAAAGCTCACTGCCAGCGCAACGAAAGTAAAGGCAGAGATTGAGGGAGATGTGGCGGATGGTGAAGACTAGGAGGTTGTTTAGAAAGTAAGTATTGAGGTCTTACTATTCTTGAAGATACTTATAAGTTTCTTGATGAAACTCTTGAGTATAAATGGCTGAATTTGAATCGAAAATGTTACTTTGAATGACTTGCTCGAAAAAAAGAGGCTGCATTATCATGAGAGACCTGATCGCGACCATGAAAATTTCGACTCAAATTTCGACTGTGTTCCTCTGTCCTTTTCTTTCGGTCCCTGATCAAATCGTATACTTTATCGGTCAATACTTCACATCGCAACTATCCCCTACTGCTCCCTTTAACAAAGTACTTCCCCTCCTGCCTGCTTGCTTGCTTTTTGGGAAGATGCTTGCCATAACGAAGATGATGAAAAACACAAGGTAAGGCCTCAAGTTATGGCATCAGGCTACGAGCAGCCCTTCCTCTTGTCTCCAGTGAGTCGACGCCCATGAGTGGGGACAAGATATTTAGGAAAACTGCTGAGAGCACCACCATCGCCATCCTTTGAGGAAGATGGACCTCGTGGGCTGAAGTAGCCCCAGTACGCGTATTGCTAGACCTAACTGACTCTAAATAAGTAGCTTAGCCTTATCTTCTTTCAATCCAACACTTGTAGGACAATTATCTTTCAACGCCACACTTAGGAAACTGAGAGGAACAAAAATGAAGGCTACCTAGTGTAGAACACTACACAAACACCCGCGCAAAGTGCAGCAGCGGATAGTTCTGAGTTCTAGGCTCAGCCTGTTTTTCGTTTGCTGGAAAAAGAATGTCAGTACTTTGGTCTTCCTCGGTCCAACTTGTTATTACTGAGGTCTTACTTTGTTGATGAAGACAGAGAGCAGGACTTAAAGTAGAAGTCAAACGTTGTTGTTGAAATTTAAAACTTTGCCGAGTTCTTGTTCGAGCTCGCATATCTATCTCTATCAGGTTGGCAAGGAAAGGAATTTCGTTTTCGATACTTAGATAAGTACGTAGAAAGGCATAAGATGTAGGGTCAATAACACAGGTTGACAGGCAACTTCTGCGCTACCAGAGCAGCATCTTAGGTCGGAAATTTGAAGCCCGTACTGATCGTATACAGACGTATTACTTAGGACCAACGTAAAACATGAACATGTTTTTACTAGGTATGTAACGCCATACTTACTCAGAAGCTGTAATTACAACGACTCAAACCAAAAAGCCCATGACCATATGAAGTGCGAACAACGTGTGCCGTGTCTATTCCACTTAAGTACTCACTCATCAACATTCTCCTGAACGCCTAGAACTTCGAACAAGATTCCTGAACGAAATTAACTAGAATACGTCGAGAGCATGTTGATTTATGGACACATTCAAGTATTTAAGAATGAATGCTATTCAATAGTACGTAGGAAGGCAACAGGAAACAAGAGAATCAACAAAAAAAAGTTTTTCTAGATAATTATGCTCGTGTCTAGCCCAACCATGCCCGCTGATTCACTGTGAACCTTAGTTTCGTTGTAGAATAGTAATACTGAAAAATCACATCTTCAACGCGCTTCAGGCAGGATAAGGTCGATCCATTTTATGAATATTCGATTTTCCTGTTCTTGCTATGTAGATGATACAACATATTTTTCGTATGTTATAGCTGTACATGCGTATGCTACGTCATATGACGGAATCGGAAGCGGCCTTTCAATTTTATCCTATTCATAACTCCAGTGTCTTATCAACATCAGGAAGGCTAAAAGGTTGATAGTATTATTCGTTAGAGATCAGACTGGAACAAGCAATAGCAGGAGCCCTTCGCATTCTGATCTACTGGTCCAAGTAAATAGAGATCTCTCGTTGATTGTCGGTCCCCATTAAGATAGATAGATCCCGCGCACCTTTGTGTACTAGCTGTTCTTGTTTTTCATGTTCTTGCTTCGACTAGAACGACTCGCCCTCTTGTGAAATTTGAATGTGACATGAAGAAAGGTAAGTGCCGACGTCGGTCGGGTAACCCGGAGCGCCACGAGGACTATGACTATCAGACGATAGCTGAAGTCGATTTCGCTCGTTTTGTTGATGTCCTGGTTGTTGGTATGAGTTGAAGTGAACCCCATAGAGGACGTAGACGTTTTTTCTATGATTTCGTCTGGCCATCTGGTCGCAGACGACAACATCACGCAAAAAAACCGACTAAGTAAGTGTCCGATGCCAGTCAAAGGGAAATTTCTGTCCATGCAGATGAACGTCGGGATGAGACTTCGTGTTCGCTATTGCGCGGATGGGGTCTCGGTTCGAAGCCGCATCTCAGCCTATCAAGAAAGCAACAGGCGTTAGATTCACTGAGAGAGACAAGGACGGCAATGATGCAGTCGATAAGAGCCGTGTCTGTGTATCGATTCTTGAAAGAAGTTGCAATTAGATTAGCGAAGTCACTCGTCTAACGACAGAAAAATGGAAATGATGAGCAGGAGACGCGACCGTCTGTGAAATGCTTGACTTCTCTGCGCCCACCCTAGCTGGTGCGTCGAATCTTCGAAAAATTTGTAATTTGTAACTAAGTACTTAGGAAGAAAAACATTTTCAGTTTATTATACGTAATCATGTTGGATGGTTTTCGCGAGTGGGTACTCCGTGGATGTTGCCAGGGCACGGCGATTGGCAGTGGCGCTTGCGAGGTCAGGCCACCGCGTGGGAGCAACCGATATGGAGAAGACGAATTTGTTTTGCCAACGCGGTTGGTTATGGTGAGGAATGTAGTCGATATTCTGCTAGAAGAGCACTAGTCGTGTTTGTTCACAAGCGTAATCATCAGCGAGGATTCAACAGGTCTCTAATTCATCAATCGACGACGTCGTAATCATCAGCGAGGATTCAACGAGTCTCTAATTCATCAATCGACGACGTGGTAATCGCACCTGTGCCGCCCATATACTACACAGAGCCAAATCGCGGCCTCGGTGGAGCCCATCTGCTATCCTCATCAACGAGTGGATCCTCGTGCGACGAAAAGGGAAGAACCCCTCCTCCACAGGTCACCACGCCAAATTTGTTGACGCAGTATGACCAAACTCTTCAGCACAGATCAGATTCAGGAGTCGCAGTCGGCTACAATGCATCTTCTTCGAATAATCTGACCTGCTTGAGTCCTCCAACTAGAATCATAGTCCAACCAGCAAAAAAGCATGTAGATCCGGGATCTACTTCTATGAGAGACAGCGGGAGTACGAGTAGTTTACTTGGTTTTCCTCGGTCTTTGGGGCAACACTTTCATGTAACCGGGATACCACTGTTACGCGGAGTTGGCATGTTCTCCAATGTACAGAGGGCACCTCTAACTGGTGGAGAGGGTACCTCTGTGGCGAGTGCAGCAGCTGCACCTCCAACTGGTGGAGTAGCAGATAGTACTGGCGCACCACCTGCAGAGTTGCCTAAAACATTGGTCAACACGACAAACGGGTCGAGTAACTTGGCGAGCAATAACACGAGGACAGGAGGGATAACTATATCTTCAAGTCGTGGCACGCACGACCAGCAAGATGGAAGTGGAACTACCCAGACTTCAACTACAATTGGAAGCAACTACAAGCCTTCAGCAAGACGATCGCAAGTAGGAAGTTCTTCTAGTCCGAATCCTCGTGATCTCATTAGCGTGAATTACAATCAAGATGGTCCAATTGTTAAGGCTACCGTTGAAGCATCCGCAGCGCCATCCTTGGCCTCCTTTTCAAGGCGAAAAGGGGTTCAAGGATGAGCTCAGGGATGCGACGCGGTAGCTCTAAAATTGGAAGTGCAGATGACATCTATCGCCGCCTAACTCGCACGCCTCCTATGCCTGGTGCTTATCGGCCAGAACCCGAAGTAGCAACTAGTGCCATGTCGATTTTTCAAGGTGGGTCGCAGCTCTACACGACCTACGGAGGTAGTTCTGGTTCTTCTTCTACTACGATGACGCAAGGACATCAAGGAGGAGGATTGCCATCGATGAACACATCAAACGTGATCACTAATTACACGCACAGCACCACAACGCCGAGTAGTACCATCATGGCAACATCTTCCTCCTCCAGCACAAATCCGAATCTGACGCGAACGGCTGCTCAGTTTGGAGGTACGAAACAATCCATCACGACAACTTCTGCGACATCTTCAGCACTAGCGCCAGTACCGAATCCACAGAAGAACGATCCGATTAACGTCGTACGAGACCCGAAATTACTGACGCCGAGGCAGCAGACAGTCCTAGAAGAAATTACCTTGCCCTTCATGGAGCAGTATCCTGACTGCCCAGTTGAAGAGACAAGCTTCTCCTCGAAGATGATAGGAGGTGCTAGTAGTGCGTCAGCGAACGATAGCGGAACTGAGAGTGAAAAGAACTACCGAGCTTTGTCGGACGTCTTCCGCGGGTTCGTTTTCGACCTCTACAACGGCACCTACCTCACGCAACTCACGTCAGTGTCGGAAAAACAACTGGTCTTATGGAGAGAATTTCATTTTCATGTTTTGATATTGATCGTTGCATTGATGCCAGGATCATGATAATGAAGATTTTTGTAGAAGTATTTGATGATTATATTACTTCTATTAGTTTTTACCTCTGTCACGTTCACGTAGATGTATCCCTTCAAGCAATATATTACTGGTTAACCAGGTTGCTCTTTCTTAGTTTTCACTTGCTTGTACCAGTTGATTTGATGATATTACAGTAATATGTTGATCTTGATGTACTCCTAGAAACTCTCTAATCCTTCACGCCCAACTTCTAGACGGGCATCGGATCCTCGCTCTCTCGCAAGGCAGTGGCCGGATAGTAGAGTTTCCGCTTTTGTCGCTCTCAAGGATCTACCGCATATCATCCGCCAACGCAACGAGGATGCTGCAGGACACGGGAGGGGGTACAACTTCTAAAAGTAGACGTTTTCTTTCGGAATAAACATAAAGCGCTTCTTCAAAAAGGTACCTAGCTCTTCAATCTTCATCATTGGGAGTTAAAAATTTCCTTGTGCGTTGCTGCTCATGCTCGTCTTCATCAGTCTTCATATCTCAGACTTCTAAACCGACATCGAATTTTCTTTCCCAAACATGATCACGGGTTTTTGGAAACAACTCTTGATGCATACATTTCCCAAACTCAACATACATCTAATCGTCCAGTTGGCGTCCCCGGCCACATCGTGATTCTCGAGTTCTCAGAACGCAAGTTGGCTTTTCTGTTTGGAGATGCTGCGAGTTCCCAGCGATTTCTTATCTGCTTCGAGCTTCTGGTCCGTCGTACGCAGCAAGTCGCAAAGGACGACTACTAAGTACTTCGCTGTGTGAGGAGGGACACGGTTGCCCCTGGCTGATTGTGTTGAGGTCATCCAGTCAGGACAGAGGCGTGATGAAGGAAATTTCATGTTGTAGTAGTTGCTGAAGGATTTCACAAAAGGATCTTTCAAAGAACTTAAGTACTTTCGCGGTCAGAAGATTTGATTTCGTACATTACAACATATACGATCTACTAGAACAGCAAAACGACCAAGTACATGGACAACAATCGTTGTTCATACACCCGAACATGACGGGCACGCAGAGGAAATATTGCTCCACCAAGAATCCACAACGTAAAGGCGAAACATCTGCCCGCTGTTCGTTGAAGCACAAAGAGATGTCCTTTTCGAAGCCGCCCCAGCACTCTTTTTTTGGACTTATTTGCGTTTTGTCTTATAGTAGGCTTGTATGAACAGAGGTCTGGTACACTTGCTATGCTGTGGAATGTCGATCCTTGATCCTATGATTTATGCAAGAATGTCAACCGAAAATGAGTCAGAACTCAGGTTTGCCTCTATGTCCTCGGCTTCTTCTACTACGCCCTTGACTCCATCCAGCACGACAACATCGGCAATCCGTTCTGCGAAAGTCGCTTTGCTAGTTATGTATGAGTGTTCTCAGGGAAGTCGTAGGTCCAATCCGAATCGACTAACGTCATCATGTATTAGTGTTCTCATCATGAGATATGATCCTGAAAGGCAGCACTGAGTACTAGTGTTCAGGCACTGAATACTAGTGCACCATATTCCAAGGGGTTGAAGCCATAAGAGGAACCAAGAAGATGCATTTCTTCTAATTAAGCATCCTCCACCAAAAAAGATGCATTTCAATTTCTTCTAATTACGCACGCCACATATAATTAAGCATTCAAAACCTCCACCTTCTAACTCTAAGGTACAACAAAAAGAACCTGTCCATCGTGAAAACCCCAGAAAGCATACAGTTTCGACATGCTTGCGCTGCGTCTGTTGTGGTCTCGTCTCACGGCTTGTGCGTTTTCACATCCATGAAGTGCGTCGCTGTTGGAAACGATGTCGTCGCAGACGTCCCTTCTGTGCGGGTGAATCGGGTGAACAACGACAGAAAGATTTAGTAGAAGCAGGGCCCTCTACTTTCACGGTCGTAGAAAACGCGTGGCTTCGCCGGTCCCCACGCCTCAGATGCCTTCTGTGCGATGCTGACGACAGCAAGAAGAAGTGCGTCGATCCGGTAGAAGGTGCCGAGATGACCCAAAGGATAAGGTTGACTCCGAGACTGCCGAAGCATCCCCTTGAAGACGTTGAAAAGAAATATGCTACTTCCCTTAGTGGAGAGGCTGACATCGAAATGGGTCAATTAGGACTTGGAAGCGTTTCCGTTTCGCCGAGAGCTAGTGGAGGAGCTGGAGACAGACCGAAGTCTAGAAGTAGAACAAGTACACCACTCGTCGAGGAGGACCCGAATAGCTGCGGTGCAGATGATCATTTCTACAAGCCTGTCTACTACACATCATGCATGCGGGATGAACAAGAACAGGGCGACTCCGAAGCAGATCATGCGCATCCAGCGACAATTCATCAGGACCAGCATTTTGAAATCGCTTTAAGTTGGGACCACGAGCAAAATCCTGCTAACAACTGTACAACCAATCGAGTGGTGAGACGCGCTGACGAGGCATTCTTTCGGAGTTCTGGACTACAGGGCCGTCGAAGCGGCAGAAAATCAGTCGGGCCAGTACTGGATTTTGAAGACAGCACGAATTACCTGTATCGATTAGGGCTCGTCCTAGCGGGATCTGCGTCGAAAGATTTGGCGATATCAGCGAGAAGTCGCTTTTCATTGTTCCGGTCGTTAGTATGGCTGCCACTCTCTGCTATTGGCTGGATAAAGGCTAGGTCACGCAAAGTAAAGGTGGAGAAAATTTGGATTCGAGGCCCAGAAAAGACTTCTAGGAGTACAACACCTGATGATCATCCACCTAGTTCTGGTCGCCCAGAAAAAACTCCTAGGAGTACAACACCTGATGATGATCCACCTGGTCGAAGTGTAGTTTTATCTAGTGGCCACATGATCACTCCAAGGACAACAGGCGACCAGCACATGATCAGATGTGAGTGGATCAGACCCAGGACGCCACGAGGACGAGGAAAGACGCACGTCATCTTCTACATTCACGGTGGAGCGTTTGTCCTCTGTGATACGAACACTCACCGCTATGGTATGCTGGAAGGATTTTTTCCGGTGGGTTTCTCCTGCTTGGTGTTTTTGATATTGTTGAAATCAGAATTTTTGACATAGATTATTCGTCGTGACTCATCTCCCCGGGTGCAGCCCACTTTCTTTCAACATCACATGCTTACTAATAATACCGCTGTATCAACACATGTTGCGCACTTTCATTCCCTCCACGATTACGCTAGTCCAGTTAAGTGAGTGTGTCTTGTTTTCGCCCAATTATCGGCGTCCTCCGGATGTTTCGCTTGAAACGAGCATTGCCGACTGCCTTGAGGCCTATTTGTGGCTCTTAGAGGACTCAGGCCAGGATATTCGAGCAGAAGACGTAGCTTTTGTTGGCGATAGTGCGGGTGGCGCGCTGTGCATTCAAGTCATGCTGCAGATACGCGATCGCGGGAAGATTTGGGAAGATGCTGTGGTCAGACGACGTGGTTCGTTGATATTATGGCTTCCCCTAATCCATCTTCGGAAGCATCGTAGAGACGTTTTCAGAGGGAAAACAGTCTCAGGATAGACTTGAAGATGGATTAGGGTGAGGGCTAATGATAGAGCAGAAAAATACGGACGACACATCAATACCAGTAGCCGACGAGAACTACACGAAACGCAAGTCTCATCCTCCTGCACCTGACGAAGACGCACTTGGATCCTCTTGTTCGCTTTCAACGACATCAACGACACCACCAAGGCAAGGAGAGACGTCAACAACGCCAGAGGATATTGAAGATGACTCGAGTACTCGAGAGGAACATCGTCATCAACAACAACATTTTGATGTTGGAGAGGATCTTACAAAAACCAGGCCTCTAACGACATCCTCTTCTCAGACTGAACAACAGCACATCTTCAATAAACGAACAAATAACACCTCCTCCTTTCAGAATAGTATCATGCCAGGTCGTTGTGTTTTAGTCTCTCCTTGGGTAGAACCGAGCGCTAAAGCAGACTCGAGCTTCATCGCAAACGCGGAGACTGATCTCTTTAGATTCGAAACCGTAAAAAGGTTTGCGAATACTGTCCTTCGATCATGTTCGAACACTAGTAGTAGTACCCTTTCTTCGGGTTGTTCGGCGTCGACGACCGATACCGAAAGTCCTCCAGCACCTGCTCGCTGTACTACTTCTCTGGCGGATTTAGTGGCGCTAGACACGCTTAACCACGGATTTCCACCAATGTTGATCATAACAGGTGACCGGGAGTTACTCAGGGATCAAATCATCCGCTTTGCACGCAAAGTCGCAACAGGAAATCGAGTCCGTTTTGTTATGAGAAAATACTCGGTCACTATATATAATCTCTGTATGACTTAGAATCCTACTGTCTCTCGTTCATAGTATGGAAAAATTGATGACTACCTTTTTCCTTCAAGATCAAGATTACAAAAAGCGTAGCCTTCACCTACTCCTCCTCCTCAAGGACCCTCTTCCTCTGCTTTCATAATCGAAATTTTCGAAGACATGTGTCACGTCTTCCCTGCTCTATATGGGATTCATCCCTCATGCACACGCGCCTTCCATCATATTGCGACCTTTCTGCACTCTGAAGATGAGACTTCAATGCGATTGTAGCATTGTGCCGGATCTGAAGACATATACTTCATCATTGGTGGTAAGAATTTTTAAATGATACGTATACTTCATCATTGGTGGTAAGACTTTTTTTGCTCGACATCTTCTTCTTGATTTAGACTTCAGAAAATCCTCCAAATATCCTAATTTGTCTACTTGACCATATAAGGACATCTGTACATCTATCTTCGAAGATGTTGGGTCTCTCATCTTTCGCGCAATATTCAGCCACCATCTACTACTAACCCCTAGAAAGTCGTGTCAGCTTAGCATCACTCGCAGGGAAAAGATGAAATTTTCTTTGTCACGACAATTGAAATCATGGTGACCTCCACCATCTTCGCTCGCTCTCACACAATTTTGCACCGATGATGCTTCGAAACAAGGATCGCTTTTTCCACTCAGCGCCTCTTTTCATATCTTGTGACCACGTAATCAACATGTTCTTGATCTGCAAGCGTCATGATTGTCACCCGATCATGATGTGCTCTTGAGCTAAACGTATGTGCATATGTTCGGTCTGCTGGCAACCATGATCGAAGAGTCCTCTTATGATCATCAGTCGTGTATTGTTGAGGGTATTCCTCGTGTTGCTGAGTTGTAACTGTGCTACATCAATGTTCCGCTTCATCCTGTCTATCTTGAAGAGAGCAATGAGAATGTTGGCGAAATATCTGATGTGCCTCAAAAACTACCTCCCATCGAATAAAGAGAACTGAAAAAGGAGCACGACATCAACGACATCTTCTCTTCCGACACTACTCTGTACTTGCATGTGTTAAATCCTTGTTTAGCTCCGTCAGCATCAGCATCAGCGTTTGAAATAGCGAATATACCAAAAATACAGGGTGTGGGTTGAACACCACAAGGGGAGCAGCGTTTATGTGAGGAGCTTTTATTGTTAGCTTAAAATGATGCTATTTAGTTTTAGTTTGTAGTTATTGTGAATAGTTTTTGATTTTGAGTGGTTTTGATAAGAGTGCGTTGTAAGACAAAGACTCTAAATATAGTAGGTGTCCTAGTAATCTTGAAATAATTGTGATCTTCGGCAAGAAAACGCCCATGTGTATGATTCTATCAAGTATCTTTTCTACTCAAAGTACTAGATCCAGCTTCGAGAAGAAGTGAATAAGTAGCTGCAACTACCACTTCTACTTCTCGTGTTAATCTCTTCTCCACCTGTTGTTGTTGTAACGTCGCATGCGCATTTAGTAATCATTTAGTAATCAGAACAATATGAAGGCAAAAGAAAAAACTAACCCACTATCGAGTGGAAACGTATAAGGCAACTCGAACCCTCAATCATGCCCTCATTTTATGAAAACATCAATGACCACCACCTTTTAGAGGACAGTAATACTAGATGATATTTCATGTTGATAGCAGGATGTTGATGGGACGACTACAGGAGGATGGTGTGCATGCCGCCCTTCCTGCACCGAGAAGGCACGAGGAAGGCCGATGCTTGCTGTTGCGCAGAAGTTCTTGACTCTACTTCCAGGCAAATACATTACAAGACACATCTACACCAACACTCTCTGGGGGTCTACGTCATCTTGTGAAAAAAGTAGAACCTCTATTAAGACTTGCCGTAATTCATCTTAAGAGGCATCCCTGACACGTTTTCAAGCGGGAAATACGTCAAAGATGACTTCCAAGATGAATTGTTGTAAGCTCTAACTCTAGTCTACATCTAGTACAACAAGTAGAAAATGACCTCAACGCCTCAACACGGTCCGCGGCGCACGGCTGCAGATGAATCGGGCGATCATCTGAGTGGCCTGCCATTAAAACTGACCTATCCACTCGTCGATGCACTGATGGAAGAGAATAACAAACTTTATGGAACATACGAATGGGTGTTGAGATCTTTGAGATCTTCTCAGTCTACTTCGAATGTGTGCTGAGATCTTCTCAGTCTTTGGTTGATGAACCTTGGAATTGGAGTTCTTTTCACGGTATAGCCCTTCCAACAATATTGAGTTCTTTTCACTCTTCGTTCAGCTTCATCTTCAACACGCTCATTATATCTCCTCCTCCTCGGGAAGAACAATGAAGATCCTTAAGAACATAAGTACTACCTACTTCTTGGCCGCTTGTTCCTCTAATTCCTTTCGTCTTCGATGAAATTTGCTGAGTGGGATTTGTCAAGCAGTGGCGCGCTCACGGTGACGCCCTCCCCAGGTGGGGGCACTCCGTGGGCCGCAACTCCGAGTCCCTGGACCTGTACTGCGTCGTATAGTACTTTCTGTCCGCAACACGATGGTGTTGCTCCTGATGAATTTAAAAATAGCAATCCCACGATGTTGATGAAGCAGGCCGTGGACCAAAAACAAGGAGGAGTAGGGGAGGTGGATGGTGGACGAGAAGTAGCACATTCTCAAAATCTTCATTCGTCCGCTACTGCGGGTGGCCGCTACGATAACGAGGCTGTCGAGCAGCAGCGGCAGCGAACAACGTGCGCGAACTACAGAAGCGTCGCACAGCTCGAGAATTTGGTCAGCATCCCACTAAAACCTGCGTCTACAACATCGAAGTCTGAGGAGACTGGCGATAAACAACAGGAAAAAACTTCATGCCCGCTGACTACTACTGCTGCTGCATCTGCTGGTTATAGTTACACGTTTACACTTCCTGTAGAACAACAACACCCAGACGGAGGTACGCATCCTGCTGACAACACGGGGAAGAATCTTCGCCGTGTTCCAAACCACGGAGCGCCGCACAACTACGACTTACGCAATGGAAAGCAAGAGTCACATCATGATGTCGAGCGCTACACCGAGGATGAATACGCAGCGAGCAACTTTCCTTTGGCTTCTCCTCCAGCACTGCCGTCGCCTCCCACAGTAATGGCCTCACCGCCGTCTTTGACCTCTTCGGCCTCTCAGACGGCGCTTGGTGCGCAAACTTCAGGGCCCGGTCGTCGTAGCGTTGCTCGATGCATATCCTTCGATGATTGTGAGAACGACGCACTAGAAAAAGACTCCTGGCCTTCGTCACCTCCTGGTAGTTCATGATTTAGAGAGATGTTGTATCTATACAACTTACTCGATCCTGGTGTCCCCGTTGATGAGTTTCGTTTGCCCGAGAATATGTTACAAGAATGCAAAAACTGAATCAATATAACTCAATCTTGACATCAATCTCGACCTCACAATTTCCAGGTTCCTCTAGCCCCACTAAGCTGCATCTCCGTAAAGGCACCACATATCCAGCATCCTCGTATCCAGCACACGCACAGCTTCAGCATCAACCAGGCAATCAAGTGAACCAACAGGTCGTGGACAACTTCCAACCTCCACGGACGCCCCTTCATTTCAACGCGGGTTACCGGCACCTGGGTTTTACCCAAAAGGACGCATGCATGAATGAGGTGTACGACCTTCTGCAACTCGTCGGGGAAGGTTCCTCAGGCTGTGTCTGGACTGCGCGCAAAAGAATTTTGGTCGGGACAGCAAAGGAGCGGCTTTCGAGGCAAGTTTTTGCCGTGAAAGAAATTCGAAAACGGACTTTGATGTTATGGAAAGGAGATAGGACAGTCGTGTGAAGAATCTGCGTAAGAACTTATTTCTCCCATGATGAAAAACATCATCACAAATTATCAACATCGCTTCAAACGCACGTCTTCCACAGCTCGTGTCGTCTTATCAGCTATGAGGGACACGCTGCTCTGTGGCTGGCTTCGCTCTAAGTTCTATAGCATAGTTCTTTCTCCTCTTCTTGATTCCTGAAGTGAGTCCTTCTTCTAATTAATGGTGCTGGCGCTGGAATTCGACGACCTTCTTCCTTGTCAGTCAGGCGTGGCAGCATGATGAACTGTCCAACCAGGCAGCACATAAACAGTCATTCTTGTACTCCGCAGTTATTGCCTACGCTGACTTCAACGTCGACTGCCTCCGACGTACTACTTCCGTCTTCGAACAAACAGGGTGGATCCATCCCCTCTGCACAACACGTTGGTCTTCCATTGAATACCGAGACAAGCGACTATGCAGCAGGACCGGGATCGGCAGTAGACGCGGTTGGGGGCCTTCAGCTCGGATTGCCGCTCGAGTTGCCAATTCCATCTCTAGGCTGCATGGATGACTCGTACTCGCCTATTTTCGCCGATCATGACACGGATGAGCACCTGCCGATCGTCCAGGTGTTTCCCGGTGCTCCTAGTTGTAGTGACGTTCTACCAACTGTAACGTCGACAGGATACGAATTTCACCAAATGAAGCATGCTGGTGGTGGTGCTGACGAGAGTGGTCCTGTGGAAACTACGGAAGGGCATTCACAATGGCAACCAGCGCATCATAAAGTGGATATCACGACGGCAACGACGACGACTACAAAACAAGACGAGGCTACCACGACGAGTGATGAGATTGGGGCTGAGCAAGCATCTTCTTCTTCAACCGTGGTGAATTCAGGAACAGAACAGACTTCCGCTAAACAGGACGGCACCTGTGGCAATAGCGCCAGCGCTCCACCAGTTGTACCAATATCGATGGAGCAGCTTTTTCTACCTATTCCTTCTCTTGGTGCAGGAGAGCAACTCTGCGGGTTCCCGATGATGTGGCGAGAACACAGTAGCTCCAGTGGGTCGGAGGGTAACCTGTCAGAGGTCGACCACCTAGGCTATCATGGTGATCACAACAGTGACAGCATCATCTCTGGCGGAGCACCTGTCGTGGATGATGTTAGAGGCGAAGACGGTGATGTAGTTAGAGGTGTTAGTAGCTACAATGGAGGTTCAGAAAAAGATCAGCACGGTAGAAACGGCGGAGGGGATGCTTGGGCATCAAGTTACACTTCCTGTTCCTCAGGTGACGATCAAGATCATAACGAAGAGAGAAGCAGAAGTAGTTTTTTTAAGGGTACACCTTTAAGGTGCTTTTCTTGCCGCTTTTTATGCCTCTCTCCCTTAGGATGAGAAAGGCATAACAAGCGGGGGAACCCGCGAGCACCAAAAACCTACCTCTAATTTTTGTCGTGACATCAACAAAAAGAATAAAGCTTCTTCGACATCAGCTGGAACAAGACATCAACGGCGTCAACAACATCTTCAACATCCTTATTCATCGGGCCACAGCGGAGGAGCACCAGATCATGGAACCACCAGTAGCATAGTTTTATCCGATAGTAGCGCTAGTCGCGAAAGTTCAGCGCTTTTCAATCCGGCCCAGAACACCTCTCAGCTCCTGTCTGATGATGAAGATCTGCTAGAACAAACGTGTCTGTTTCGGTCTCGGCGCAATGAGGAGGAGCTAGAGCGACGAAGGCAGCATGCCGCAGCACGCAGTCGGCGTCGACGCGCGCGATCTATGGATCCGAAATTGAGACATCCAGCACAGCATAAAAAGAACTCCTATAATGCTTATGCTCCAGATTCGCAGTATGGCAAGAACGTCTATCTCCTGGAACCATACCGCGAGGAAAATAGTCAAGAAGAGAATAATCATTCAGAGACGACCTTCGACGGAGGTGTAATTTTCAGGAACAAGAAACCAGAGCACGATGATGCATCACTAAGTACGAGAAGTTCACACGAACAACAGCGTGGTCCTTCTTCTACTTTTTTGTACGCGGCGGCGGCGGCGCCGTCTACAGCTATTGCAACTTCTGACTTCATGAAGACAAGTTTTTTGACGAAGCAGAGGCTGAAGTCATCTTCTGGGTCAAGGAACTCTATGTCCTCGCGACTCAGCGTTAGCGAAGGCGGACCTTTCAACATGCACGCTCAGCCTGTAAAACGTGGGAGCAGCAGTAGTGCAAAGACCTGTCTATCTTCTGTCCTATTCGATGCTCGAAGCAGCCATTACTCCTCATGTAGGTCAGCGAGTCCATTTGTTCGTGGCACCTCAGGTACAGGAGAACTACTTCTTGGTCGTGAAGATGCGGGGCCACGACGCCGTTCATCGCGACGTGGGACCACGTCTCTTGCTGCACATGTGGAAGAAGACGCGCAGGAGCACGCTATGGAACACGACAGGCAGCAAGTGGAAGATGAAGATGCTAACGCTGTGAGAGTTGTGCAACATGATCATTACGAGGAAGATGAGGTAGACTTCAATTCCTCGACAACTTGTAACGCGTTTACAAAGAGGACGCATACTGTTCATGAATCCTCGTCATATACTACAACAACAAGCACCAGCTACAATGCTGAGTCTTCTTTTGGACGCAAAGGGAGCAATATCAGTTCTCGTCGTAACAGCTTCAAGCCTGCAGAGGGAAACAAGCTGGAGACAAGTCAAAGTGGTCCGCCAGACGAGTCCTGCAACAGAACTTACGCCAGCCCTTCTGCAACATTGGGTCAACACCATGCTGAAGGAAGGAGGAACACGGTGAATGGAAGCCCAACTTTTCGTGAAGATCGTGAACAACATAAGCAAGGCGACTCTTCTAGTAGAAATGCCCATCGCAAGCATGCTAACGATGAGGGTAGAGGTGCGACCGCAAGGAAGACCTCAACATCAACGACTAGAACGCCATTGAACAAACTGACATCACGGCGTGGGCGAAGCCGATTGAGTACGACGAATGCGCGACGTATTCGCTTCGAGACATTTGACGATGCAAAGTTTTCCTCCGCATCATCGCCTAACATTTTCCCTCCTGCTCGTGACTTTGCAGAGAACGACGACCAGGCCTGTGCTCGACACAATCTGAATCTTCCCAGTACCAGTGGCGCAACTAGTATAGAAGCTCTTAGTAGAGGTAATTATAGCAACCCAGCTGTTATGAGTCATGTTCTTGAACGTGAGGGTGGAATTGGACATGTAGTCTCAGCATTTAGTGCAACAGGAACTCCTGGAGGTAATCGTGGAAAGCTTTTCTGGGCAGCAAGACAGCGCAGACCTCAGACCCCGAGATACGCACCACAGATCCCGGCCGGAGAAGCGTCTGTGTCTTCTGCTCGCGGTGGTGGCGGACCTCGATATCATAGGGCTTCCTTGTACTCTGCAACACCGACCGCGCGAAAAATTGTGACGCCGCTCAACCAATTCGTCGGTCGCGACCTATCAAGCATTCTCAGCAGGGGGTGCAGTTCTGCAATTATAGCGGGATCGGGAGCACCTGGTCATAGTTCATCCAGTTCTGCGGCTGTACGTGCTCACAGCAACACTAGCGCGATTAGTTGTGGTACTACGTCATCCTCATGCGCCTCGACGACTGGCGAGCACGGTGCCTGGTATTCATCGTCTGGCGTGGAGTGTGCCAATACAACATCTATGACTACATCACGTCGCGTTGCCACCAACTACAACCGAGTTTGCGGTCGACGAAGCTGCAGCATTCATCGAGGTGCTGGAGGAGGCAATGGCAGTGCTGGTGGACATGCTACCACACCCGGAAACTCGTCACGGAGACGTGGCATTAACCCGGACACGAGCGCTCGTCCCTCACTTGTTACCGAACAAGCTAAAAATACAAATCATAATCCTCCTAGTGCTGCACGTGCAACTTCAAAATCGCAACAGCGACGGGCGTCGGATATCTACTTTCATTGTCAGCCCACTTCCACTCCAGTGGTACGCCAGCTTGTTGTTGATCGCCGGTCTACCCTGATACAGCAGCATCTACCGGCAACACCGGCAGGACGACAAAGCTGCACACTGCGGGCGAGTGTACGCCTGGGAACGCCAAGAGTGGGTGGCCTGAATAGTAGTACTCTAACGCTGCCAACATCTTCATCTTCTGGCGGAGGAGATTTTGACCCGCCTGGTGCGCAAGGTGGAGCTGCTGGACCACCTCTCTTCGACAATAATCTTGGCGCTGGTCCTCCTTGTGTATACAACATCAACAACAACCCACGTGGAAGTGCTAGACTTTCGACCACAGGCATGGGCATTGCCCCACCACCAGGGAGAAACTCTCGCAGGTCTATAGCAGGAGGGTTCTTCGGTCGATCACCTATGAGCAGTTGTAACCGAACAAGACCTCCGATCATGCCAACACTGGTCCAGGTCGATGAGGAATCTGAAAACACAGGTAGCACAGGGTGTCAGAGCCGGTCTAGAGATCCCTCCTCAAGTTGCAGGGGTCGAGAAGCAGGAACACCAGGACCGCTTTTCAGCGCTAGTCCTGCGGTCCGAACCGGTGTAAGAACAAGTCTATCCGGTGCTGGAGTCGTTAATGGGGGAGCAGAAATTGGAAAAAATGGAAGTATACCTCCTGTAGAATCAGACCAGCACCAGTTACAAGTACCAGAAGAAGTAGCAATGGTGCATCAAAGTGCCGCCTCGAATAGCCTTATCGCCGATCACGTAGCAGATATGTCTCTTCAAGAGGAGCGTCGGCCCAGCTGGCTCTTCACTGATCACGGTACTTGCGACTTCGACAACTGCGGTCCCACAGTGCACGACTTCCGAGAGGAGGTTACCATGATGAAGAGCTTAGATCATCCCTCGATCTGCAAACTCTACGATGTAGTGGAGGATGAAGACACCATCTACTTGATTCTAGAGTACTGTGACGGCGGCGAGCTGATGGGACGCATTGACGACGATGATTTGCTCTGTGAGTACGAGAGTCGCAACGTTGTGAAGCAAGTAACGCAAGGCCTTCGCTACTGCCATGATCAGGGCATTGTGCATCGGGACATCAAGCCCGAGAACATCCTCTTCAAAAGCAGTGGACATGGCGGAAGCAGAGACTACGTAAAACTGATAGATTTCGGCATCGCGTCTTTTTTCACCGCAAAACAACCCCCGGCGAATACAAATACATCATGTGGTGCTCTAGTAGCGACCGCGACGGGAGCTCCTGGAGGCGCCGCGGTTGCTGCTGGACCCTCCTCGAGAACTTCTACCGAGAGCTTAGGAGGAGCTTTATCAAAAACTACAGAAAAACTACACCAAGAACTCACAAACGAGTATCGAGTTGGCACCTACGCCTATGTTGCTCCCGAGGTCCTAGACGAAAAAGCTAGACGTCTCGACGATAAAGTCGACATGTGGTCCCTAGGTGTGGTGCTTTACGTAATGTTGTCAGGGATAATGCCGTTTGCGGGTCCTTCGTGTCGCAGGGACATCGCAAAAGGCAATTTTCACCCTTTTTCGAAGGCGACAATATGTTAAGGCTCAGCTTTCAATGGTCATTCCGGTTGCTCACTGGGATCGCAGAGAGGCTCTCCTTAGAAAACAGGCAGAGAACAAGTAGAGGGGTAACTACAAGTAGAGGGGGTAAGTAACAAGTACAGGGGATGAAAGCACAGGGAGAACAAGTAGAGGGGTAACAAGTAGAGGGGGTAACAAGTACAGGGGAAAGCACAGGGAGAACAAGTAGAGGGGTAACACAAGTAGAGGGGTAACAAGTACAGGGGAAAGTACAGGGAGAACAAGTAGAGGGGTAACTACAAGTAGAGGGGGTAACAAGTACAGGGGATGAAAGCACAGGGAGATGAACAAGGGGTAAAGGGGTAAAGGGCCCTTTTCTTTCAGCATCACTGACCATTGAGTGCTCAGCTTTAAATATGGGCGCAGATCTCGGTCGAAGCAAAAGACTTGATCAGTCAGCTCCTGACAGTGGACCCAGCGAAAAGATTGAGTGCGCAACAGGTACTGCCAACCTGTTCATGGATTGTTCATAGTCGCCTTCTTCTAGTACTAACTAGTAAATACTCACTCCTGCTGTAGTCCTACACTATTTTTAAGATTCTGGTCACGCTCAGTCACGGTCCTAGAATACTCATTCGTTTTCATCTAGAAGGAGCAGGAGAAGCAGAATCAATGAATATGCTTCTTGTTCACCAACACCTTTAGAAGGAAGTAGAACTTTGAAGTTTGTTTCTTTTGCATTCGATGCTTCAATCGCATGACGTCTACTCATGATTGGAATTGCCTGAGACTTGTTACCCCAGGCAACTCATATTTATATTTATATGATTCCTACACGACTTACTGCTCATGCTGCCTTCCAACCTCAGGTTCTCGATCACCCCTGGCTCTGCAGTGCCCAAGTCCCCGGACGCAGCAGCATCGTTGTTAGCGCTCCTTCGGCATACGTTTGCGATGTCGTACGTGCTGCTCGCACATTAAAGTTGTTGAACCGGTTGAAGAGATTTCAGACGCTGTCTTTGTTTCGACGTCTGACGCTGGCGATCATTGCAGTGAAAGTACCGGATTTAACGCATGTGAGGTATTTGTTCCACGAGATGGACACCGATAATAACGGCGTCATCAGTCCAGAAGAATTCTGCGCTTGTTGGAGAAAATACGACGATGAGGACGAAGATCTCTTATTTGTTGACGAGCGAGGTCTTGCAGCTCCTGAGGAGCCTCTTCGGAATGAAGAAGAAGGTCATCGAGCACTTGATCGTGAAAGACGTCTCCAGCAAGTAGTAGGAATAGACGAAGACGACAGCAACAGTTTCGTGTCTGCACAAGCGGCCGCCTCGGTGACCAAAGGCCAGCATAGTGAGCGATTCTCAAGGACATGGAATCAGGAGGATGCTACCACAACTGAGCGAACGGACACGATACCGGGAAGCCATCCAGCGTGCAACACGACAACAGGCGAGCAGCACGTCGTGATTCGAAACATTCTCGATCCGCCCTCTTGGTTTTCACCAGCAGCGTCATCGCCATCTTCATCGCATACACATTACAGTAATCCGGTGTTGCCGTGTTCGGTTCCTTCTTTACCCGAACAAATTTCGTCAAGGGGAACTGCGATTCCGTTCTCCTACTTCGAGGAGATAACGCCGCGTACACTGTCAAAGGGCAACAGCATTGGAAGCCGCGACAGTACGAACTACGAGATGAATGTGACGACCACAAGTTGTACTAGCCGCGAACAGCAAAATGTTGGAAACGGAACAATAGTCGAAGGTGATGTAGTTGTGCTGGAGCAGAAGAACATGATGTCTCAACATCAGACTCAACAGGCGACGACAACAACGCCACTGATCCATCCCTGTTCGTCCACGTCGATCGTCAACATCAACACATCAGGGAGTGGATGTATGACTACTCCAGTCGACGAGTTTGGGTCGTCTCCATCAAGAATCCCTACGCCCAGCAACAGACTGGAAGCGTCATCTTCAAGAAGCACAAGCGGTAAGCTGAGCAATAACAATGTTGGCTATGATTCTGGCTGCACTTCTACTACCTTCTTTAGTGGCGACGGCGATGAACATCACTATTCAAGCATTTCTAAAAGATCATCTGGCTTCCGCAATACCAATATGGCAGCGAGTGAAAGTTGGAGCACCATTGCCTCTACTCTAGACCACAGCAGTTCTAGAAAGCAACTCCTCCCACTTCCTGGAGGTGCAGGTGGTGCCAATGGCAATGGTAGCACAGCTTTGCCTACGTGTGGGAGCTCTGACAACATCTTGGGTTGTTTGCGTTCCATAACGGCCGACAGTGCGGACTTCACAAGCAGGGGTGACCGGACCGCATTGTCGATCGATGACACTTGCTCTTCCGGATTTCACTCAACATGTAACTACGCGATGACGTCTTCTAACAACAAGGTCGTGAATATTCCTATTCTTGGGGAAGATGCCCCTTGTTCTACTCTCGAAGAAACTTCAACTTATACAACTAGGGCGAATACGGCTAAAAATGACGATGAGCTGGACATCAACATAGTGTTGCAGCCACAACAAGTAGTTGACGAACACGTCTTTGTGAAGCCAACATATCATTCTAGATCTTGTAGTTCTTCTAGCATTGTTGCTGAACAAAGTGCATCAGCTACCGAAAAGCATCATCAATACACTCCAACTGAGCGCACTGGATCGTTTTCTTGTGCAAGCACTGCCTACCCCCTTTCAATCAGTGGAAGGACCAGCACTTCGTCGGTGCCGTCTACAACGTACACGCCAACAGCTCGCGGCTCGTCCGGAAGTTACAGCAATTTGTTCTTGATGCATCCCTCCATCTCCAATGTAGTTGGAGGGACCTCCAGCAGCACTGCGGCGCACACAAGATCAAGAACTCATCATTTGATCGCAACGGGTGGCCCTGGCCACCAGCAATCTGGTGTAGATTTTCAGTCTGGAATCCCGAGTGGACCGGTGCAGACGTTGCAAAATTATTTTCATCCCTCCCAAGATCAACTAGTCGATCCACAACGTCAGGAGCACGAACGTTCTCACTCTTGTTCTTCGGTGCTGAGCAGTGATAGTGTTTTGGATTTCTTGCCACCAGGCTTTAGTTTTGGGCCTAGCGGTCACGGTCTACGACCGATTTCGCCCATCCGCGAGTGCGAAGAACTAGAACTTTGCTCGCCTAGTGCCTCCGCTCCGACCTCACCGGCTGAGAACGCTGGTGGGGGTACAGGAGAGAGAGGAGTGGAAGAGAAACTTGACGAAGAGCTACTGAACAACTGTGTGCACCATGATGGAGCACAGCGGCGTCGCCCGTCCGTGCAGCATGATGGGCCCGCTCTAGCGAAGCAAAGCTCTCCAGTATATTCTTTCCGCCCTGGAGGACAACAAGAACTGACTCAAGAGAAGAAGAGATCGTGTCGCTCATCGGATGTCGAGAGTAAACGTCGTAGAGAGTTAGCCGCTGACAGAAGAGCCCTAGCCATTTTCCGGAGTCTGGACACAAACCGTGAGGGCGAACTCCACTATACGCAGATTGTAGCTGGCGTCATAAACGATAAGGCAGTCCTAGAGAACGACGATGTGATGTGGGAAGTGTGGCGCGAGCTAACGAGCCACAAAAAAGCACAGCTGCGACCTAGCGGAGGAGGAAATAATATTGCTCCTGTCGGGCAGCAGCAGTTTTTGGGTCAAGAGAGTAAAGACTGCCACTCCTTTTTCGAGACCACGACGACCACGACGCAAGGAGTGAACTCGAATTGCAGAGGACTTCAAAAGCCACAACAGCTGGTACAACAAAATGAAACTAGTGCAGCACCCTGCTTGAAGATAAGCTCCCTATCATCCTCAAGCGAGCACGATATTGACTTGTTGACGAAAGGAGGTATAGTTTCCGTGGACGAGGCAGTTACAACGGCGACTCTTTCATTGTCGACTTCGCCATCAACGCCAGAGGACAACAAGTGCAGTACTGCTTCTAGTATGAGCACAACAAGTACAGCGACTAATATCGGCAGCAAAAACGAAAACCACACAGCAAACTCGATAAACTTAGCCGAGGGCAACTACACGAGAAACACAGCTGCCGTTCTACAACACTTTAACAAAGTAGAGGTGATCTCTGGTTTGAATTTGATACAGCAGGCGTGCGACCAAGTCCAAGAAAATGAAGCTCGGTCGGCGGAGGGAATACGTGTTAACGTTCCCCGACGAACAGCCGCTTCACCTCGTCCTGCTCACGCGCAAATGCAGTTGCCTCTCGCTGGTGCCCATCTTCGTTTCAATGGAAATGTCGGAGAAACCGATGTAAGTGATGTTTCCGAGAGCGAAAACGCTTCGATTTATTTCCGACGTGGCTGCAAGGATCCACCTCCACCTCTGCTAGCGCTACCTGGTATAAGAAGAAGTGGAGCGAGAGACGAGTCAAAATTTGGACCATTTGAAGGCGAGCAAGAGAATCACGATACCTCACCAACTACACAGGTTACTTCATGGTCGTCCTGTAGCACCACTGCAGGAGGACAAAAAGACGTGTACAAAAACTCGGCTACATCGTCTACAACCATCACATCTTTCAGCAATGTGGTGGTTCAAACCTCGCATAAGCCACCTGGGCCAGGCCTCATGCTCGACGTTCCGAGTGAGTCGCCGCCGCGACTGCCTTTGAGGCAAATATCATTGAAGCCAGATATGGAATTGTTGAAGCAGATAGAATGCGTAAAACCACACGAAAATAACTCATCTGCTAGCTATGTTTTAACATCTTCAACCATATCCTCGTCTGTCTTGCCTAAAGTAGAGCCGAACCAGATTTGCGGTTCTGGCATAGAAGAAGCTCCTCCTGATGTAGTAAAGGAAATGCAGCAAGAACAAAAAGTAGAACCGCGGCTAAATGTCAACATGAACGATCAACATCAACTGGTTGTTCAGAATGATCTTTACAAGCAACTGCGCAGTGCATCTACGTCGTCGATGCCTCTACCTGGTGCTCCTGGAGCAGGACAGACGGTAGGATGCCAGAGGAACAAGAATGTTCACCTGCAAGTCCTTGATGGAGCAAGTTGTTCACTAGATCAACAACTTGCACTGCGTCAGGAAATACTAGATCCTGAACATCCTCAGGAAGGCGAAGCGGAGGTTCGCATCGATGTGGGAGATTTCCTGCGATTTCTGAATCGTGAGGACTGCTCCTCCGTTCGCAGGGAGCTAGAGAAAGAATGGCTCGCAGAAGTTGGGTCTCTTCGTGCCTTATCCTACGAGGAATTCAAACGTCTGCTAGTCTACTCTTCCTTGAGCACGAATGCTGTCGGGGGTGGTTGCGCGAACAGCACTGTTGGAGGTGGTGGAAGTAACTACAATTGTAGTACAAGTTCTAGTAATGTTGGCGCTGCAGCTCCTACCAGCAGTGCGCCGAGGGGAGGAAGGGATACCTCCTTCACCGCTAGTTCTGCGCTGCCCATATCAATGCGTTCAGGAGCTGGCGAAAATGTCGCGCCTCCGCAGGTTTCAGGTGGAAACTTATCTGGTAGAGGAAATTTTGCTGCTTTTGGTGATGCACCACGACCACGACATGAAGGTGGAGTGATCAAGAACGCATCTTCTTTTGGAGGTACAGTGGAAAATACGACTGAAGCTGGAGTGATCAAGAACGCATCTTCTTCTGGAGGAGGAGGTACAGTGGAAAATACAACTGAAGGTGGAGTGATCAAGAACGCATCTTCTTCTGGAGGAGGAAGTACAGTGGAAAATACAACTAGTAAAAGGATGTTAACGACGAGTGCAGGAGATGAAGATCATGATACAAGTACAAGTACATCAACAACCCGAAGTAGATTACATCAACAATCCGAAGTAGAGGCGTCAGCGTCACCTAAGGGGGTTCCGGCGTACACAAGCTCAGCAGTGATCAGCAGCGAACATGGTGTTCAGAGATCATTCTCGACAGGAGACGCAAGATCTCACGTAAGTCTTCAAGATGGTTGCTATACCCAGAAGCAGAGTCAGGAAGGGCATAATAGCGATTTGTTCGGCAGCTACAAAAATAATACCACTTCTACAACATTACCTCCGCCTCCTCCGTACGCCACCACTTCTTTACCAATTAAAGATACTACGTCAACATCAAACTACAAGAACAACTACGATAAGGGTCCTCACAATAGGACCAGCGCGAATTCTTCCTCCACAGTGGCGAGCTCTGCGTCGGCGTCCGTATTACCTTTTTCCGCTACACCATCTACAGCACCTCCCGCCGCATTACCGCCTTATTCTGGTGCTGCTGCAGGAGGGCTGCCATCGACATCATCTACTTCAGGATACTCGTCCTCAATGGGAGGCGGCGCAATTGCGTTTCACCGCGGGGGAATGATAGGAGGAGGTGCAATTGTTGCTGCGGGACGCGACCGCACGGTAAGCACGGACACTCTGCTGCATGAGGCGTTGTACACACCCCGTTTTCGTCGTGAGGAACCATTGTGGAGATGACAAGAAACATCTCACTCTCATGTAAGCAATAAAAAAAGTGATTTCACCACGACCAATTATCTTCAGCCTCTAGTTCTTATACTGAATGTTTACCTACCCGCCAGAAACACAACCTCTCTTCGCTGATGATCAGCGACGTATACCTGGATGTTCCTCTATCTAGAGGCTGAGCTGGATGTTCCTCTATCTATAGCCGAAGAGAGGTTCATCATAGGTAGGAACATCTAGAGCTCCTGTGCTATAGAGATATAATGTAGCTATATTTGTAGTAGGAGCTGTATTTATACTTCTAGCAGGAACATCGGAGCTCGAGCTGTATTCATAGTAGGAGGTACTTAAAAAGTATCATGGCTCTCCTGCCAGAAACACAAGCTCTCCCCGCCAGAAACACGACCTCTGCCCGCCAGAAACACAACCTAGACCACGACTAATTATCAGCCTCTAGTTCTCATTCTAGTAGTACATGTAGATTCATAACAGCAGCATGTCCCTGACCCTGATAGGTAAGAACCTCTAGACGTAGACTATATAGATTTGTAGTAGGAGATAAAAAGTAATATGGCTGATGGATCATGTGAATGTTTACCTGCCCGCCAGAAAAGCAAGTTCTCTGCCTCAATTAAGTTCCAGCGGAATTAAGTACTAGCCTTGTCTTCGGGCTTATTTCTAGTCAAATTATGTACTAGTAGAAGATGGTGACCTAATATTCTTAAGCCTAAACAAAGCTATTAAGCGTGTCGTGTATTGACCAAAAATTCAACATTCTTCATTTCTCAGTTCTTCATTTCTCAGTTTATTTGTTCGACGTGGACTAACAAAAGTACTGCTTTCAACGAATCTTTCAGCATCATCATGCTTCATTTTTCCGTTACGATGATTCCTTCTTGTTCAGCATCTGATATACAAAAATTTGAAATAGTACTAAACAAGGCAAAAACATGTGCGACACCAATCGTTAGCGGACATTCTTCAGAGTGATAGCGAAAAAGTTACTGTATCCACCTCAAGAAATACAAATACTTCATCCACCTCATAACAGAAGCTTGATTTTCATCAAGCGAGATGAACATGAAATAAGTTCTTCTTTTTACAGAGAGGCTTGGCTTCTAATGGGCAGGCAGCATTAGCAAGAAAGCTCGAAGTTTTCCACTCCATGAGCGACCCGATTCAAATCCTCGTGGTGCCAAGAAAGAGGGAGGGCCAACCAAGAAGAACAGGAGCATAAGCCGTTGATACAACGAACCCCTGCTGACAGTTTTCTCATACAGAGCAGCAGGAGCAGGAGTAGTTTTCAACTTCTTCATAAGAAGTTCATCCTGCAAGTACTTAGCAGCATTCTTCTAACTGGTACAATCACCATCACCATCATGAGATATTTCCACATTTGTTCGATGCAGCATACTACTTCGAAGATTTTTTTGTGATATCTGCTCCACCCCTAGGTAGAGTGCGTGGTCGCTGTTGTAGCAGATCAGGCACTCTGAGAAGGAAGGAGCAGTCAAAATATTTAGAAATAATTTGTGATTTATTGGACATCATGATCTTGCTCTTTGTTGTGGTGTAGTACTCGTAATCGTATCGACTGTGAGACAGTGAGACAAAAGATGAGTACAACAGGACATGAATACCCTATCTCATATGCCAGCTGAACAAGATCTAGATCTATTTGTACTCTAGTAATTCTCCTCAATCCCGTGTTTATTCGGCACGTCGGACTCCACCTGCCGCCGGTTTGCGAACTGGTTAAAACTAGGGCCACCCTTCCGGCAGTCTTGGAATACCAAAAAAAAAACGTGGCTGCGGTGGGGACCCCCTGAATCTGAACCTGAATGCCGCACACTCTTCCACTATGCCACATCATCTTGCACCTCAGTTGAATGCGCTTGAAGTAAGTAGTCCCCTTGATGAATATCCTTCCACTACCATAGGAACTTCTACAACAAGCTCTGTACTAGACCAACATTCATCCTCGTCTATTACTAACATGATGGATCAATCACGATGACGGACATATCCTACTTCTTAGCCTGAAAATGGTGGAGGGTAGCCACACAGAGCCTCCTTATCTAAGACTGACAGTATGTACTTCTTGATGCTTAATAAGACACGCTCTTGTTCCCCACGAAACAAAAGTCAAGAGGTATCATGACAATCAAAATTGTGTGGAGGACACGACCTCCACCTCTTTTCCATATAATTGCTGACTTCTGGACTCCATTCAATGTTCTTGTTTTTGTCTCTGCAAGCAGCACAACTCAGTTCTTCAAGTTCATAGCTTACCAAATTGAAACTTCCATCGAGAAGATCAACACGAGATGAAATAAAATGACGTTATAGTTGTAAAAGAAGGTGGTGGAACAATTATTTCCACATCAACAAGAAGCACGTGCTGGAGCATCTTCATCAAGAAGGAGGTGCTGAAGGACGATGATGAAGGAAGATCCACCCAGGAAATTATTGACGCGTTGGTCGTTTGTTGAAGATAAAAACGAGGAGAAAAAGAATGAAGATCAGAAGAATAGAAGGAGGAGCTTGGTTCATCATCATCAAATTGAGGAATCATGAAGATAAAGACGAGCAGAATTATACGATGATGAAGATCACGCAAGAAATTTGAGACCCTGGCTTGTTGAAGAATGAAGATAAGGACGAGAAGAATAGTACGATGAAGATCACGTAAATTGAGTTCAAAGAACGGTTTGAAGAAAAAGACGAGAACAACAAGGTGGACGGCTCTACTACCTGTACAAAGTTGAAGATACTGACGAGGAGATCGTCGATACTGAAGAAAGAGAATCGCCTGCTGGTTTGCGTTCATTGAAGATATATAATCTCATGAAGAAGAGGGTGCCAGCAAACGAGGCGAAAAGTTCCATGACGACTCGAAAATCCCAATCTTAACGATCGCACATCATCGAAGAACAATCTCGAAGCTTTTTACAACTACCTTGAGCTTATAATTACTCATCTGTTGAAAATATTTTTTGTCCATTTTCATCTTGACCTCCATCAACAACTCTCGTGTGACCAGGTGAAAACTAACAGCTGGAAAAGACTTTCTACTTTTCTTTCAATCCGAATTTTTTGTCGTGAAGACTAAGGCGTAGACGTCATCTTCGTGGTGATACAACATCAAAATTTTCACATCATCAAAGACAACTTAAAATCGTTTTTAGCTTTGCTAGTCATCTACTTATCTTCACCCCGTTCCCAGCACTTCGTTCCCACTTAGTTCATCCCACTTCCCACCACCACCAAAAACCATACCGCAAAATGGGAGACCAGGGAGAGTCTACGCGAGTGTTCGTGCACAACTTGCCGTACAACATGGACGAGAAGGACATCCGCGACTTCCTGCGCGATGCGGGTGAGATCCGCCATGTTGACGTAAAGCTTGGACGTGACGGAAGACCGCGTGGCATCGCTATCGTCGAATTTGAGAAAGATGAGGATGCGAAGTAATGATAAAAAAGTTCATGTGGTCTCGTTTCTTTTGTAGTTGGTCCTCTAGTTGTAAGTATTGTGCCGCGTGGTCATCTCTACTCGGGTCGCAACGGAACCAGGCAGTTACTTGTAGCTGCTACGTAGTTCGAATGAATGAATAAGTGAAGTAAATTGTAAATGCAGGCTCGTGTCGCTGTGGTCCTGTAGTTCCTACACCAATTAAACTGATCTTCCATCTACTGGCGTCTCCACCAGTAACAAGATCATCTTCATATCAAAGACACCACCGGGATCGGGTGTACTGCTTAAACATACAGGATACCCACACACTCTGTTCATTTCCCAGGTACTGCATCAGCAAGATGGACGAGACGAAGTTGGACGGTCGCACGATCACCTGCCGTGAGGATCGTGGCAGTGGCTATGTCCATCCGGATGCTTTCAAGAAAAAAGGCAAGGGCAAGTTCGAGTACGATTACGGACGTGGCTCTCCGCGTCGTGGTGGAGGTGGTCGTCACGATTCTCGTGCCCGCGGACGTGGACGCATTAAGGCTAGATATATCGACATAGAAGTCATCAAATGATTCTAATTTAAACTATCTCTACGGTGATCAAGAACGGTCAACATAACAGGGACATCCACATGACATTTCAATTTATAAACTAAAAGATGAACTCACTTTTCTTATCAAGAAAAAATAACAAGAATAGAAAAGAGCAAGAGGGTGGTCAAATACAGGCTCCTTTTTTGTTAGACCAGGATTTTTCTCGTTGCGCCACGTTCTTAATCCTTTTTTACATTTTGCGAGCCTAACAAGGCCCAACCTCTTCGGGACCGCTGGGGCAATCCCGTTAGCTTCGCAGTAAACCCTCGGAGCGGGACTCCCCTCCCAAGAAAGGCGAAGTGTGGACAAGCGCCTCCAGGGGAGTCCCAACCCTTGGGAGGCTCGACGCGGAGGTGCTTTGGAGGGGTGGCCAAAGAAATAGAGGCTCCTTTTTTTGAATGTCGTACTTCATCCTCTAATCATCGCGGCGATCGCTATGGTGCAGGCTCTTCCCGTGGCTACGGCAAGGGTGGCGGCTACGGCGGTCGTGGCAACTCTCGTGGACGCAGCCGCGGACGTCGCGATTCCCGAGGACGCGGAAAATAATACTAAATTTGATCTATTATAAGGTTTATAGTAGATAAAGTAGTAGGAGATCTTCCAAGATTATTTGAAATTGATTGATTTTTCGATAAATCTGGAACTGGGAAGTAGAAATTGTTAATAAGCGCATACATGGTTCACAATGAAAAAAGGTGGAGAGGCGACGACGATGCAGCAATTTACCTGCTAAAATACGTGTGCGCTTATTCATTTCTATCTAAATCTATACATAGAAGCAAGTACTTTAAAAATATGGTTGTTCCTGCAACTCACCACGAGGACGGTGAGATCTTAACCTCGACGATGAATCTTATATCATATCAACAATCTAATACAATTCTAATCCAATCACGACTTAATGATCACGACCACCCAGAAAAATCGACTAGAAGACGAAATAGTACTAGCAGCTGATTATAGGCGGATACTTATTAACATACTTAATAAAATGTTCGCGATCTTCTTCCTCTCTCGTCTCGAGAAGGTAATATCTTTGCAACCGCTCGTGTATTGTAGTGTCAAAAATGATGCTGGAAAAGAAAATCGTAATCTACTATCATGTTGTAATCATACATAGTTGGTAGCGATCCCCCAAACGATATCTGATTGGTTGATGATATCTTCGCTACTTACAACAACTTTGATTGTTGATCGTGATATTATGACTCGGATACGACGCACGTCTAGGAGATGAACGCTATCGTTACGCACAACGATGGAACTATGTTGTATGACCACCGCCCAGGAATCATCTGAGAGGACAAAACAAGGAAGATGAAACGATATCTTCATAGTTCCTTTATCGGAACTGGAAAATTGCTACTACATCAAGACGCAGCCACACCCACACGCTGGTAGAATTAGGGCGCTCAGACAGGCACTCAGACAGGCTTATGCTGTTCGTTCACAGCTGCTTCTATCAGGAGATTTTTTCTACGGCAGTTTCCGTCATTGTCGAGAAAAATGACTGCCAACGAATTATCGAAAAAGCCCGCGAGAGAAAGAATTAGACACAAATCCAACACTGAGCGAATAATGGTACTTTCTGAGTTTTTAATGTGAAAAAGTTGCGTCTATATTCGAGTCAAAAAAAGCAAGTCGTGGTGCCTGCAAAGAGGTACTATAACTCGTATCCATCCTTCTACAGGAGCAAAGCAACTACAGAATTTCTTGGAGATTAGAAAATTCGAGCCAACAAAATGAAACTACCACGCTCTTCGACTCCTACTTAGAGAAGATGTTGATGATGAAAGAAGCTTGGTGAACTCAGAAAAAGTCTGAAAAGATGCAAGTCCTCTTACACCCTGGTCAGGAGATAGAAGGCGACCTTCTCGGTCGCTTCCAAGAGAACTTCCGCTTGCTGGACACGAACAAAGATGGAAAGCTGAGCCACATTATGGTGCAAGGAAATGGAAAAGTGAATCTTCCTGTCGGGAGACAAAAGATAGTAGTCCAGATGTTTTCAAACTCGATCACACATTAGACACATGGTCAAGGGTGGCTACAACCACCTAATTTTGTTCATGTTCTGGGGACGACACATGTACTTATTTTCGCCTCCTCCTTCGCGATGTAGTTCTAGTTGATCTTCATGAGCAAGTGCAAGAAGATCTAGATCATGCATATCTACTAAGCTCGATCTCCTCCAATTTTTCATTTTCTCCTCCAATTTTTTCTACTTGAACGTCAACCCACCTCTTTTCATTCTTGAAGAAGTCGGGATCCTTTTTCGAGCGTTCGGACAGAATCCTACCGACGATGACCTAAAGGGGATGCTCCAGGAGTTGCCCCAGCTAGTGGAATTCGACCTTTTTCTGACGTTTTTTCGGAAAAACTATCGACCGCCAATAGGAGAGGACGTGTTGGTGCAGGCTTTTCAGGTAAGGAGGACGTTTTTGGGGAGGTAAAGCTATCGTCCTTCATCATGATTCAGTTAAATTTGAATGAGTGTGAGTCTAGGTGGAAAAAGGTGTCTCTTTCTTACGTAGCTCATTGTATTCACATTGTTTGACACCAGGGGGTGGTCATATTAACGAGTATAAGGAAGAACAGACGATAACATGGAGCTAATCGGAGCTAATCTTCTTGTAAAAGAACACGAACAACTTGGTTCCCCGAATCAGGTTTTCGACGTAAAAGATAAAGGCGTTTTGAACGTTGAAAAATTCAAAGACGTGATGGCATCCCTCGGAGAGCCATTGCCCGTATCTCAGATCACGGAAATTATGAATGAGGTAGTACTTCTCACTTGCTAGTAACTTAATCTAATCACTATTATACGTTCTTGTTACCAACTTTTAGTACTCGTTTTTACTATTAACTAACTACAGATCTTGTTTCATTTAGTACTATTAACTAACTACAGATGAATGATTAATTTCATCGTAGAGAACTCGTGTCGTGCACTTGGAGGTTGTGAAGAAAAATTTCATGTTGAATGCGCCAAGTAATGCCTTATCCTTTCTTCCCAGTCCCTTCCACCAACCACCTGCTCTACTCATCACCCAAGGTCGAAGTGGATGAGCAGGGGAATTTCGACTACGTGGAACTTGCGAAAACGTTAGTGCAAGGTCCGAAAGGACTTCCTACGAACTAAACCGACTTCCTACGAACGAAACCGACTTCCTACGAACTAAACCGACTTCCTACGAACTAGCATGAAGTTCGTGGATCGGAGGACTCATATAGATACTATAACGAGGCAGAAGGAGTTGTACAAGTAGTCGTGCCGCGGATTGGTGTGAAGATATTACAGAAGATGAACTTTTTTTAGGAGACTGCAACTGCTGGGGAACTAGAACTCGGAAATGATAAACTTTTTTCTCTTGATGAGAACTTCACAACTTTGATGAAGATTTGTTTTTGTATGTGGGACCACGGTTCGTTTGATCAAAGCTGCAAACGCATGACTTGCTCGCAAAGCAAGTCGGTATCATGAAAAATTAAGTACATGATATGTCGTGATAATGAGAGGGCCGCTGATACGCCTGTCACGACGGTTGTAGCATTGAAGTGAAATGCTCGCAAAGCAAGTCACAAGAAACAACTATTAATACCGGACTCGTCTGCGTCGCGCCAGGGGAGCTCATCTTTTGACGTTGTCTTAAGCCTGTTCACCAGTTCGTGTAACCTCTGAAAACCGTCATTATTCTGATAGAGTTAGTGACGAATCAGAGTAAGTATGCAAGAGTTGCAAGTTGACGTCTGAAGATGACGTACTGATTCAACAGATGAGCTTAGGAGCAATTAAACTGCTAGAACTAGATCAAGTAGAAGTTGCACCATTCGCGCCACTTTAGCGTCGCTACTTATCTTTAGAACAACTTCTTGCCACTTGCGCCCCTCCCCTTCGCTACCTACCAAATCAACACATTGACAAATTCAAAAAAAATCATAGAGATGGAGAGCATCAAAATGACGCCGTCCCTGTCTTCGACATGACATTGTGAACCAATGCTTCGCGTCTGGCCTCGCCATGTCGTGTTTGCTCTGTCCAAGCGTCGGCCCGCCTGGCGGGGGACTCGGTAGGGAAAGAAACACATCACCTCTCGTAGCTGATTGGTGAAGGTCTTGCACGACGGATCGGCGGACCTCATAGAAGCATTGATTTGCGTATAAAGAAACGACTTTTGTCAACGCCAACAAGCGACGCCGTCTTGCGCTTGCGCTGTGGCAACTTCACTCATAGAACAAGATCATGTCGAAGCCTCCTGGTACCATATTAAGTACAGAACGGGGGATGGATGCACGAGGAAAACCACCTGCAAGCGGCTCACCAGTCGGAGGAAATCAGTATTTTATGGGCACCAAGAACATAAGTGGTTGTATAGATGCTGGATCAACTTTGACCTCGCACTCCTTCTGATGAATCGCACTCCTTCTGATGAAATGCTGGATTTATCACCCTCCTTCTGATGAATCTTCACGACAGGAAAGACTGGTTGCTATATTAGGATTACTAATCCTAATAAATCAGCCTCATCTACTTCATCTAATTCTCCATTCTCCCCACTGAGTGGGGTTGCTGAGCCGAACATGGCTGCCACTCCTTTGCAGTCACCTGGAGTGCAAAGGACCGCCGCCACAGGTAAAAACATAGCGGAATGCTGTACGAACAAGATCAACATAAGCGTCGCTGTCGCTTTTTTCTGATAAAGAGGAATTTTGAACAAATAGATGAGTATTTCTACTGCTTGAAGATGTATCTAGTAGTTGGACTTTCACTCTGTTTCCCTATGTGAGGAGATCTTGAGATTCTCCTGTCGAGATCTTCTCCCTGTCCAGAGCTTCAGCAAGATTCCTTTCATTCCTCACCAGGTGGCCCCAACGGCACACCCGAGAAGAAGGACTATGCGGAACGGAGAAAGAGTACTAGGGCATCAATGACAACAGAAGAATTGAGGGAAAGCTTAGCACAAAAACAGCGGACAACGCGTGTGACTACGGATGCGTCAAGTCTCCAGTGGCTGAATGTGCTGGTAGGAACTATATGGCCGCACGCGAAGACAGCCATACAAGAGATAGTGGAGAAACAGGTGATACCAGATCTCCAGCAAAACCCAGGTTTATCGGAACTTCATTTTGCGAGATTCAACCTGGGATCGAGGATGCCAAGTACTTTTTCTTATAGTACATATTGAATAAGTACTAGTTAGAAAATTATACCATACCGTTGTAGTAAGCATTGCCTAGCAATGAATTGTGATTATGCTGGAAATTTTAAGATATTGCCTGCGACTGCGACTCTCGTCCCCAACAGCATGAAATTCTATGCCATTTCGCAACATTCTCTATGTGTCGCCCCCGTACTTCTCCACCTTCTCGCGCCACCACCGCTCTCTTTCCCACCAAAAACAGAATTCGGACCAATTGTGGTGCATAAAATAGTGGATTCGAAGGGATTGGAAAAACTGCACATAGAGCTAAAGATCGAATACCAGAGCGATATCGACATGCTCCTCGACTCCGGATACAACGCGACTGTAGGTATCTTCACGGTTACTATCATAAATATTTTGGATAAAAGTTGCTAAAACAAACTGAAATTTCATCGCTTATTAAAGAAGGATTTTGAAATTTCAAGTTTCCAAAATGTTGTGTGTGAACAGTTGTGGCAAGGAAATGAATTTGGATTAAAGTTCATAAAACTGAAATTTCTTGGCTTTAAGAAGGATTTTAAAACTTCCAAATTTCCAAAATGTTGTGGGTGAACAGTTGTCGTCAGGAAATGAATTTGGATTAAAGTTCATAAAACTGAAATTTCTTGGCTTTAAGAAGGATTTTGAAATTTCAAATTTCCAAAATGTTGTGGGTGAACAGTTGTCGTCAGGAAATGAATTTGGATTAAAGTTCATAAAATTACGATTTCACTTGTTAAATCTTGGTTAAATTGAGGTCGGGCGATCGATCGTCTTAGCGCTTTCCGCGCTAATTAGTTGGTGGCAGTTTTTGCCATCAATCCGAAGCTTTTAAGCTTGCGGTATTACATGTTTTGAAACTTGACGATTGAGAACCCACCTCACAGATAAGATCCGAAATAGATCAGCTTTAGCCGGTTCTAAATGGTCTACTAAATCTCCGACAGCGGTCAACGAATTCAGAAAACTCACCTGACGAATCAGAGCCAAACACCTCAATCACACCATAGATCCCAAATTGTCTACCAAAAGCTCGTGACCGAAAAAAGTTGGGTACATTTTCGGTGAGTAGATCACGCTCAACGCTCACCCTTAATAATTGGTCGTTCTTTGACCGAAAAAGTGAAAGTTGGCACCTTTCGTTCATTTGCCGAGATCCAAAATTGTCGACCGAAAAAAGTGGGGTACATTTTCGGTCGTTATTTTCAAAGGTGAGGTAGATCCTGTCCACAGCGTCGAGATCCAAAAATGTCGACCGAAAAAAGTGGGGTTCGTTTTCGGTCGTTATTTTCAAAAGTGGGGCTTGTCCTCAAATAGTAAAGACCAGGCCGATCCTGTCCCCAAATAGTTAGGTATACCTACGCTACTCGAATACACAGGCTTTCGCTTGATCATCTAGATCGAACTTCGTGATTGATTTCGTCAATCCTTGCAACCAAAAAAGCAACCAAAAAAATGGCTGACATAGCAGGTCTCTCGACTCTTCAACAAATCCAGCTTTTCGCTGAGAATGGTGACCCTTTCCGGGCCACTGCATTCAAGGACGGCCCTGGCCGCCCCGGTGCCCATGCCTTGTGGAGTAAGCATGTGCACCGCAAGAAAGCCGACGGCACTGATAACCCCGACGCCATCGGGGACGTCCTTCTACGTAAGGCATTCGGTACAGCCCTCTTTGAGGTGAATGAGGTCGATGTGGTTTTACAACTCACCGACAAGGAGAAAATCACGGCAGTCCTCGAGGAGACTGCTCTACCGTCTTTCAAGGACGTAGCTCGCGCTAACGAGAGCCGCAACGACCTTAAGGAGGCGAAGGCCGTAGGTATTGTCCTTTCTGCTTTGCAGCTTATCCAAGTCGCACAGCGCAACAAGGAGAAGGAAGAGGAACGGAAGCACCGCGATGACCTTACGCGCATCGCTATGGGGGCCTCTTCCCTCACAACGAAACAGCCGAAGAAAGTCGTGCAACTCGCACCGCGCCTGACGGTGCTCGGCATCGTCTCGGACAAGAACAACCTCATCCCAACGCAGGACCAAGTCAATTTCATGCGTTTCCAGATCGAGAAGGGCTTCGCTTTTCCTTTCGCGGACCTGAAGTCCGGCCCTTGGTACCCCAAGAGGAGTGACTGGGTCATGAAGCTTGGGCTCGGCGAGAGTGAAATCAACGACACCATTCGGGAAATTTCTGCCACTATGGGCATGGATGCCCAACGCTCAGAGAAACAGCTACTAGCGGACGCAACCGCCAAGAACAAGGATACTGAACTTCCACCCTCGCAGTACTTGTTCCTTCACGGGAAGGCGCTGATCGCTTGGGCCGCCGCCAGTGAGGGCCCTACCATAGACAATCAGTTCACCGCGATCCTCCATCTCTACACTACTGCAATCCTCGACGCAATCAATCACTTCGGGCCGCGGGTCGTCACGTCTTTCGACGCGAAGACTCGGCAGGATTGGTCCGAGGAAAGTCGTCACGGCGACTTTGATATCATGGCCAAGATTCGCGATTTCCGCGGCGATGATTTTCGGGAGTATCTCAGCTTGTTCAACATGAAAGAAGATCGGCGTCGCAAAGCCAAAGCCGCGGACGATGAAGCGAAGCGTCGCAAGATTACGGTGCAGCAGCCTAAGGGCGGAAAGCCACCGAAAGGAAAGGGTCAGTCTCAACCCTCGGGAGCTGTCAACTATGACAACACACCACCGCGAATTCCTAAGGGGAAAGCGATGGGAAATAAAGGGGGTGGCGCCCTGAATGAGCGTCAGTTGCAGCAGATCCAGAATAAGGGGCAACTCTCTTCCGAAGCTAACGGGCGAGGAGAACAAGAACCAGGGCAGCAGTCCTGAACGTCCTCTCTTGAGGTTCGTTCCCCTCTCGTCGCACCAGAACACGCCACACCATCACGAGAGGGCGAAAAGGAACACAGTGGCGACCCAGCTTCGGAACTAGCCGATTCGGCTTCTTTTTCTAGTTCGGTCCCGTCCTCCTTTGAAGCGGGAGAGCACCACAGACAACAGGCCGAACCTTCGCAGAACTATCCTTGGGAACCTCCCTCGGAGTATATTAGTCCAGCAAACACGGAGCCGGTGGAGATCACGCGTACCCGTCTTAGGGTCAGCGAGTGGATATCGAACCCGGCCAAGTATCAGCTGGCGCTTCAGGCTTTTAATAAGTCATACATCAGGAGCGATTTCCTTCGCCCTTTTTCCGCTGCGATGTTTCTTCACAGCGAATCAGATCTGTCCTGTTTCTCGGGTCCAAGTAGAACCTCATCGCGTAGAGTTGTCCTTCGTGATGATTTCGCTGAGGAGGATATTTCTGATTGGGCAGAAGACGACGGAAGCGACACCGTCGCGGGAAACGCAACTACTTCGACCGCAATAGCACAGTTACAACATAGCACGGCAGTAAAACCTACTAGAAAGCAAGCCGGTGCACATGTCCTAGTGATGTCGCAGCAGGGAGTCTACATGTCTCTTCACGCCTCTACGATTCGGGGACATGTCAACCTAGCACAACAGTTTCGCTTTCCGCGTATTTCTCATGAACCGCTACCCCTTGATTTACAAGAGGCGGCAGCTTTCACAGCTGATAGCGTCTCCGCGCGCCAGAATGCGCGCCGCCTGGTCTTACAATTCTGGCGAAATAGGAAGGACGCACTCCCACGCGACACCTGGCTACCAGGTAGGCCGCAGATTTCAAAAATCGCGGTTACATTGCTCGAGGATATGATGAAGGTCACGGGCATCTTCGGGTCGCGCTTGGCCGACCGCTTGCGGATCGGTTTCCCAATCGTTGGAATTTTCGACGAGGTTGGAGTCTTTCCGAGGGCCAACCGCTCCCGCCCAGTTCAATCGGCTACGGATCTAATCATCAACAAGCACAAGCTCCTCCGCGAAATTGAAAATAAAGCACGATACGACTCGAAAGAAGAAACAGACCACATTTGGTCGTCCTTCCTTTCGGAGTGTGAGTCTGGGTCTTTGTCTGGCCCTTACTGTGTCAACGATCCTGAAGACGTTAAGAATTTGCCCACGGACTTCCTTCCGCTAAGGCGGTTCATTGTGACCCAGTCGTCCTATTCTGGAAGCTCTGGCACATACAAAACGAAGCTACGACCGTGCGACAACGCGAAACACAGTATGCTCATTGAAGCCTGCGCCGTCAGAACGCCGATCAAGTTGATGAATGGCGACCACCTCAACGCAGTCACCATGTTCCTGCAGAAGTTAACGGGACCACAGCAGCTCGCCTTTATCAAGAAAGACATGAAATCTGCATATAGACAGCTCTTATCTTACCGCAGTTTCGTGGTGGTAATCGCGAAGAATCCGACTTGCGGGAGGCTCTTCGGGGCCGTCGCGAAAGCCCTCTTGTTTGGTGAAGAGGCCGCGGTAATTAACTTCAACGTTTATGCGTTGGTGGCGACTGCTCTGGGTAGGCGCATTCTCCGCCTCCCCATCGTGTCTTACTTCGACGACTTCGGCTGCGTCGTTCCCGCGCAGGATGCTCAGCGTGCCTCCGAAGACATGGACACATTCTTCACCGACCTCCTCCAGATCACTTTTGAACGGCAAAAAGACGAACTTGGTAGCCGTATTAGATTCCTCGGAGCGTTCCACTCCACGACCCCAAAGGGGATTACGGTCGAAATCTGCCCCGTAAGGGCCCAAGAAGTTCAGCGCCGTATTGGTGACTTCTTGAGTAAAGGCAAACTCCACCCACTCGAGGCGGAAAAGCTTGCAGGAACTCTACAATTCTGCTCAAGGGCGTCATTCGGCAGACTCGGCCGCGCCTTCCTCGTTCCGATTTACGGCCGGGCCCAGATGAAACACCAGGGCGGCGCGTTGGGGCCCCGCCTTCGTTCTGCACTAGAATGGTACCACAAATGCCTTCCAAGCTTTCGGTACGATATCCCATCTTCATCCGGCGAAGGCAACGACTTGCCGCCAGTTGTCTTGTACACCGACGCCGCGGGTTCTGGGCGTATCGGTGTCGTTTGCTTCGACGGCGATTGCCGGGCTTGCGCGTCCTTTTGGGCCATGGAGGCTGATATGTTCATTGAAATTTACGAGGCTGTCGCTGTCGCGCTTGCGTTATTCGCCGAGCGCATTAAAGGCAGGAAAGTCCTCGCTCTCATCGACAACGAAAGCGCACAGTGCGCGACACAGAACGGGTACAGTGACGACCCCAAGGTTCAAAAACTTGTCCTGTTGATATGGATCCTCGCGCTATCTCTAGGCATCGAGATCTGGTTTGAGCGCGTTACGAGCAAGCTCAACATCGCCGACGGTCCGAGTCGTGACTCTTTTGACACATGTAACGACTTTGGCTGCGTAATTCTTCACCGAGCTTCTCCTACTCGCCGTCCAGACTCGCCGACATTCACAATGGACACCTTTCGGGAGGTCGCTCAGAATGCGGCCAGAAGCAGACAAGCTGCGCCGTTTATGGTGTAGGACGCCCTCGGGGTCACGGGAGCTCTTCTATCTTGTCAGGAGCGTACTAGCTAGCATCGCATTGACTGACATCGGCGACTAGTGAAAAACTTACTGCGCTCGTGGGAACGCTCTAGAAGAAACAAACAAAGTCGGAGGTGAAACACAACGTTCCAGCGGGCCGCCAGGCTGGGACTGTAAGTAAAGACGTTACCCAAGAAATGACTCCTCTCAGTGCTGAAGTAGTAAGTAAAATAATGAGTAAGTAAGTAAGAAAAAACGGCTCTCCATCGTGCTGAAGTAGTAAGTAAGTAAGATAAAACGGCTTTCCGCCGTAATTCCGCCTGTTTCCATGGCTCAGACTTCCAGTTCCAGAAGGAATAGAATAGAGGAGCAAAGGGCGGCTTCGAAGTCGCTCGCTATAGCTGGTCGTAAATAAAAAAGCCACCTCATTCGCGCGGAATGTGCGGCCAGCGTTTTGCGCAGCCTGGTTCCCAGGCCAGCGCGCTCAGGTGTTCCACCTTACAGGACGATGCGTCTGCATATAATCGGTCCCCGCACTCGGTTAGTTTTTCTTTGGTTAACTTCAGTCTCTTCTCCAATAAGACGAGCGTCTCACTCGTAAGCTGGTGAATAGTAAAGAAAGGCAAAGTCTAGCGCTATACCTCGTTAAAGCTAAGTAACGCCGCTAGTATGTCTCTTCCGGACAATGATCCCGTCTCCCGAAGGAGGCGGGAAATAGTCAATATGTTCAAAAACATGGCTTGGTTTGACGAGCGGTTCATCTTGTCCTTCCGACCAACGCAGTTGTCGCTCACGAAACGGCTCCGCACCGCTTTACAAGAGCTCCAATCTATCGAAATAGACCGAACCCGTGAAAAGCGTGCAGGTACTTCATTTGGGCCTTATTTTAAGTAGTCACCTCAGTTGGCATCTGGGAGTAGGACATCGGCGACTGGGAAACCTCCCAGACCCCAACTGACGTGCAATTCTAATTGTCTTTTGACTAATTGCAGTGCTATAAACTATGAAGTCTTCTCGTGCTACGTTTTACTAGCACGGCGTCGCGCTCTCTGCACGCCTTTCGGCTATGTTCATAGGCCGCCGAGAGGTTCGTTTATCGTGGGGAGTTTTCTTATCCCACGTGCCTACTAGGCAGGATCAGGGTATCGAGTGATCGTTCTAATTTAATTACGATTTCACTTGTTAAATCTTGGTTAAATTGAGGTCGGGCGATCGATCGTCTTAGCGCTTTCCGCGCTAATTAGTTGGTGGCAGTTTTTGCCATCAATCCGAAGCTTTTAAGCTTGCGGTGTTACATGTTTTGAAACTTGTTTCTCACCCTCCTCTCTCCACCCCTCATCCCACAGATGCTCTGCGGGAGGAAAATCTACTATGCTGGTCAGTCGATGAAGCAATCCGTCTTCTTTCCGAGGAACCGGAAGCGACGCACCCAGATACGAAGGGGCTCCCCCTTGCAAAACGCCTCAAGCTTTTAAGCGAGGCAACTACGGAGGAACAGAACTCCATCTTGGACGATAGGGCGCACTCGCTACAGATCCAGTCTCTAGTCCCATCTTCGCGAAAGGGCTACATCTCATCCCTTAGGGGCTACCAACGATATTGCACCACCCGAAAAATTAGGGAGTTTCCTCTCGTCTTCATTGAGGTCAAGCGATTCTTAGGACTGGCAAATACGGCCGAGTCTGCAAACGCATGGCTGGCTGCGATAAAGAAGGCGTCTGTATTGATCCACTGCCCCTTCTCTTTTTCGTGCTTCGAAGAGCTCGAGCTAACTACGCTCATCAACGGACTGAAGAGAACGCAACCAACGAGAAAAGTAGCGTGCGCCATTCTGGGCCCACACTTACTCCTCATCCTGGACCACGCTCAAAAGAAGCATCAGCACCAGCTTCGAATGCTCTTGGCATTCTCGTACGTCTTCACTTTGAGACTGCAGGACGAAGCGCTACCACTAATACGCTCGGGCTTATCCTCGGCGCAGCATCAGTCTGCCACCCCCGAATCAGTTCGGTCTCTCGGAGTGCATAGCGCAGTCTTCAGGGCAAGTGACAACTCCGTCAAGATCATCTTCGCAAAACGAAAACAACATCAAGCAGGCGACATAGTGTCTCGCTCTTGCTTCTGCGGCGGGCACGACGTTTTCGCACAGTTCTGCCCAGTGCATGTCTTATTCCCTTACGTGGAACAGCATCAGCCTGGTGAGCCGCTCTTCCCGGCCTGCTCCTACGGCCAGGCCCTCGATTTCTTGAAAGAGGCCTTCAAGAGCATCGGCATCGTCTCGACCTCTTCCCCTGGTACGCACAGCCTTCGTCGCGGATGTCTCCAAACTATGGAGGCCATGAACCCCGACGCCAAGGAGCTCTTATCTCTTGGCCACTGGAACAGTTCTGCGATCCAGCGATACCGCGACTCTCGTCGCACTGAAGAGATCGCCCTTACCCATACATTCTTACCGGACATTTCATCCAGCGTCGAATCTGACTTAGAGGACAACAACGAAGTCGCCCCTTCAGGCGTGTCCACTTGATCCCCTATCCTGCTGAATTCTCCCCACAAACGAATCCCAGACCCCAACTGACGTGCAATTCTAATTGTCTTTTGACTAATTGCAGTGCTATAAACTATGAAGTCTTCTCGTGCTACGTTTTACTAGCACGGCGCCGCGCTCTCTGCACGCCTTTCGGCTATGTTCATAGGCCGCCGAGAGGTTCGTTTATCGTGGGGAGTTTTCTTATCCCACGTGCCTACTAGGCAGGATCAGGGTATCGAGTGATCGTTCTAATTTAACTGAAATTTCTTGGCTTTAAGAAGGACTTCGAAGTTTCAAATTTCCAAAATGTTGTGTGTGAATAGTTGTCGTCAGGAAACGAATTTGGATTAAAGTACATAAAACTGAAATTTCTTGGCCTTAAAGAAGGATTTTGAAATCTCAAATTTCAAAAATGTTGTGGGTGAATAGTTGTCGTCAGGAAATGAATTTGGATTAAAGTTCATAAAACTGAAATTTCCTGGCTTTCAGAAAGGTTTCGAAGTTTCAAATTTCCAAAATGTTGTGTGTGAATAGTTGTCGTCAGGAAATGAATTTGGATTAAAGTACATAAAACTGAAATTTCTTGGCCCTAAAGAAGGATTTTGAAATCTCAAATTTCAAAAATGTTGTGGGTGAACAGTTGTTGTAAAGAAATGAATTTGGATTAAAGTACATAAAACTGAAATTTCTTGTCCTTAAAGAAGGATTTTGAGATCTCAAATTTCAAAAATTTTGTGGGTGATCAGTTGTTGTCAGGAAATGGATTTGAATTAGAGTTGATATAACTTGAATTTCTTGGATTTAAGTTTGGCTGTTGGGTTTTGAAAATTCAAATTTATGAAATTCTAGCGGTTGGCTTAGTATAGAAACTCTCAACGATTCAAATTCTCCACGATCTAACAGAATTTCGCCCAAGGACGAGTAGTGGTGCGTAGACGTAGAAAAACTTCTCAGAAACCCTCTCCTCAAGGTATCAGAAGCATTTTTTTCGACGGCACGTTGAACATTATCATCGGGCCTTTGCTGGACGCGCTTCCTCTCATCGGGACAGCACAGGTCTTTTTCGCGAACGTTCCGACCTTAGACTTCGGCTTTGAAGGCATTGCCGCGATATCAGGGCTCGAGCAGCTGATAATTGGACATGTAGAAGTTAAGGGTACTAGTGTTTAAGGGTACTGTGTGACATGTAGAAGTTAAGGGCTTCTTGTGACGGGAAGACAGAGTACACAGCAAAGGGCAAGGCTGAGGTGCGCAGGGCCAGGACAGTCCTCACGGGCCATGACGTTGGCGAAGATCATTATTTCATGTACTAAATGAAATTTGTCGCGTCAGCTCCGTCGTAGCCTGAGTAGAGAACTCATCCCTTTGATTTCACGAGGAGAAGCGACCAAAGAGAGTAAGTACAGTAGCATTTAGGGGAACAAGATCACTCGTCAGCCTCACGGATAAAAATGATCTTCATTGCCTACAGACTGCTCTAAAGAAGCGGCCATTCGCAATAAGCTACTGCTGCCGAACAAAATTGACGTTCCAGTATGCCTAGACAAGAAGCTCTTCAACATGGCGGACGCGTCTATGCCACCACCCAAAGGAGTACTGAGAGTGCGTGTTACAAAAGCCAGACATCTAGCAGGAGCAAAATGGAAGTTCGGAGATCAGGAGGAAAGGTAGTGGTCCTGGGAAATGCAGATTTTTGCGTACTAAAGTGAAAGGGAATCTTCTGAGCAAAATCAAACTAGTTGTTGGATGAAGGAGTTTTTTCTAACAGCGGTCGGAGGTGTGATCATTATTATACAGCACCTACAATCTAAACAATTCATCACCCTGCTTATTATACGCATTTGTTCCTTTGCACCTCATCACCCGTTCAGTTTCACTTCCGACCCAGTGCCGGTATATCGTTTGGGTGGCGGTGAGCAGATTCGGGGAGTCCAAAAAAGTGACACAACGGCGCCTGATTGGACGAAGACGGAAGATGATTACTACAGTTATGAATTCTTGCCTAGGATGAAGTCAGGCATCATGGATGCCCAAATGTTAAGTCATCTGACGAAGGATCAAGTAGAAGGGAAAAGCACTACCTCTACTAACTTAGAATAGATGACCTCTGATGCTGCATCTCTCACTTAGTGTTAGTTATGGACCTAATAAAGATTAACTAATCCACTATCGTCTAGAACACTCTCACTTACTAGAGTATTAGATGCTCGTCCTCTAATACAGCAACTTCGGCTATTTCTTAGCGTACTCCGCTCAGCAAGAATTCAACGTCGAGCTGAGGGATCCCGATGAAGGACGACCCGCAGCAGCCAGGCTCTTTGGACAGGGAAACTTCGTTTCGCACCTAGGCGAGACTGGACCCATACCTTTGACAGAAGTGGACTCTTGTTATGGAAATTCGCTGTTAGAGTTAGTGTGTATGGTGTGAATCAATTTGCCTATGATCCTAGCTTACGTCCTTATAAATATTTCTCGATAAACCACGTAATCTGATCAGGAGGAAACAGCGTTAGCTGGTCATCGCATCAATCGATTCGAGAATTAGCCCTTTTCCAGATTCTGGCATCTTAAAGCGAACGAAACATGTTGTGGCGAGAAAAATTCTCTTTCTAATACTGGAAATGTGTAGACGAAAAAGAGCACGTTTACAGGGAGCAAATCTACCTCGACACAAGCAAGGTTGCGACGAGCATGCTCCATGTGAACGATCCGATTTGTCGAGGTATTTTTGAATGCTGGTACTCGATTTGCCCCCTTTGCAGCAATGTCTGGTCGTCTACGGCAATGAGCTCAACAGCAACTGAACTTCTAGCTGATGCTCAAGAACATACTAATGTAACTTGTCGTCACTACAACCGCATCTGCGGACATCATCATCATCATCATCATCATATTTCCGCTATCAAATCTATCTACAACAACTAGGTGTCCGCTCAATAATCGAGGTTGAAGCACAATGGATGAAACTTTCGAGAACTCGCACTGGTGGTCGCGCAGCACGTGGGAAGAACCCATACGTCGTTTTACTAGTGAAGGTTCATGAAGCAAGGAATGTTTCAGAGTTATGAAGCCCTACTACTATTTGTTTGACATCAATTCCATTTTATCTACCGTAGACCCTGAAAAACTTCTGAAGCAGGTTAGACGTTGTTATCCACGATAATTGATTTCTTGCGCACCAGGCAGTACTACGCAGCACTTCTAGCAGTATATTTTGTTGTAGGTCGTGAAGGTGGAGGAAGCTCATCTAACCCTCTCCGCAGTGAAAGAGGGGCTCTCGGTAACCGCTTCGATCCGAGGTTCTGCCCAGGGTCCGGAAGCAGCGGCTGAGTACAGTATGTCTCTAGTCTGTAGAGTAGTTTGTTCCTTTTCCTTAGATCATAAAGTTGCAGTCGGAATATTCGTTTTCGTTTTTTTTTTTAGACTTAGAAACTATTTGGGAAGTATTAAGTAGGATGTGTTAGAACAGTCATCCACATAGGACGTCGTCTAACGTGTCGCCCTTGTCAAGTATTACGCAAATACTACCTAGCACTGTTGTGTTAGGGAAGAAACTTGAGTGATGCATTTGAAAGAGTCACATCGTCTTGATGGCTCTAGGCCTGAAGATCAACGCCATGATCTTCTTCTAGTTGGTCCCTCGGACTGTAGTCCTTCACCTCAATGCTTATGGTAGTTGATCTATGTATTGGCCTGTTTGATCTAGCCACTAGCTTCATTGTGTAAGTGATGATAGTGATCTTGATGCGATTGATCTACGACCTGATTGGTAGGATCTTTAGGTGCAATTTGATAGGTTGATAGGCTGATCTTATGTTGTTCCAACATTCCCCCCTTCGTTACGGCGGAGCGAATGAGGATAACACAAGAGAAACCAAATCAAAACCTATGCATTTAAATCTTAAACATTCCATTACAATTATTTTTTTTTTTTTGATTACTTTCAAACAACCCACTTAGTGGCTACGGTTTCAATGTTTTCGATACCATACTAACGCAACTTTTTAAAAGTTGCAACATGCTGACCTATGCGAGGAACGTATAAATATTTCAAATAATTCACGTCACTTACTGCAGATAACATCTAACGATTAATACTTTACTTTGTGGCATTGCATATACTTTCATCATGTTTAGGTACTTAAACAGGTCTGCAGACTTAAAACTTAATAATGCTTACATAATTTTCTCAAACTTAACTTTTCTAAGGGGGTTACAGGAGGAGCTCAACATAATAACTCACGAAATCTAGACACTCCTCGCTAAATAACTCCGTCTCTTTTATTTTCTTCTGTGGAAAAATTATGTCAAGAGCTCCTGCGTTTGACGTCTTCGCTAGACCATCAGCTCGCTGAAGATCTGTCGGAACAAATACAATCCTACTACCGTTCTCGATCACCTTCGAATGTCGGACTGCGATGTGTCTTGTAGGCCTTGTTAGCTCGTTCTTGTGCTTCCTACCGCTGAGGACTGCGCTTCTGTTATCGCACAGTACCGGGCCTTTACTTTCTTCTTGTACTTTTTCCGTCCGACCTCGCAAGAACTCGAGCAGCAGATGCGGCCCATCTGCCATTTCTATCGCCTTGGCAGCTGCGACCCATTCAGATTCCATGCTCGAAGTTGCGGTGACCGTTTGTGGTTGGCTTTTCCACGCCACCGGGAACCCGTAGAGGTAGATGACAACACCAGTGACGCTGCGCATTTTCTTGTAGGTGGACGCAAAGCTAGCATCTCCGTATGCGGTGACCGGATGCTTCAAGAGCTCCGGGCAGATCTTCTTGTTCTCCTCGTGATCACCTAGTTTAGCTAAATCTTTAAAGAATGCTTTCTCTGTTTCAGGCGAATACTCGATCCCCTGACGCTTCGAACCCGCCAAGTAGCGCAGGACACGTCTTCCAGCGTGTTCCATGGCTTTATTCACCGGGATGGCGGTGGCCCTTGCTAATTTGTTAGTTGCAGCTCCAATGTCCGGCCTTGCCGTGACAGTAAGCCACTGCAATGCGCCAACAAGTGCCCGAAAGGGGAAAGAGGACGGGTTTGCTTTGTCCTCATAAAGCGGCGCTTCATCGAAATCGGGAGACGGCAAAGTTTTTAAATCCGGCTGCGCCATGTCGAATTTTCGCAGGACCTTGTCTACGTAGTTGGCCATGTTGATCCGAAGCACGCGACTCTTTCGCGAATAAATGCAGTCTGCGCCTAACAGGTCAAATTTGACCGCGTCAGGCAGCTCCGGCGTTGCTGCTGGAATCATCGGGATAAGAGAGATAGGATGCTTTTCGTGGACTTGTTGGACCAATCTGTCAGCCTCAGCCTCGCTCTTGCCCATGACGACACAATCATCAACGTATATCGTCAGAAGCGCCTCTATCTCTCTGTGTTTGTTGACCTTCTTCCAGAGGCCTGGCTCTGCTTCTGCTTCTACCCAGCCGAGTTCTCGCAAGTCCTTGCTAATTTGGTCGCCCCACAGTTTTGGCGACATCGGGAGTCCATATAGTGCCTTCAGAAGCATCCTCTTCCCATCATCTTCACCGGAGGCATCTTGAAACTGTGGCGGAACAGAAACCACAACGCGACGGTGCTGGATGGATGCCCTGATAAATGCATTCCCAATATCAAAAGCTTTTATGTGCCAGCCGTGTTTTGCTGCATGTGCCAAAGCTACTCGATTGCCCAACTGCGACACCACCGAAGCAAACAGCGAAGCGTCTTCGTTGCTTTCCGCCTGCCATCGGTTCCCAAGCACTACTAAACGCGCTTTGAACCTACCGCAGCGCTTCTGGCTAAGCAACAAAGCCGTAGGAGTACATCTTAACTTTCCATGCTGGAATTCCGCATACTCCTCCTCTTGTAATTTTCGCCAGCAACGATAGGCTTCCAACCTCGCTGCTTCGACGCTGGTTGCTTCTATCCACTTAGCTTTATACGGGTTAGCATGGTGAAACGCGCGCGATGGCGTAGTTGACTGTCCTGGGGGTACTTCGAAGTCAGTAGGATCACCCCCCTTCGACAGGAAGACCTCCTGATATACCAACTCTTCACCATCTTCAAAAGTTAAGTGAGAGTAGTAGGCCTCGGCGAAGTCCACATGCTGCATCTGCGCTTTTGTTCGTCGTTTCCTTGGCACTTTATCCTTAACACCTTTGGGTCTGCCTCTCGTTCTTGCAGTTGGGACTTCGCGGTGGATTGGCCCATACTGAAAATTGGGCGAATTGCCGTGGTTGCTCGGCGGAAGTTCAGACCCGGAAGCGTCGGTGCGCGGTGGTGGTACATCGCTGTGCCCAAGGGTCGCTTTGTTTTGCTTGTTCAACTCGATGGTCTCTTGAAGCGTGTTTGTAGGTTTAGCCTCGACCTCCGGCGTTGCGGGCGGTTGCGTGTTAGTGCCGCCTACAACCTCTTCCCCCTCGAGATCTACCGTGGGACGCACCCCAACGAGCGGAATACCACTCCCAGCGGGCCCATCGGCTGAAGCACGAGCGATCGAAGGCTTCAGCTTGATCAGGATCTGCTCATCCAAATCTGCTGTCTTGTCGTTGCAGAGTTCTTGTACGTTCTGCACTAGTACTCCCTCGAGAAATACCACATTTGCGCATTGATAAACCGCGAAACGATCGCTGTCGTTGTCTGGGAAACAGCCAATTAGCCAACAGCTGTCTTCGTCCGACCAACCTAAGTTGATTCCCCGTAGTGCTCTTGGTGAAAGCGCTGTATTTTTCTCATCTTGTTTGGCAAGTTCCGTTCGACCCGGACGGAAGATGGCCAAGCAACCAAACCGGCGCAAGTATTTCTTCTTGCGCTCTACGTTGACTTTCTGGAGCGGGTTCGATGTCCTCGCGTTTACAGCTTCTTGTGGAGCACTAACAGCGCCTGACTCTTTGTTCTTTCGTGGCATGAGATTCCAACACGTTACCACGTGCCGTAAGGCACAGTCCCACATTCTGGGATCAACGTGCAACATACATGACCGCAGTGCGTTCTTCAAACTTTGCACAGTCCGCTCCGCGTGCCCATTCGTCCAGGGCATGTATGGTATACTATAAGAATGAGCTACGGCGTAACGTGAACAAACAGCATCCATTTCTGCACTTTTCAGCGTTTCCTCGTTGTCCGATCGCAACCAAGCCTACGTACTGCGACTAGGTCCGTCTTTGTAGCACCGGTAAGCGCGTCTGCTCCACATTTGTGCCGAATCTCCCGTAGAAAGCTCTCTACTGCTTGTGGCGCGAAGCTTTTAGCTGGTAAGCTTCTAACCGCAACGTACTGCGTAGTGTTGCAGACAAAGAGCATCACTACTTTGTTTCCACGGTAAGTCTCCGGCTTCACTGGTCCGAAGAAGTCTGTTGAAAAGACAACGAGCGAAGCATTCGCTTTTTGCGACTCAGAGCTGCTAACATCGGCGCCAATTCCTCTAAATTTTGCTTGTAAGCAGTCCAAGCACGACGCTCGGCTCGAGCTGTCGTGTAAGTGCGCCACTCGCCAATGTTGTAAAAGTCTGTCTTCGCGTGTTCGCAAGCTGTCTCTTGGTCCTCTCCTTCTGCGACCTGCAACAGTGACGGCTTTCTTCGCACGGTGTGGTAGGCTTGTGGCAACGTCATCTGCGCGCACGTTGTTGCACGATTCTGCCAGAGGCGTGAACTCATATCCGGAGTGCGTTGGCAGACTGTTCTTGTCGAAGAGGTTTTCAACGCTAGGGAGCCCACTCGATGTACTCGAGAACTTGACAAACGCGCCCGTTACCGTGTGTCTTGCATAGTCACCATTTGCCTCAAAAACGATCTGCCAGCCTTCTGCTTTGAGTCGGCGCACCGACACTAACGCCTCGACAGGTAACTTCGGGAACCAGATAGCTTCCACTTTCTTGCCGGAGACGTTTTCGCTCAAGACGCCGAGGTGTCCCACGTCTGACCCTGCAACCCCTTTTATCTTTACTTTCTTACTGTGATCGATAGAACTAAAATTTTGCTTATCTCTAACTATATGCGACGTGCTACCTGAATCAATGATATTACTTAGAACACTTCTAGACGTATCAGACGAAATTAAATGCAACCCAACAAATAAATGACTGTGGTCAATTTTTGCGCAAGACGATGACAAATTTGCCAAACTAAAACAAGTAGATAAGTTACTCACTGACATACCACTATAACGATCTTTCTGCTGTCTATGCAGCTTTCTCTTTCTTTCCTTTACTACAAGTAAGACCTTTGTTTTTGTTCCTTAGTCAATTCTTCTCCTTCTTTCCGCCTCCTTTGCGATTGTCTTTGCCCTTCTGTTTGCCACCATGGGCAGCTTTGAAGCGACATTCTGTCGTGTTGTGCGAACGGAAAGCAGCTGCACGTGATTCGTCCCAGTTGAAGTGCTTCGCGCAAGTAGGGCAGTACTTTGCCGACCAGGTGCTGTTCTCGTTGTTCTTGCCGACTTTTCCGCCCCCCTTCTTTCCCGCACCCTTGCGTTGTTGGTGGCTATCGTTGCGACCATAGGGAGAAGGGCGGGCGTACTGACTTCCTCCTTTTTGTGCACGAGCGAGAAGTAGTTGCTCATCCTTGTGCTACTTGAGCTTCGCCTTCAAGCTCTGGATGGTGCGTTCGTCCTCGTTTCCGGTAATGACCTTGCTGACACTCTCCTCGCCCAGGATTCCCTTGGCTTCTTTCTCAGGCTCAACTTCAACGGCGAAGATATCGGCTTGCTTTTCTCCAGCGACTTCCTGGAACATAATGCGGGAGCACTTCTCTGCCAAATCGTCGGCGCTGTAACCGTTTTCACTCGCGGGGTGCTGTTTGAAGTCCCGCAAAATTTGCGCAACAGTCGGGTCTTTCGTAGAGATGTTTCTCATCAGTACGTCTCTGATCAAACGCTCACGCATCGGCCCAGCGGGGAGTTCGGCTCCGCACTTTGCTGCCATCGTTTTCAACTCCGCGACAAAGCCCATCAGATCCATGCTGCTGCGCTTCCAGTTGGCATTCTTCAGGGCGCTCATCTCCTTCTCGATCTGAACCCCTTCGAAGTACTCAGCAAGGCGGCTCAGCTCGTTCAGGACGCCCGCCAAATCATCATCGATCTGTTTGTTCTCGATCGCGGTCTCGATGCGCGCTGCCAACGTCTTCCCCAGCGACGCCTTGACGGCTCTGTGCAGCATCAAGCATAGCTGACTGTCTCGCTCGTTCAGCACCGGCGGGGGAGCCACGTTTTGGACCAGCGGCGTTAAGATGTCCTGCTCAAAGTTAAGGCGTCTCGTGCTTGCTTGTAGATTAAGGCCCTTATACCAGCGGCGAAACTGTGTTGCGTCGTCCACCGAGGGGAGCTCCAACAATGCAATGTCTTTCGGGTTCTGCAAAGCTTGTCCACTCACCGGGACAACAGGTGCTGCAGCTGGAGGAACAGCAGGCGGAGCTGCCGGCTGTGCGCCAGGTGGTTTCCCAGGTTCTCCAGGCGCTGGCTGGATGTTTTGATTAGAATTCCAAATGCGGTCCACCAGGATGGTACGATTGCCAAGACTGTTCAGGCCACATAGTTGCGTCCAGTCCTTGATTGCCTGAGCGGTGGCTTGCGCTGCGTTCCTATCCCCGGATAAGCTGACATCATGCGCGGCCAAAGCTGCCTGTAAAGCGTTCCTTGTTCCCGCTGCAGCTACACCCACAGCTGCCGCCAACAGCCGCAGACAGGGTGTGGAGAATTCGTCGAAAGTGTGTTGTGCCATTTTTTTTTTTTGAAAGTGTGAAGGAGAAGACGAAAATAGAGTCTAAATGTTTCAGTTGATATACTCAGAAGGTCGCAAGTTTTAGAAATTTGCTAACTTACGACAAGACCTTATTTAAATAAATTTGAATGATTTGAAAGTAAAAAAAAAAGGATTGCAAGTAAGGCTTATTTATTTTTGATTATTTTTGTGCTCATAAGACTAGGTAGACTGTTAGAACAGTCATCCACATAGGACGTCGTCTAACGTGTCGCCCTTGTCAAGTATTACGCAAATACTACCTAGCACTGTTGTGTTAGGGAAGAAACTTGAGTGATGCATTTGAAAGAGTCACATCGTCTTGATGGCTCTAGGCCTGAAGATCAACGCCATGATCTTCTTCTAGTTGGTCCCTCGGACTGTAGTCCTTCACCTCAATGCTTATGGTAGTTGATCTATGTATTGGCCTGTTTGATCTAGCCACTAGCTTCATTGTGTAAGTGATGATAGTGATCTTGATGCGATTGATCTACGACCTGATTGGTAGGATCTTTAGGTGCAATTTGATAGGTTGATAGGCTGATCTTATGTTGTTCCAACAGGATGAGGAGTAAGGTGAAGTTATGGAATAATGTGTGATGGCTGGAATCTTGAGTTACAACTTTAGTATAATATATATATTTATAGACTTAGAACTAACAACAACAGTCAGATTCGTCGCGTCCGATCTTTCCGTCTTCTTCTAAGCCTCTGCAAGCTCGGGCCAAGATGCAAGCCATGGGCACAATAGTAGGGGTTAATGGCGACCAGTCGCCCACACGGACAGGCTCAGTGCGGACTAGTAGTAATGGAGGCCCAGCAGGAGTCGGCGCAGGTTCCATGTATGCACCGACAAAGGAGCCATTGGTGAACAAAAACGGTGTAGCAGAACAGCAATTCGTAAGGGCGTCTGTAAATAAGGCGAGCAGGCAAATTGTTGACTTGATGGAGGATGGGCTCGAGCTCAACTCGATTAGAATTGATGAGCATCTTTCTTGTGTTGAAAAGAGGATGCTTTGACGATGTGCTAGTTGGAGCTCCTCCTAGTCCCCCTTGTCCACTCTATTCTGCTCATCTAAGATCACAAGCGCGCAAGGAGGCGGTGGCGCACTAGGGGTGAAGCGGACGTCTAAGAATAGTAGTGAAGCCATAGAGATGGACGAGGGGATGAGCACGGTAAAAAGTGGCAAGCTTGCGCAGACGAACAAAAATAAAGCATCTTTGCTGTTATGGTGGAAGGAGCAGGTGATCGTGACGTGTCGTGTCTTTTAATGATATACTTAAGGCTCAACTTTCATTGGTCATCGAGGTTACTCACTGAGATCCCTCTTGAGAGAACAGGGGAAATGAAGGAAAAGCAAAGGGAGAGGCATGGGTGCCTTTTCTTTCAGAATCAGTGACCACTGACTGCTGACCTTTAATATACAGACTTTGAAGCGTCCTGGTCATCGGTATACCGCATCGTTAGCACAACTAGACATTAGCGTCCTCGAGGAATTCGAAATGGGTTCTTCTCCTTGAGAGTGACAGCATATAATTGGAGTGCTTTTTTGCACGCAGTAGAGTTCTTGCACGACTCATCTTCGTTTCTATTTCTAATCCCGACCGCCACCACGGACATGGCAAAACTAGACGACCCCGAACGACAAGCCAACGCTAGCGCGCAACTCGAGCTGCAAGGCGGGATCACAGGACAGCTAGCCCACATGGTCGATAAGATGATCGAAAAGCGAATACCACCAGACGAAATCGCGGATATCATCTCTTTTGCCCAGAGAGACGTGGAAAAGTACATTAACTACAGAATAGAGATGGACGCACGCGAGAGCAGAAAGCGGTTTGACGACGAAACACATTCGCAAGACAAAGAAGCGGTTTGGCATCAGGTATGATACAGCCTTTCCATTACCGTATTCTTAGGAAGTACATCACGAGAGGAGTTCTTCTGAAAAATGTTTCTGGTGTTGTAGGCGTTTCTGTTGCATGAAGATATGTTTCATGTTTTACTTCCGATCTCCGGATCAACACCTGCCTTCAAGAAACACTGAAGGCTTGTCCACTGTGCAGGTCTTACCGCTTTTTGTTGCAGAGGATGACGCATTTTCCTCGGATCTGTGGCTCACATTGCAGACTGGAAAGAAGAAAAAATTGACTTTGGGCCAGGTTGTAGTGTCTTTGGCGCAGTTGCGAAAAGATAATCATCTTGCACGTATCTACTACAGGAACCACGAAGATGCTCTTGTTCTCTTTAAATTTAATATGAATCATAGGCTAGGTTCAGGAACTTCAGGAGTAAGACTAGGATTCATTCGAGTAGTGCTAGTTCTACTTGTAGTAGGACATCGTGGTCGTTTACTGCAAAAAAGAAATTACAGGACTTCATCTCATGTCAACTGCATTGCCATTCAGGTACCTCCCAGCCAGTACGTTTAGATCCTGAAAGCCAACCTACGCCTTCACTATTGTCAACGGTGATGTCATCACCCACAGAGACATTGATAAACTTCTTCATGCAGCCAAGCGCGGTCTGCAGCGGACCTCCAGCAGGGCCTTTGAGCACGCACGGCGGAGGCTCACCTACGCAGACAAAGGGTGCTTTTGCTTATGGTTTGTGTGGGTTTTCTATCTCGACTTCCTCCCGTAATCCAAAGTGGGATCGTGTGGGTGTGCACCATCGGATTACATATCCAATATAGTACAACAACTGATACGTTTAGTTCTTGTGCTGCTGCCGAAGATGATGCTCCCCAACACTTACTTGTACTTCTACTTCTAACCCTCCACAAAAGCAGGCGGGAGGGCGGTTCACAAGGTCATGCTGGACTTCGAAGTGGAGCTGAAGTATCTGGAGCCGGCACCATTTCCAAGCACTGACCATGATGATGAGGAAATCATAGAGGAGCCCTCACCACAGAAGATGCCGAATGGACCGCCTAAGGAAGCCAGGCTTAGCCAAGGACTCGTGGACGAAATGAGTAAAAGCTTACGAGGTTTTGGCAAGTGAGGACAACAACAAGCCCTTAAATAGTTCTTGAGCTTCGTAGAAGGTCGTCTACTAAGTGAGCGCTTAGGATTAACATCCACGAGGTTAACCTCGGAGAAATACTCCCTCTCCAAGAATCAAGATCAAGATCAAATGATAAGCTATCTTGCTAACATTTTCAAAATAACGACTCCTTCCATTTCCTCAACGAATAAGTTGGACGAGACCTGTTCCTCCTGTAAGCGTAATTCCTGTACATCCATTTTCATTATAACTGCGCTTGTTTGAAGTTGTAGCTGTACATGTACATACTTGTACCAATTCATTGGTATTTGGATTGTATCATGTTGTTTGAGTTTCCTATGTACTTACAATGTATGCAGAAATAAATCCTTCAAGGGTACCATCGATTCTAGACGCGGGAACCAAAGGTGTTCCGATTGGGTTTACTAGGTTTACAGTTCCTTTTCTAGTCGTTGTCGTACCAAGAAGCAGCGCTGAAGTTGATGATCTACTTCTCGCTCCCCACCAGGAGAACTACAAGCTTAGACTGCCTTTTACTCTTTACATACAAATACTGACGTTTCAATAATGAATACTTCATTGTCAAGCACCTAGCATTTGATAGCGATCGCGATAATCATATAAAGTTAGTAGCAGTAGGCTGCGCCGCTTATAAAGGTCAGCGCGACTGCAGACTGCTCTCGAATGAGTGTTCGTCTTATCCTTGCTCGAAATCAGTAAGCGTTTGGCTACTCTTGCTTTTTTTGCGCGATCGGTGACTTACTGGCTCGGTTCTGAATGCAGGGTATATGAGCTTACTCGGTCAAATCTATCTGTGACGCATATCCATGATGATTACTAGCTTGGCAGCCTCTTCCAATAGTCGTCTCAGTGCTCGGTGGAGTCGGTCGTGCTGCAAGACGAGGTACCTAAGTAGAAGACATCCTCTGATTTCGGCTGATGTCCACTGTCCCATAAAATCGCTCTATCTCACAACTCCTCATTCCCCTGAACCGCAACTCCATGATGCACCTTCTAAATCACACCCTTGCTAGCGTAGACACAGGTCGCATCCATCATCATTATTTTTGAAGACTTCTTCTTGTAAGTGAAAGTAGTAGCTACCTAGTACCGTTTGAAAATGATGCGTCTTGCTCTGATCCATGTTCTGCTTACTTACTGAATACTGTGATTTAATATGTCAACATTATTGATTCGCAGCACTACTACTAACTAAGCCATGGGGAACCTGATCACACACACAAACACAGACACGAAAAAAAAAATTGCAAACTAAGGAAGCAAGACGAGTCAGAAGGCCCACGACCTGGAGAGGGCTTGACGATTAGGACAAGAAAGATGGCGAACAAATTCGTAAAATCGTGCGCGCTGCTTTTGTCGGTAGTCGCGGGGGGGGGGGTGGAGAGTTCCCCTGCCCGGGCACTGAATGAAACGCAGAATGAAGAAATAGCGCGTACACAGCTACTTCGTGGGTCGAGCTTTTTGCAGGAGCAGCAAAAGGTGCATAGCATGTTCGGGTTCGGCAGAAAGAAAGGCCCGTGCGCAGGAATAGTGTTTAAGATCAGCTTTTATCCATCTTTCTCGGCTTCTTGATGCCTCCCTCTATCCTACCTTGTACTTCATGGGAAAGGGGTTGAGTTGAGGCGACCGAGATGAATAAAAGCCGACTCTAATACACGCTCGAGAGTGGCGGACCGCGGTTCATGCCTGAACCATCCAGAATGCTGCAATCTGTATGAAAGTGGAGCGCAGGGAAGCTGGACGTGTAAGGCTGGCAAAAGATAAAGAGAACATTGAACTAGTACACATCAAGGATCGAAATACATAAATATAAAACATAACAACACGTCGAGCAATGTTCTCTGGCGCACGAATATGCTAAGTTTCGCGAGACCTCTTGCTAAAGATCAAATTGATGCTCGTCCGTAATACCAGATCATATTCTTGTTTGCGTTAATACTACGTAACATTCATTAGACTCCAAAATATGTCATGTAGCTTCGAACACATCTCTTTGATACAATTTGTCATCCTTCCTATCGCAAATTCCACAAATATTACATGATGAAAAGCCAATGCAAATGTATTGATTTTGACGATATTCTAACATAAGCCATCTCGATCTACGTACGACCAATTTATCAAACGACATTCGTTCTTGTTGCAATTTTCAAGAAAGAAGGCTGTGCCAAATCTGATGTGATCATGATCATAATGATAATTCAGCATATAGATACACTTACTCTCAGAGGATTTAATAAAAAATGCTCTCTTTCTTTCATCATCTTCCCTTCCGTTCTAGGTGATCCCAGGAGGTGGAAGAGTGAGATGGGAAAGATTTTAAATTGAATTTTTGGGAAATATTAGGCAGATTGCCGAATAGATTCGCATCATCATTGAATTTTTGGGAACAGAAAACTAAGCAAAACCAATATTCGAAGTCTATCGACGCTTGCTGGTAGGCACATATGGTATGCTGTTGTTCTTTCCGCTTGGCTTATGCTCGACAGAGTGAAAACGACGTCCTGTTGGATCGAGAAGTGCGTAGTCCTGGAATTTCTTATGGTGCTGTGGAGGGGTCAGAGTTTCCTCGGTGTAGTCTTATTAATAGGATCCACCTTACTCTGCTCGTCTTTCTGTTGAAATAAGTGTATCACGGCTGTTTTAGGTTAGGTGCTCGACTTATCCTTCAGTATTAGTTAACTTGAGTTTCCTGCTCCTTTATCATTCAGTCTAGTTTTTTCCGTGCGTCTGTGAAATGTTTGCTTTCTCTGCGCCCACCGCTTCTGGTGCGTCGAACTTCCATCGAAAAACTTGTAATTGTAATGTCGGTTGTTCGAAAGTCAAGCGAAAGGAGTGCCTTCTAATAAGATGGGTTTGAGCTGATGAAGCGAGAGCATAAACTAATAAAAAGTATGGAGAAACACGCAGGAGAAGCACGATTCTTGCACTGCATAACCCACCGTCAAAATCTAATGTCCAGGCAATTATTATGGTTCTGTCACAGTCACTGTCTTGTGAAGAAGATGATTTGTAGTGGTCATTTCGTTGGTACTATCCTTTTGATTTCGGTCTACAACAACCAGACGGAGACATGTTTGTCGTCGATAGGACATGCGTTCATCGGTAAAGAAGATGAAACAATCGGTATGGCTTACACATTCGTATGACAAGTTGACAAACTAACAGCATAGGTCTAGCTCCTGCTACTTTGATGAGTGATAATTTCCTTTTTATTCTCGCATATGCAGTATCCCAAATAAAAATTCGCAGATGCCGGAAAAGATGTGTTACAACCAACTCTAATACTTGTTTTAACAAGCACTCTCATCCTCGTGATCGTGAAAAAATTATGTAGTACAGAGATCCAAGCCTCGACGAGGAAGTATGATCAAAAGTGTAGTGGTCTTGTTATCGAAGGCTGCGCTCCTCTTCCTGTACTATCTGCATCTGTAATGAATGTGACTGATTAATCTTCATGCATCCACCACGCACAACTACATCGGAGTAGAAGAAGTTAGTCGTGATCCTCTGGTAAGACAGAGCCTTCGGTAGGACAGAGAATGACTCAAAATGTCGGACAAAGTCGCCAAGGCTAGGTCTTCTTCGTCGAAGTCTTCTTCTTCGAGGAATTCTTCCTCGAGCAAGATGGCCGATTCCCTTGTCTCGGACGCGGTCGCGTGCATTGTCCGCGATGACGTGGACGCGCTTCGGAAAATGGTTGCAACCTCGAGTATTGTTACGGCTTCCCCTAATGGGGCTAATCCATTTCTATAGACGAGATTCCTCAAGCTCTGCTAATCCATCTCTATACATAGGTCCCTCAACAGAAATATGCATGCGAATAACAGGGAGATAGCAAGGCATGTGCTTGCGGGATCCCTTCCTGTAAGCGATCAATCTAACAATCCAATCCCTGAGTATGATGGTGTTGATGAACATCAAGATCCTGAAACCTTTGAGCAGGAAGATCATCAGGATAAGGCTCAAGGATCGCGATAAGGCTCCAAGATCCCAGGCAAATGAATCCCATGAAACCGATGACACCAATAAAATTCCCGATGCAGCTCCCCACTGATTTCATGCATATCCGCACCAAAAACCTTGAACTATTTGATTTGTATGAACCTCAAGACCTTACAGGCTTAGGGGTTTAAGCTTTTGCATTTGTATAACATTCCGATTAGGATCGACGCGGAGCAGTATAGAAATTGCTGCCTTATTGTGTTCGTATTCTAATAGAGTTATAAGCCCTTTTACACTAGTAAAACTGCACTAGATTCGAAGCGTCACCTGATTTTTTTTTCGCTCTGATTGTGTTCCTGCACCTGATTAAAAATTGCATCATAGATCATCAACCGCCCTCCTATCGTAATTCAAAAATTTGCTTTCGTTGTGATTGTGTTCCTGCACCTGATTCAAGAAAAGCCATCACCCATCATCCATCACCTTGCAACCGTGTCCCCACTAGTATACAACAAAGAAAATGGCTCCATCCGGAACCGGTGCATCGGGCACGCCCGAGAAAAAGCGCAAGAAGAAAAGCGCAGCCGCCGCGCGTGGTGACTACGTCAAAGCACTAGAGGAACGCGACAAGAAACAGGCCGAAGAGCTTGAGAAACTGCGCGGGCAAGTGGAAAGACTTCAACGGGAAAAGGATGAAAAGGAAGCCGAAGAAGACAAACGAAAGGCAGAAGAAGAAGCCCAGAAGAAGGCCGAACAGAAGGAAGAAGAGAGGAAAGCCGAAGAGGAAAAAGAAGAAGAGAAACCCGACAAGGATGAAGCCGAGGAAAGCGACGGCGGCCCGACAATCATCGAAGAAGAGAAGAAGGAAGAAGAAGAAGGCCCGACAGGTCTACGCGGACCGAAGTACAACGGAGCGCCCGCCCCCTTTGGTGCGTGGCTCAAGGCTCTCACAGCAAGAGCAACCAACGGCCAACCCCTCAACCGGTTCACCACTGTAATCGACAGGGCCGGCGAACTTATCAAATGCCCGACAACTTCCGCACGCTTCTCCCGAATCCGTGAGGAAGTGGCCGCCCAGAATCTTACGCCATCGAAAAGGTTCAAGGCAATCCTTACGGCATATGTATCCCGATACGAGTCGGAGGAAGTTTTGTGGAGTAAGCTCCGGGCTATGAACCAGACGCAGAAACAAGGGCCCCAAGCCCAATCCTATTGGGAGTCTTTTTCGGACGTTGCTGAAGGTTGCGGCGTGACACTCTGCCCGAAGAGAGTCGTCGACATCTTCATACAGAACAGCGGGCAGAATCTTAAACAGATTCAAATAATAGATAATCCCGCCAACCTGAACGAGGCCCAAGCCTCAGCAGCAAAGGCGGAGAAGCTTGCAACGCAACAAGGCCCGACCACCGCGCCACAGGCACAAGACCAAGGAACCCCCCCGGCAGGGTTCTACGCGGGTGACGGAGGCCAAGGAGGACGAGGAAAAGGCCGCAAGGGAAAAGGAAAAAGCAAACACCACCGCAACAACCGCGACGACCGCAGCCGCCACCGGCGTGACAGTCGTGGAAGGGGTGGGCGCAACAACCGGGACCGAGAGCAACGCAACCGGCGAGACAGTCGCAACCGGGACACCAGAGACCGCCGCCAACGGCGCGACAGTCGTGACCGCGACCAGAACCGGAACCAGAACCCGAACAACATCCCCCAGGGATGGCAGAAGAAGGAAAACTTCTACCGCGGCGGGGCCTACCTCGTTGCACCGAGCCAGCAGCAGCCGCAACAACAAGGTCACCCACAAGGACAACAAGGAAACCAGAACCCGCACGGACAACAGCAACAGCAGCAGCCGCTGTTCTTCGTGGCCATTGCGATGGCATACGACGCACAAGCAGAGAGGGAAGAGTCGGCGCCCTACGTTGACGCCGAGTACTTCTCTATGGCTGCTATGCAAGAGACCAGCATGTGGCTGATTGATAGTGGTGCCGCCGAACACATCACCAATCTCAGCACAGACTGCTCGAAGGTTTCAAAGAAAGTCTTCATGACTTGCCGCGGGAAACCGGTACGCGCAACCGAAGTCGGGAAGATGACCGCTAAGAAAGGAGACATCACGCTTCAGCTAAGTGAAGTGTACAGTGTCCCAGACTGCCCAGTAAACATCCTATCTGTCCGCAGATTGGTGGAGAAGGGCGTAGTCCCTTGTTTCGCGACGGAAAAACTCCGTCTGTACCAGCAAGGACAGTGTGTGGGAGAGATCCCCATGCTACTCACAGGTGGCGTCTACGCTATCTGACTGAGCGGCCAAACAGGTAAGAAGAGGAGAAGAGAACAAGACGGCGAAGAAGGAGAACCACCGCAACGAAGAAGAGGGGAGCAACAAGCGCAAGCGGCGCTTGAAGACGCACAGGAGGCGCAAGAAGAAGACGAAGAAGAAGAAGTGCGGGAGGCACAAGAGCAACCAGTGCGGGAGGCACAAGCAGAAGAAGACGAAGAGGAGCTCGTAGCGAAAGAGGAGACGCAAGTCAAGCAGTTAAGAAGAAAAGTAAGTAAAATTGCTACACAGCTGCACTTTCCCACTTTCCAAAAATTGTGGATGGCAGTTCGTGCACTCGTGCCACCACGAGTGACTTCCAAAGCAAGGCGCATTTGTGTTGAATGGTGTTCCAACAACATCACTCGACTACGGAACACTGCGCAACCTAGAACGAAGTATGGTGGATTAGAGGGCATGTCTATTCAGCATTTTTTTAGTTTAGATAGGTTCGAACTAGGTGGGTTGCATGTCCTACATGCAATCAACCTACATAGTAGACTCTCTGTAGTCTCAGCCCTGAAGAAAAGCCCGACAGGAGCTGACGCCGTAGAGTTTTTGCAGAAATGTCGCCGAACAGGTATACTAGCCGCCAACGTGTTAGTTGATGGAGGAAGAGAGTTCCTTAACTCAGATTTCCTATCCTGGTGTTCGCTACATGGCATTGGTGTCTACGTGAGCCCCCGAGAGGCTCAGTGGGTCAATGGAGTGATCGAGAGACGTCACAGAACGATAAAAGCAGTCATTGCCAGACTTCGGCTGGTGTATGGAGTAGCAGCAGCCACTCTGCTAAAACTCATATACCTCGCCGTAGATGGTATCAATGAGCAGCCCACGTCTGCACTAAGTGGCCTATCACCTTACCAGGCTCAACTCGTTCGCCAACCTGCTATCTTCCAACCTCGTCACCCTGAAGACATGGAAGAGGTCAGATTAAACCATCTGGAGCACGATCCCCAGATCGTACTTCAGGACTACAAAGAACGCTGCGAGACAGGAGCTGTCTTAGAAAAGGTGAAGACTGACAAAGTCTATATAGATGAGCTTCGACGACTATCAGAACAGGCCCGAGCCTACTATGATGAAAGTGAAACTCTCCGAGTAGAAGACCAAGCAGAATTCTTTGACCGTTTGAAGAAGGCATGGCTTGGCCCGGCGAGACTCATCTATATCCAGCAGAGTGACAACTCCAGAACTTTCATTATCGACCACAGCGGGCACTACAAACGTGTCCACGGGTCGCATATCAGAAAGCATATCACCGTAGACGCAGTGATATGATATTCCCCAAGGAACTACATCGCGTTCTAGTTAGAGTGCATAGCGATGGTAAGGAGTTTTATAATCTGCAGAATGTCAGCATGGCAGAACTTGCAGCGAAACTAAATCTGGAGCGTGACCCTGTTCGTGCCCCGGGTGTAGTACGCAAAGAGCAAGCGGGACCCTTGTCCCAGCAACAAAGTGAAGACCTCCCCGAGGAGGAGAGTAGCGCACCAGTGACAGACATCGCCACAGATCTCGTCTATGTCACCAGCGGCACTCTGCGCACGTATATCACAGGACAAGCGGACAAATGCCGGAACATCTTGAAAAACAGACCCGGGATAGTCATCTTTGGCAACACCCGAGTGAGCAAGAACGGCGAAGAGAAAATCCGCAAGAAGATGTCTGAACTCGCCCCCGAGTATCAGCTACACACCTCGGCAGGTAAACGCGACGGATTCGCAGGCACAGCCGCGCTCGTCCGTAAGGATTTGAACCATTTCAAATTCGAACAAGCCGGACTTGAGAGCGGGAGAGTGCTAGCTCTTAAGTCGCCGCATTATCCTGCTACCATAGTAGGAATCTTTGCGCCAGCACGCGACGACCGAAAGAAAGTACGCGAGTGGGATTCAGCGCTACGCACTTTTCTGAGAACCATTCAAGGACCCCTGATCTTGATCGGTGACTTTGGAATGTGCGCCACTAGCAACGACTTCGACCCTGAACTCGCAGGACATCCTGGCACAACCCTCACAGACTTCAGCGCCTACGCTGATCTAGTGACCGCGTTAGAGCTAGTTGATGTTCTTGGTTCGTCCCCTGGCAACCAGTCTCGTGAAATTACACATCACCGCAAACGCACTTGCGTGGTGTGGGGTGAAACAGAAGAAAAGAAAAACGGCCATAGCATGAGAGTAGACCACTGCCTAGTGAGCAAAGTACTCACTCCGATGGTGCATAGGATCCGGGTAGACTTCCCCACGAAAATCCTCCCCAGAAAGGCACCCGAGCACTATCCCTTGATAGTCTCTCTCAAAGAAGTTAAGTCTATGCCGGAGGGGACGCCCTCAGCCTCAAGCGAAAACAACAGCAAGAAACAAAGCCCCCAGGCTGCAATGCCTCCGCGAGCCCCAGTGGGTACCTCAAAGGGAGCTCCAGGGCCTCCAGCAGAACTCGACCAGTCTGCACCAGGTCAACAGGCTCACACGGTCAACAGCCCTGAACCTGGAGAACCCGGCCCGGCTCAGGCACCAGCCCACGAGACACACCGAAACGAACCGAACGCCGCGAAAGGAAAAAGAGGACCACCTCTGAGAATTTCTTTAGCGAAGAACTATGTAGATTCACTCTATAGACAACTCAAAGAACAGGAGCGAGCTAAGCTCGAGGAAGTTCGGCAAGCAATGCCGCAAAGCAGTGGACGCCTCCACTGGCGTGAAAAGAAAACAGGAATCCAACAGATTCAAGAACTACTGCACACCCTACCGGGCACCGATGTCCTTAGACAGGGGCAGTTAATCGACGCCAGTTCAAAGCTCTACAAAGAGTTAGAAGAAGGCCCAGAGTTCTTAGACGCAGAAAGCTTCCAGCAGGCTTTCCTAGCGGCGCTCTTTCACCTCGATGAAGGAGAAGAACTAGTCGGCATCTTCGCAGCAGGAGAAGAACTCCCCGCGGACTACAATACTCCCGAGTGGAAAGCTGCAATAGCGAAAGAATTGCGGGCCCACTCGCATGTGTTCAGAAAAGCAACAGACAGAGAAATAGAAACCTACACGCATCAACTAACGCCGTGTAAGCTTCTATTATCAACGAAAAGGTGTGGACGTAAGAAGGCGCGAATTGTGTGTATGGGATTCTTAGCTCCACCCTCGGAACTAAGTACCTTTGCGAATGTGTGTGACATGAGTGTCATCCGAATGCTACTCGCCATCACTGTGGCAAGCCAGGGATCAGTCACAATTTTTTCCGCTGACGCAACTTCGGCATTCTTACAGTCGCCATACCTTGAACACGCTCTAATTGAATTTGATGACAAACTGGCCACCCAGTTAGGTTATCTGATTGGTAAAGTTCTGTATGCTATGAACGGTCTGAAATTGTCACCAGTTGCGTGGCAGCGCCACCGAGATGCCACCCTAGCGCAGCTTGGCTGGGCACAATGCTCGGAAGATGTCACAATCTGGATAAAGGGGACCACTCTCCTACTAATCTTTGTTGACAACTTTTTCTACTTCGGCAAGCGAGACGAAATTCTCCACCATTATGGAGAGATGAAGGACTCGCTAAAACTTGTCGAAGAGCCTAAGCGCGAAACAGCCACAGAGATCACCTATGATTTTCTTGGAGTAGCCGTGAGCATAAACAAAGAGACCCACGCTGTGACATTTGACCAAAGTGAATACGTGAAGAAGCTACTGACGCGCTTTGGAGGGGAAGAAAGTAGTCGACGGGTTACTGCACCGATTGAAACCGCGCCAAAGCTTCTCCCAGCAGAAGTTCCAGCTCTAGCAAAGCCTGAGATGGAGCGTACAGGTTCACTACAGTACTTAGCCACAGCTACACGCCCTGACATTGTAGTTGGCTTAAAGGTACTCAGTTCAGCAAAGGCAAGCGAAGAGGTAGTAGCAGGCCTCCGTAGGCTTATCCGCTATCTCAGAACAAAGAGGCTACTTGTCTACAAGAACCGCGGAGAATTCGAAGGCAAGATAGTTCTTACAGTTTGGACTGATAGTGATTGGGCATCCTTACAAACCCTCACTGACTGGCGTAGTAATAGCGGTGCGCTAGTCTGCATCAACGGAAGCCCAATTCTGTGGAAATGCAAGGCGCAGCATTCAGTTGCCACTTCAGTAAGTGAGGCGGAGATCTTTGGTGCTTCCGAAGGTGCCAAGGATGGTTTCAGATTTCGCAACCTGTTACTTTCGCCAGAATTCACAGCTTTCCTCACCCAGCACGGTCTAACCTTTGACCCAATCATGAGGATGGCTGGTGATAATCAGGGCGGAATTAAGTTTGCCACCGCAAACCAGCACGCAGCCAGACTGAAGCATATCTCAATCCGTGATGCCTTCATCAAGGAAGTGGTATCAAAAGGAATCGCTAAGGCGTACTACGTTCCCACCAACTTGAACCGATCTAATGCCCTTAGCAAGATCACAACAGGCGCAGAGTTCAAGCGAGGCCTTGAGCAGCTTGGCCTTGTATCTTACCCCCAGTAAGATCCCCCTTAAGTCTTGAGCCAAGGTGGTTACGTGGACGCGCGAAAGATTCTCGTCTTAAGCTGATTAGATATGACGGCCTAACTTCTAATCTCAATCTCGCCATTACTATCTTCTATCTATTCTAACACCAAGGAACAACCGAAGAAAAGCTTAGGGAGCTGCGAGAAGACAAGCCAGGCAAAGGAGAAAAACAGCACGGGGAACAGCATGAAGAAAAACGTGAAGGAAAAGAGGAAGACAAGAATAAAAAGAATTATTTAAATGTGCCAAGGATTCGCTTTATGTCATCTTGCATTGCATTACTGTCCTGGGACTTGGAGCCGGAGGGGATGTAAGCGATCAATCTAACAATCCAATCCCTGAGTATGATGGTGTTGATGAACATCAAGATCCTGAAACCTTTGAACAGGAAGATCATCAGGATAAGGCTCAAGGATCGCGATAAGGCTCCAAGATCCCAGGCAAATGAATCCCACGAAACCGATGACACCAATAAAATCCCCGATGCAGCTCCCCACTGATTTCATGCATATCCGCACCAAAAGCCTCGAACTATTTGATTTGTATGAACCTCAAGACCTTACAGGCTTAGGGGTTTAAGCTTTTGCATTTGTATAACATTCCGATTAGGATCGACGCGGAGCAGTATAGAAATTGCTGCCTTATTGTGTTCGTATTCTAATACTTCCTCTTTAACAGAAGTATTATACATGTGAATAACAGGGAGATAGCAAGGCATATCTGATTATATGCCTTGCTATCTCCCTGTTATTCGGGATCCCTGCTACAGGGATGAACTTATTATACATAGGGAACAAGCTCTAATGTTGGTCCACAAACCCGCGTGGGAGCCGCACAAGGGCAAACCTTGTTGATGGTGGCAGCAGGGTCCGGAAAACGTCTCGTGGTTGAGTACTTTCTGGAGGAATGGGCAAAACAAGCGAAGAAATCAGACGACGATGTCATCAAGTTGTTGAATATGACGGACGAAAAGCGAAAAGCGACAGCATTACACTTCTGCTGTCGCAAAACCAAAACTGCAGTCGAAGAGCGCAAGCACGATAAGGACCGAGCAGCGATTGCTAGGCTACTTTAAGGCTTGTTCATGATCCCCTAAGTAATCCGTTTTACTTTTATTCGGAAGCATCTTAGAGCAGACGTGGTTCCTTCGCAAGGAAAATAAAACGGTCCTCACCGGATGGACTTCGGAATGGATCATTAGGGTGAGCGCTAATTCCTGGTGGAGTCCGGATGTGAAATCAACAGCCAAGACGCGGATGGCGCAACGGCTTTGATGCTGGCCGTGGGTGCTGGGGATCGAGTGTTGTGTGATTCCTTACTCGCGTTTTCCGAAGACATCGACATTGAGCTTGGGGATACGGTGGGGCGAACAGCTATGGACTACGCAGCCGAAAACAACGACTTTTAAGGACCATTGGCACTCACTGTCACTATCCTCCACTTGGTGTTGTGTGAGCAGGAGGTATGATACTTTGACTTCCTGAGCAAACTCGTACGAGTCTTTGATTTCTTCAAAAGGAAATCAAGAGGAGATGAGAAACAGAATAAAGCAACAAGACTCTTGCTCACTCTCAGCACTCAAACAGCACTGATAGATGATAGTGAGAGAGTGTCTCTCGTTAAGGTGTACGCACTGGGTCAATGCTCTTCCAAGAAGGCCTCGATTGTCCTGATAATGATTACGGGGAGAAGTTGTGCGATTATATCGAGAAGCACGATGACAAGGACCCGTCGTTGTCAGAAGGCGAGGATTACCCAGATGATGACCCAGATGATGACGCATCAATTAAGGCTTAGCTTAGTTCATCCTATTAGAAGGCATTTTTCTTTGGCATGCTTTCAAGGGAGAAGCACTACAAGGATGCACTTGAAGATGAATTTGGGTAAGCTCTAAATCAAGCAGCAAGCCTTCCAGCGCCCGCTCAACTGCAAGTAGTAGGCATGGTGATGGTAAAACAGGAACGAAAACCGCTGTCGCTGACAGTACCGCTGAAAGCAACGGCAAGTCTGAGACGATAGGCACAGCTGAGAGCAACAAGATTTCTACTACAACTTCTTCTAAAAAAAACGTTGATACACAGTCACAGAAACAGAAGATCAAACAAGGCGAGGGCGAAGCACAGGACTCTGAAGATCAAAGTGGGGATGAAGAGGAAGAAACATCTGATGATCTACGTTTTGATGCTCCTCCTGCGAAGCAACGCCAGGAAGTAGTTGAAAATGTCAAAGAGCAAGAAGAGGAAGAGCCGTCAACATCTACCTCAAAGAAAAGTCGCGCAGCGGATGCTCCTAAAGCGGCTGAGAAGGAGCAGGAGGAGACTACTAGCGCTCCCGAAGGTTTTGGTACTGGTACCGAAGAAGCTGACTTATCCACAAGTAAAACTACTCCAACATCATCATCAGACTCCAGTGCTACTACTGCACGGAAAAGAAGTAGTCGCCTTAGCCTTTCTAAACAAGTAGACCCTGGCGTGTCAACTAGCACTGCAAATCGAGAAGAAGACTCAGCGTCCTTGCCTGCACCTCCAGCAATAGACGAAGATAAAAATCAAACTTCAAGAACATCAAGATCAAGAACATCAGTGCCAGTGCTACCTCCAGGGCCAGGAGAGCGACGACCTTCACCAGAAACAGCATCAAGCTCAGCTATACCTTCAAAATTATCATCATCTTCCGAAAATCTACCACGAGCGCGTGTCTCTGCCACAGCTTTGGCTGCGTCAGCTTCTATTAAAGCCTCGTTGAGAACTGCGTCTGCTGCGAGTCGCCCATCGTCTCCTAGTCGTGCTGGGAGGCCGTCTCTAGCTGGAATACCCGAAGATGCCGAGGAGCACACTGTCCTCACTGGGGAAGCTTTTGCAGATGTAAACAGTGTTAAAGCCTCCTTGACAACAGGTAGAAGGTCCTCGAAAAGTAGACAGAGTCGTACTAGTAGTTTAAAGGCCACAATAAAAGGCGATCGTGCTCTCGTGCCAGTTGAAAGAACTGATGCAAGAACTCCTGCCATTTTTGAAGAACCGCATCAAGCGCAAAGAATGTCACGAAGATCATCTCGAGCGGGACCACCACCTCAACAATTAGCTGGCTCCAATATCTCAGGAGCAAGCTCAACCACAAACGGCACTGCGCAAGAACGCCTAGACCTAGAACAAGAAGACACTGCGGATATGCAGGAGGAAGGAAGTAGTATGATGCCTCGTGTTGTAAGCAGGAGATCACAAGTGAGGAAATCAACTACATCTTCGTCGAGTACTAGAAAGTCTTCTACTGCACAGAAAGAAGTGGGACCAAGTGGATTGCCCATCATGCCAGCTTCCACGAGGACAGACGAGAGGGATGAAGCAGTTCTTGCAAGCCAGGAAAGCAGTCGCGCCTCCAGAAGATCCAGTTCTGGGAGTACTTCTAAATATCCATCGTTCAGCTATTCTGTTGGCAACGTTAAGGAGATCAAACTTGTACAACCAAGAAAAAGTGAGGTCCTAGAAGATGAGGAAGAAGAAGATCATGTCCTAGAAGATGAAGACGGGAGACTAATTCTAGACATTTCACCAAGTTCGGCATCATCGCGTGCTTCTCGTCGATCTGGACGCTCATTCGCAGTAGTTCGAAGGAGCTCAAGCTCCTTGCAAGACCTACAGGACCAGTTGAGGCAAAGTAAAAATGGCGTTTACATCAATGATGCGCCAAGGGTTGAGGACCAAGATTATCAGGCAGAAGTCGATGCTTCTAGAGCAGGAGCTTATCAGGCAGAAGTCGATGCTTCATCTAGAGCTGTTGTAATATCTCCTTCTCCACGGGAAGATAAACAACAAGAAAACACGAACAATATGATGATGAACGAGGACAGCCAAAGCAAAGTCAACATCATCAAAGCAAAGGCGGAGGTCGTATCTCATTCTCAAACCCCGAGAATCGATCCTGCCATGGATCCCGAACTTCTAGCAGACTCACGGAGTCTTACGTTGGTACCCGGGGCCAAAAGCGTGCAACAGGCTTTTTCCACGCTCGTACTACTAAAAAGAACTTTACAGGAATTCAAATACATCTCAGTAGGCTTTCGACTTCCTCTTCCACATGATCAAATTCCTCCTGCTCTCTCTGTCATTGTGATTATCAAGCTCGTCATTACTCATCATTTTTTGTTCAGGCTCACGGCGGCGCAGAATTTTTCGACATCCACACACCCGGAGAGGACGACAACACCACCACTGTGGCTGCGTGGAAACCCAATATGAACCCTCGTCCTCGTAGAAGACGTCGCATCAAGGCACAAAAGCCACACAAAACCATGGAGGAAAAGGCACAAGCGGAGAGTCTACGTGAGGTTCACACCGAGACAATAGCGTGGTTTCGTCATGTTCGAGATGAGCTCCTGCGCCGACTCAGTAGCACGCACAAAGTACGGCGCTCACTCCAAGAACAGAATTTGCTGCACTTGTTTACCGCGAAGGAGTATGAAAGGAGACACGAACTGGGACTCCAGAGTACCTCTGCGGAGCAGATTGGGATGAATGATGCGGAGGAGGAGGAGACGAGTGGAGGTGTGGCGATACCGGAGAATGAAATGAGGAGTGATATTAAGAACGACACTGCTAGCGGTCCTAATGTTGGTGAAGTCGATGTTGTTGTTGATAAAATGAACGATTCTGAAGCAGCTGCTAAGAGTACTAGTGGAAACTACAAGGATATTACGGCAGAAGTAATTATAGAGGATAACAGACGTGAAACTAAGGTCGACACGACACTAGTGGAAAACGTGAAGACCGCATCAGAGTCCACTTCCTCCTCCACCTACTCCACGAGTACGAAGGACAAGGAGAAGAGAGTATCCTTCAAGCAGGGACCTGAAATCTCGAAAAATGATACGACTCCTCCTCAGCATCAAACTACGACGAAACCGCAAAAAACGTCTTCAGATAGAGCTCCTGCAACCCACAGTCCCTACCAACACGAGTTTTACGTGTACACGGCAGTCGAGAGCGTACTGGTTGCCGAAGCCTTGAGTCCGGATGTTGAGAATCTTGTCGACGAAGAACTTGCGGGAGTCGAAGGAACTGATTTAAGAACAAAGGTCTTACTTAAGTAGCTGGATTTGTACTAGCTTGAAAGTACTTAGTACTACACTTTTTAATAGAAAGAATGTCAGTTAAAAGTACAACTCCTAGTCTCCTTACAAGAAGCTCTAAGGAAAGAAGCAACAAGAGCAACCTCCCCTCTACTCATGGTTTGTTGTCATGGATGAAGATTTCTGAGAGAGACCACCTAGTAGAGCCAGCGAAGACCCTGCTGTTCTTCACTTATTAAGGTACAACACGACAGATCATACAATTTCTACTTCACAGAAGCAACCCACTCTGCTAACTCTAAGGAAAGAAGCAACAAAAGCAATCCAGCGCGAGGTAGTCCTGGCCGAGATCCGGGAAGGCAAGTTGCGTTTTGTTTACGACTACTTGCAAGACGTGTTGACACGGGAAGAGCGCAGGCTCGTGTGGAAGGCGGGTCTGCGCAACTTGTCATTAGACCAGCTGCTAGACCTGGTGCTGATCGCGCGCACAGAGCAGCTCCTAGGCAGTGGAGAGATGCATTTTGATTTCCGACGTTTTGTGCGGGAGACAGAGCCCATCTTGGAAGTCGATAAAAGAATTGTGGAGAGGATAGCGGACGTTGGTGAAGTTCTGAGAAACGGTGCTGAGACCGAGAGAAACAAGAACGAAGAGCAAACATCTACTTCCTTTCCTGAACAACAAGACCAACGAGTACGTCGACTTCCGCGAGTAGAGGGTGAATCTTCCGCATTAGTTGGTGGATATCATCAGGCGGAGTACGGTGAGGATGGCTTCTCACACGAGCACGCAAATCATCGATCGGCTTTGGAAAGACACTGGCACTCGACTTCAAAGGGCTTCGAGGCTAGTCTAGGAATAGCCAAATACTATGCGCGTGGTGGAGGTGGTGGCTTGCTCGCGGCCCCTTCAGGCGGTCACGGAGGAGCTGCTGGCGGTGCTGTTGACCTCGGGAGAAGTGCTGACTATAATAGTGGAAATCCTCTTCCTGAAGGTGGAGGCGCAGCAAAAGACGGTGAGGATGAAGTAAAAGGACGAGACTGTAGTCGTGTGGAAGGCGATGATGGAAACTACAATAACAATGTCGATGGAGCTGGAGGTAGTTATCAATATTATCCTGACGTAGATGACAGCACTGATCATGATGTCGCCTTGGAGGTACCTTCCTCCGGTTTATTCCACTACGAGGATTTTGAGAAGACAAGGGCATCAGAAAGGCAAAAGGACCATGAACGAGTCTTCTCTTTCTTCGTAGAAGAGTCGGCATCTTCTTCAAAAAAACCAAATGTTGTTGGACAGGAAGATCAGGCTCAGGAAAAGCGAAGATCATCTCGTCCAGGGGTGAATATCACACCAGTTGCAGAGCGTGCAAGTAGAAGTAGGTCCTCTGCAAATTACTCGACAAGAACTCCAAGTGATCATGTTGTAGCTTTAGAGAGTCCAGCTGCACCAGTATCAGTTATTGCAACCAGTACAGGAAGCTTTGGGCGTCGCAGAAGCCGTGTATCGGAGCAAAACAAGTTTATGCAGGATCAGAATCAGAAGGAGACTAGAAGATCTAACGAAGAAGTCTCCTCCTCACGTGGCTCAGATGTTGGCACTTCTACACGACGCTCATCAGCTCCTTCCGCGAAAAATATGATGATGCTGAAGCAAAATCACGAGCTTCTCTCTACACTGCCTGAAAACGTGCGAAGAAGCAAACATCTGTCCTCAGGAGGAAGCGGCCAAGGTCAAGAAGGAGAAACTAATATGACAACTGAAGTTCTTGAGCCTCACATAACAGCAGGACAAAGGCGCTCATCTATCTTGCGAGCTGCAAGTTCAAACGGCACTGGAGGAGGTGGTCGCGGTGGTGCTGTAGGAACATCTTCGTCAAATTCAACCTCTTCAATCATGGGTTTGCGGATAAAGTCATCATCTAGTGAACCTCGTATAGTGGAGGATGTAACAAGCACCAACTCATCAAAAAACACAAATGCTCCTCATCAAAGTCCTCCTCAAGGTCCTCCAGGAGCCTCAAAGCCTATCTCCATTTCCACTACTCCTTCAGCAGCTGCCACCAGCATCTTGACAGGAGTTCCATCTTCATCGCCTAGTGCTTCTACAGCATCTTCCTTGATGAGAACTAAATCTCAAGAGCGGTGGGCACAGTTGCAGGCGAAGCATCGGTCTCGCATGTTCCATGAACTCGCTCAGGAACTGCGAAATAATCACTTGAAGGACCAGCAGGAGCAGGCTTCGGCGGGAAATGGCTTAAGCAGGGTTGTTCTTTTTAGTACTAGTGCATTGATATTACAAGAACATATTATAAAAAAGCATCTTCTTTCATTCTAGAACACACAGTTGTATGTTGTAATGATTAATTTTTCTGGGGGTCGAGGTCGTCGTGTCCTCTACTACTTCTGATGAAAACAGAAAACATGATGAATTGGAGTCCTTAATGCGTGTTCCTATTGATCCTAATATAACTAACCTCCTTTTCACTAGTATAGAAAGGAAGTAGAACGCTGTGATCCGGAATGCAGTGATACGTTCTAAGAAGGATAATGAACGTCTATGCAAAGTACTATACCCACATCCAAATATGAAGAAAGTGCATGTTCTTGGCTGAAGTAGTGCACACCAGTGTCTTGAGCTTAAGCTATCATGGTTACGGTGTCAGTGTCTGGGTCTTCGCCTTGTTCTAATTCCTACATCCACTCCTTCAAGTTCCTCCACCCTAGCGAAGTTGCACATTGAGGCGTCGCGCATACTCCGGGAAGCGGAAGAAATGAAGAAGTATCGAAGATCAGCGATGGAAACGCGGGAGGCGCGCACTAGTGGAGTGCTCGCAGCCCTAAGACTTCAGGAAGAGCTTCAAATGAAAGTTAAGAAAAGCTCATGTATCTCCAGTTTAGATACAGAGACTAAACTTTTTTGAACTACCCGCCCCGTTGGACGCCGTACTACGGTAGGTATGTTGCTTGTAAGGAGAATAATTATAGGGCTTGTGCGTGTCGCTCATCTCTCGACGTCACCTTCTAAGAGACAAATTGATGACCAAGATGAAGCTTCTAGCAGCAGTGCCGACACGGAGACTGTAATGTCAGGCGTGAATGAGGACCTTCAAGAGACGGCTTCCTCAACTTACGTTGTAGACAGGAAATCTGCAATTCGCGAAGCTGTTAATGCTGAAATCGCGGCACGCGCGAACCTTGTGGTAGTGGACGTAGTCGCGAAGAACGCAAGCGAGAAAATTGGAGTGTCAAAATCGGGAGAACTTCCCGGAAACGACGTTTTTGTAAAACGCGTCGTAAGCAACGTCGCCACTAATTCTAAGAACTATGTCGGGGTCGGCGGAGAAGGAGCCCCTTCAAGTCGTGGCGGCACACCTACTACTCTATCATCAGCAAATAGTAGTCATAGTAGAAGTAGCACTAGCACTACCACATCGGTTGCAGTCGCGCCAGTGACGAGTATGGCTGCTTCGATGGGGATTCGGATTGGGGACAGAATTCTGTCAGTCAATAGAACATCGACTGAACGTATGACGCAAGACCATTTCGCGGTGGCGCTGGCGCAGAGACCTGTCTGTGTCTCCTTTGGTCGTCGAGGGATGTTGACCTACGATTTGGTGACGCCACCGGTCGATATAGTAACAGGCTTATCGCCATGGGAGAATCTTAGAATCGAACTGGAGGTCACTCTTGTCGCGTCGGAGTCTCCTGGTTCGTCCTTCTCGTTCTCGCCCTCAGCGAGTGTTGACGCGCCAGTTGTTGTGCGGCAACTTCAGCAGGCCGTTATATCGTCTCCATCCGAAATAACAGGTTCTGGCCAATCTCTCTCTTCTAGTACTTTCAACACAGCCTTAGAGCAACAAGCAAAACAGTCTAAACCCAGCAAAACAGCAGGAATTGGACTGTCTAAGATTGGCAAACTTCCTGGAACAGCCTTGGTGAAGCGTGTCGTTCCTGGAAGTGCTGCTGAAGAGGCAGGTATAGAAGCGGGTGACCGCATCGTCAGCATGAATGGGATGCTTCTGAACAATCGGAAAATGACGGAGGAGCGCTTTCGCACGATGGTGCTCTCAGAACGGCCACTGAAAATCCTCGTAGCAACACGTGTTGTAGTTGACAACAATACGAAGATGTTGAACACGTTATTTGATAGACGAAGCTGCGCTACTACTACATCTTCTGCTTCAAAAGCCAGTATCGACCGCAGTGCGTTGCTTGATGAAGATGATGATGAGGAGGTTGATGGGATTGAGAAAGGAAGCAGGACAAGAATAGTCGAAGAAGTTTTTGATGTAAAGATCGATCCTACAACAGCGGAGGACCACGAGGATATCCATATCGGTATCACAAAACGTGGCGACTTTCCCGGTGTCTCCTTAGTAAGTCGCGTTTTGCCTTATAGCATTGCACAAATGGTAGGTGTTCGGCGAGGAGATCGCATTGTTGCAGTGAATAAAGTAGAAGCTGCTCCTGCTAGCAGTGAGATGTGGAAGATGACTGCTTATGGAGAAACCTCCGGTACTAGTGGCTTAGGAGTCGCACTGCCGTCTTCAGCTGTCAGCACTCCGCGATCTACAGCCTCAACTAGGCTGAGCCGAAGAAGCAGCAAAACTAGCAGGTCGAAGAAAAAATTGCTCACTGAAGACCTCTACCGTTCGATGATGGACATGCTGCCTTTGTCGATGCGCTTTGCACGCTTCAGCGACGTAAATCGTGAGAACCTTACTTTTGAAATTGTTGTGCCTTCACAGTCGTCCTCAGATGAAGCGGAAATCAACAAAATTGGTCTCCAGAAACGCGGCACTCTACCTGGGGCGGTCACGATCATTATGATACTGGACAGACTTACTGTTGCTTCTTCTAGTTGTCAATCAAAATGTTAAGCACTTGTGGCTGGTAGCTGCATCCCAATAGTGCAGTCTGTCTCTTCATGGGAGTGTTGCTCTTGTTGATTTCTGAAAATGTCAGCTACAATATACGCTGCATTGATATAAAGACAAGGCAAAGGCTGCACGGCCACCCACACATATCCTCTTCTCCTCTTCGTCTTCTAATTTGCCAAGGGTATTTGGTTATGCAGAGCAGCAAGGTGTGAGAATAGGAGATCGTCTTGTCTCTATCAATGGAATTTCCACGATGGACATGACGCAAGAAAAATTTGAGGAGGAAATGCTGCGAAGAACACAGGCAATAGTTCCAGAGGGTCGTGAAGCAGATCGCGATGGACTCACTCGGACCTCATCTAGGACGAATAACAATGTGCCTGCTTTTCTTGCTTCTAGAACGAGTAGTTTGAATTCAGTCTCGTCTTCAAGAACAGCACGCACGATAAATCGTACTTCTACTACTGCCTCTAGTCGGACGCCACCTTTGATGCTGCGTTTCGCCCGTGCAGTTCCTGCGAATATCGTTGCGGCAGCAGCAGAGACGAGTCGTCCTCAAAGGAAAAATTCGAGTGTCCAACAAGTTGTCGCATCTTCAACAACTTTAACTTCATCTTCAAATAGTAAGACACCTTCAACATCTACTGCAACGACTCAGATCATTGTTCGTTGTGATCGCGATGATGAGAAATTGGGCATCAAGAAACTAGGTGACTTGACTGGTGGCACAGTGTTAAGGCTCACGGGGGAAATTTTAACATGACAGAAAACTACTCGCTCCAGGATACTGGTACTAGCATGCACTCTGACCATGGCGATGAAGTAGCTCCGTGCATGGTCTTTAGTACAGTATCATGATGCATGCTTTTCGCGCATCGTCCACTCATTCATTATCTGTCTCATCGTCCCATGGTATTATTATTAACAACAACAAGGTTGTAAGAGTTGTAACGATCTTGCTCTAAAATCAGCAGTTGTTCGATGCATGACCGACACCGGGTTCGCGCGCTTGGCGGGGGTCGAAGATGGCGACTATATTGTCGCAGTGAACGGCGAGTCAATTACCACTTTTTTAAGCCTGGTATTGTTTTTGTATGTGAGTGAAGAAGAACAAGAGTTATCCTATATGATAAGTGAACAGGCCAACGCCTAAACCACTAAGCCAAAGAAGACGAGGCTTTTCAGTATCGATGCAAGTAGAGCGATGCCAAGAATTTCTCGTTGCACTGTCTATGAAGATCATGAAATAACAAGAATAGGTATACATGTATAGACTTGATTAATTGGTATGAGTTTACGATTCCACTTCCCTCTTGTTTGCTTTCTCGTCCTTGTGGTGGAATTTCGTTCATCAATTCAAATATGTTACTACGCTACATGATAATAACAAACTGTGGCTTTTATACATAGCGTCCAGGTCCTCCTCCTACATCGATCTACATCTACATCTACATCCGAGTCTAAGACACAATGAAGACCGATTTCAGCAACTTATACTCGAGCGACCGTTGGAGGTCAGTTTTGTGAGGCCACAGGGGAGCACCGTGATGGCGGTGGGCAAGACAGCGTCTCTACTGCATTTAGAGGAACCAGATTACTGAATATCCAACGCTTCCTTGAGGCGTTTTTTTCAAGCAGGAGCAGTACAAGTTGTACACAGCGCAGAAAACGGTGCCTTCCTGGAGGAGTTGTTCCAGGCGCAGTTGTGCTTGCTTGAGTATGAATAAATGTATAACCTTAAGCAGTTGCACGCATTGATATCGGCCTAACTCCAAAATCCAAAATTAACATAGAAGAGAACATCAGCATCAGCATCAGCATCAACTTGAAGCTTCTTGACGATTTGAAAAATGTGTGTACAGATCTTTTTCTGTATGACGCTTTGAAAACTGTTAGAACAACATTACATAGATAAGTCTAAAACCTCAAATATCTGAAATTTTCGTCAAAGAACAAATTCAAAAGTGTCTATGTATGGTCATAGCAGGCATGATTAGGTAGCGGTAACTAGCACATTACAGGTAACATATAGTGTTTAGGGTAAATATTGATTCTTGTTGTAGTGATATTTGGATCAATGATATAGTCTCTAAAGAGCTGCTCATCAGAAAATGAATTCAATTAAAATGGAATATAATCAAAATTTTTTGGATTTTCCTTTAAATTGTGAAAATTTGAAATTTTTGTAAAATTAGTCTGGACCACGCATGATTCTCCAGATACAAATCTTCTACGATATTCCTTGTATAGTTCTTCCAGCAAGATACTCCTTGTATAGTTCTTTCTCATATCCTTAAATCTAGTATTAGAGTTTCCAAGAGTTGTAGTCCAAATGTCGTTGCACAAGCGAGCATCACCGACCTGTAGTGGAAAAGAAATATTCTTAAAACGAATCAAAATTGTCTTTTCAAATGCACGATGACATTGTCATCGAAGATTCTACTACTATCAATATCATACACCACCACAGTCTCGTTCTCTAGCAAAGAATCATACTCCTATCAGGCAAGAAGCAGCTTTCATCATCCAGCGGCGATGAGCTAAAGACGACTGTTCTAGGATGGCGAAGGGATCAGTGAGGCTGTCATTACCACGACAACCCTGTGAGAAAACCCACGATCTGTCTTCACTGGTCGTCATGTGCGTCGGTTTAATACAAAATGAATAGCAAACAAATTTTGATGTCGGTCGTATTCCTGAATAGTTGTAGTAGTTGCTCTCACATCAAACTACTCCACAAGATCATCCAGCAATTAATATGCACGAAAAGGTGAAGCGATAGCGAGCCCTGTGATAAAAACGAACATTCATTTAGTGCTCAGGTGGTCAAAGTAGGCTTCTTCCGAGAAGCATTAAGTCCTTGATTTTAGCCGATTCATAAGCGTCGTATTTGTATAGTTTTTCTCTGATATTTCTACTAGTCCTAGCTTAATAGTTCTACAGCTAGTTCATCTTCGTGTTCATCATCAATTCCAAGTAGAATCACAATCATCAACATGACAATGACCGTGTCGTCTTCGTCGTCTTACGTGCTCTGCACAGGTGGGTTGGGCTATATTGGTTCCCATACCACCATAAAGCTCCTCGAAAAGGGCTACAAAGTGGCCGTCTTGGACAACTGCGCGAACTCGTCACCCGTAGTCCTAGACAGAATCGCGCAAATATTAAGGCATCGCCTATGATCCATCCCCAGAAGCATCTTGGATATGTTCGATAAGAAGAGAAAGCAGGCGGCCTGAAACCCAAGATGCATTTCAGGATGGATCGATTATGGTGAGCTCTAAAACTAGTGGGCAAGGAGGATAGCGTAAAATTTTTCCAGATGGACTTGCTCGAGAAAGACAAGGTCAAAGCACTCTTCGAAGCAGAGAAATTTGACGCGGTATTATTATGATTGATGGACTTTTGCGGCGTCGTCCGAAGACATCTCCCGCTTCTTTTCTGAAGTATTTAGTGAGAAGGACGACTTGCTCTTGCAATAGCAATTATTCAGTTTTTGCACATTGGTAACGTCAACAACCACATTCTTTCAACAAGTTGTAGTCGGATTTGAGACACCAAGACCAAACATCTCCAGGTAATCCATTTCGCGGGTTTCAAGGCTGTAGGGGAGAGTGTGGCGATGCCTCTGGCATATTACCACAACAATTTAACCGGAACTTTATACCTCCTAGAGGCGATGAAGGCGAGTGGATGCAAAAGAATCGTTTTCTCATCATCAGCAACTGTCTATCAACCCTCAGAAGTACCTTTAGACGAGAGCAAGCCGCTGGGACCCTCAAATCCGTACGGGCAAACGAAATTCATGATCGAGCAGTTTCTTCAGGACTTGTACGCATTAATTTTGCTAGAAGTCATACTCATACTTACGCTTACCGTAGTATAAGAAATAACAGTAGAAACTCAAATTATACTAGTACATGGTTGAAATTTAGAAAGAGAAACTAACTTTGTTCATACGACGGACATTAAGATTAAGAAACTCGAGTGATCCTTCCGGCCCTTGTTGGATTCGTCGGACAAGAATGGATCATAGATTTTAAAGCTTCAACTGGTAGTTCTCGATGCGTGTACATCTACAACTAGATGCTTCGCCAGCAGTGCGCACAACCACGTCTTCTTGCTCTCAGGTACGTCTCAGACAAGTCGTTTTCAATAGATATCTTGCGGTATTTCAACCCTGTCGGTGCGCACCCGTCTGGTTTGATCGGGGAAGATCCGACTGGTCCACCGAATAACCTCATGCCATTCATTTATGGCAAGAGACTGGAATAAATTCACTCTTTTTTACTTTTAGCTGAAAACTACAACTAGATTAGCCATTATACGACCACCTAGTTGTTGGGTGCTCGTGATCACTGCGGTTACAGACAGATTGATACAACAAAATACGTAAGAACCTCAACAAGACGTAGACGTGCTTTAGACATGCTTGTTTTCAGTAAGACATCATCAATAATCAACCTTGTTCCCCTTGTTCATCTAACTTTTCCAGCAAGTTGGTGTTAAGAGAAGAGACAAGCTTACCGTATTCGGCAATGATTGGCCGACACCTGATGGCACAGGAGTGCGAGACTACCTTCACGTAGATGACCTAGCAGATGGACATCTAGCAGCACTAAGCTACATCAGCGATAAAACTGGTACTTCTACTTTCTTCTTCATGATCATGTAGTTCAATGCTTATGCCATCACAGGATCTTCATAGTAAGTCCCATGATAAGTCTTGTTCTACAAAGAAGCGATCTCGATTAAATCGTTCTTGCACTAGCACATTCATTATGCAACCGCAGTATTAATTTGGGAAAGAATGTGCATACCCACTACACTTGTTCTTGTACGATCATGCAAGAACTTAAATGTCACACTCTTATTCTCAGGTTGTTATGTGCATAACCTTGGTAGTGGGAGAGGGGCGAGCGTTCTGGAGATGGTCGCTGGGTTTGAGAAGGCGTCAGTTAAGACTCATGTTGGTATACCGGTAGACACTTCTTCATGCATCTACTTTCACACTCATTTTTTTCACGTGGAGGTGGATAAATATCTATTTATTGTCCTCTTCCTTCTAGGGACTGAGTAGGAGTACTTCTAGACCCGTCAGTTACCCCCACCCTCATCCACCTCTTCCTCTAACTCCAGCGTGAAGATTCCCTACGTTATCGGCCCAAGGCGACCGGGTGACCTTGCTACGGTGATCGCAGACCCAGCGCGCGCCAATACCGAGTTGAAGTGGACTGCGACGCGGTCGCTAGAAACTATCATGGATTCCGCGTGGAAATGGCAGTCTGGAAACCCGGAAGGGTATCCCAAAGCGTAAGCAGAAGCAGCTTCTTAAGGACTGAGAGCAGGGTAAGGGAAAGGGAGCCAGCTTCTTAAGGTCGACTAAGAGCAGGGTAGAAGGGGTATCCGAAAGGTGACCGTGTTGGCAAGAGCAGGGTTATTATATCCAAAAGACTTTGGAGGAGGAGACGTTTTTTCAAAGAAGGATTACTTTTACAACGCATTGTTCTCAACGGACTATTTATTATTAGACGATGAAGGTTGCATTTTCCTAGTGCCGTCATCCCATGGATCATCTAACGGCATGACACAGCGTTGCTATGCCTAACGAGCATGAATAAAGGCGCAGTAAATTTTTTCCTTGTCGAAGACCGATGCGAATCGCCTAAAAATGAGGCTTTCCTCTCTCACAATACTTTTTCGGGATGCGGTTGTTGCGAAAAGACTCATTGTTGACAACAGTCTGTTGTCTTGTCATCTGTGACGGTCTCCGTCTCTGTGTGATGGGCTTAGAACAAAATACGTAGACAAAATTTTTAGAAGGAGCTTGATCCTGTCTTGACACGCGGTGACTACTGCGGGTGTTCGATTTATCGACCTTGGAAATGTGATCTCTGTGGTCATCTTATCTATCACTTACATAAAGACAGATCACGGAAGATAAGCTTACCCGACGTCGCGGAATAATCAAAGGAGATCCTCGGGACTTGACGATCCATCGGGACTTGGCGATCCCTCGGGACTTGACGATCCCTCGGGACTAGACGAGGATCTCGTCTTCAAACAAACACCTACCTTGTAAAGCAGTTTATAGCACGCGTTGCGCATGGAGTAACATGGAGTGCCGACCCATAAGAGACGCAAGAGGCGCCCCCTTTAGCTCCATGCAACAATCATAGCCCCCGTTAGCTCCTAGCAAGAAGCGCCCCCTTTAACAATCAAAGGAGATCTTCGGGACTAGACGATGATCTCGTCTTCAAACAAACACCTACTATAGATACTAGTAATGGACCCTATTTTTCTTCACCTTTGATATAAATCTCTGTTCCTTCATCTAGACTTTGCGATTATTTTCGAAGATTTTTTGATTCAACTTCAGAATCAAACTGAGCGTAGTCAAACTCAACGTTGAGACAGCAGCATGTCAGCACGGAAGTCGCTCCATTTTTTTATGAAGCAGGTCCACCCCGATGCGTCCGGACACGTGCTTCCTGTTCACGCGAAAAGGGTGAACCAACAATCCCTTATGGTCCTCAACTCTTATCTCGATCGACTCGATGGATCATCGTGCCAGAGGACCACCTCCTCCACTCGGAACGCGGAGAGTAGAGCTGTTATGAAAAGTGACTTTAGTAGTAGCATCCGAGTAGATCTGTTATGTTAATAGGGGGCGCTAAATGAGTCATGATGATGGAGGACTCCTTGATACTGTTGATTTTTATTGGGAAGGAAAGATCTGAGGACAGATGAGTATCTATATGATTTTCATTTTGTTGGGAACAGAGACAGAATATCTATATCATGTTCATGCTGACAGCAGATGTAGTAGTTCTTGTAGTACTTCTTGTCCTCTAGGTGTACCAGTACCCCCATGTCTTCTACGAGCCTCTACTGCACTACTGATGACTGGATCCGGATAATAGAACAATCTCCTTCATCTGGTGACACTTACTCTTTTTACATGATCCGACTACCTAGAGCGCTCTTCTGATGCCACAATTGCAATCTTCACTACTATTTATTCTACGTAATACCCCTGGCAAATGAGCAGTGCAAGTGCTGTACTACAATTAGATCCGTTCACTCCTTTGATGCCGCTCCTCTCCCTCTCTTACTTCACGAACAGGTTTGGTACTGTTGTACCTCAATTCATCTAAGTAAGAACCAGACTCTAGTACGCCTTTTCTTCGTCAGCAGCTTCCTTTTTTCCGGCCTTTGGTGCGGAAAGCCACGGGTGAGATTGTGTCGAACCGCGCAGTGCCGCTAATCCTGGACCTTCCAACCCTGCCTCCAGGCGCGTCTTTTATGCTGCGCGATCAAGCTGCTACGGACCTGCTCGAACAGGCCAAACAGAATTTAGATTTTTATGATTGGATCATGTAAGTAGTTAATATATCCTTTCGTTCAGAAGTTCTAGTCTAGTATCTCTCTGTCTCCACTGTCTCTCTCGTCTAAGCTAACTTTGGTTCCCCTCGTCTTTCTTTCGTCGCTTCTAGGCTAGATTGCCCTTTCTCACTTTCTCTCCAAAGCCCTCTAATGAAATCAAAGGAGCCGATTTTCCGACTTGCCGCATGGGACTGGAAGAAGCTTGCTCCGAGACGCCGTTCTCGGTAACATCAATGGTGATTCAGCAAGCACGTTACGGCTGGGACGTAAAACTAAAAGCTCTAATAGACTTAGACCCAGGTGCTTGATTGTTAAACGTCAACGTCAACTACGTGAAGGCTCAGGAGAAGAAGATGCCCATGCCTCATTCCCATTTTTATCTATGTAGTTGATGAGGGGAACGCGACAAGTAGAAGGAGATCATGTCTCAACATTTTTTTGAATAGCAATAAAACAACGTCCTCCATGTGGTCTAGGCTAGCTACGTACTACCAACGTCTTGGATTATTTCTCTAACCTGAGCTACCACATCAACATCGTCCTCCGAGACCTCCTCTTCGCGTGCGTCATCCATGGGCAGTTCAGCTTCGCGACGGGTTGTTGAAAGGTTTGAAAAGCTGTGGGACACACAGACACACGATGTGATGTTCAAAGATTTAAGGCTGCCGCTGGAGTATCCTCAACATCATCCCGCCCTGGCCCTTTTTCTACTTGAAAATGGAGCCAGGATGCACGCAGGGACGCGACCGCGGTAGCTCTAACAGATGCACTGTACGACGACCCTGCGGCAACGAAGCGCCTCGCAGCGATGGAGGCCTATCGTCGACGATATCAAGCACAACTGCTGCGCAAGGCACTCAAGACGAAGAATAAACATTAAGCAGAGGGTTTTTGACTATCTAGTAATGCTAACAAAGACATGAAGAAGGAGGATTTCGTTTTGTCATTTATGCTTCTTTGTAGTCGGACTTGTGGTTCTTTCATCTGTAGTGCAGCGGAAGGATCCTAAGATAGTCCCTCCATCCAACCAATTTCTATGGTGTAGGAATTATTCATGTGTGCGAATAGGATGTTCCAAGTATTGAGAAGAAACAGAGAGACTGAAGAGTCTGAGACCTACGACTAGACAAATAAGAGTACTACGACTAGCACAAGCTAGGCACCAACTACAGCAAGTAGTAGTTTATAGCAGCAGAAGTAGGACTTCTATAGAGTTAATATCCAGCTGCTAACTTCGCCATACTATTAAGATGGGATTATTGGCCTTGGGGAGTTGCTATGATGAAACAAGATCGGGGTTTGTACTCGACACAGGCATGGCCACTATTAAAACTGAAAACGTTTCTAAAATCGGGGCCGACGGCGACGGCTGGAGAGTGTCGACAAGAGGGCGGAGGCAAAAGTAGTGGAGAAGTTCGGAGCTGTGGCTGGAGCAGGACAACAAGAGTAAGGTTGTAGACAAGAAGTTGACTCATTGTCAGGCTCCTCTTTAGTTTTTAGGCATGAAGATCATGGACTTCATCAAGAAAAGCTTCCAAATTATTATCTATGATGATTTTAGCACTGCTTTACTGCCAGTGAACGCTGAGGAAGTGAGTACTTATCGGCTATTAAAAGGATAGACCACTTCGACGCATGAAAGGAAAAGTAAGGACCACGTATGATAAGCTTACTTTCTTCATCATCATCTAAGACTGAGACGTGATTCACTAAGACTAAGACGTGACTCACTAAGACTAAGACGTGACTCAGCCAGAGCCTCATTCTGTTGAACAAGATGGCGGAGAAAGATGTGCGTCAGGTCCAAAGAAACTCCGCATGATCGAGTATGGCTATCATCCGGACCTGGTGTTTATGGAGCCTGGCCTTACACCAGCACAACAGACCGAAGGCATAAGTTAAGAACATGATTATCACAAGCACTTCTCTCTTAAGTAGTACACTTTTTACTGAGATTCCTTGAGTACTCATGATTTCCAAAGAGAGACTTTTTAATGAGCATTTGTTGTTTATAACTACTAGACGAGAGAGTTCGTTGAACCCGTTGTAGAGGAACTGCGACTTTATAGGAGTGCTACGATCTCGTCTACTTGGTTCATGAACTGGACTAAAAAGTTGTAACCACACATTTTGTCATTTGTAGTTGTCCTGCAAGTGTGAGCCCCAAAGCCCTCTAATACAAGCGATGCTGTGGCGTACACTTGCAGAAGGAGAATAACACTGCGGAATTCTGGCTACTGGAAAATTTGTGGAGAGCCATGCGAGGGACAGAGCAGTCGCCATCTACTTCTACGTCTCTCACTCTTGTTGCATATACAACATGAACATCCATGGTTCTAGATCAAGATGATAACTTTCAGAACTACGTCTTTGTAGAGGAGAGCGGCATGGTTGTAACAGCGTAGTAGTTTGTTGCAGGGAAAGACGAATCAATACAAGGTGTTTTTTTTTACTTGATGATTGCAGAGGCACATGAGCCGCACTCGTCTCCCAGCGGACGAAGGCCATTCTCTATGACGAGACTCAGTTTTATATTATTCGATCCCCATGCACATGTTGTTCGGATCTACTTGTCGTCATTCTAATAAAACTCCCGAAGACCACGACGACGACCGCAAGCGCAACTCGTGTACTGCAAGTTCCGCGAGGATCCCGCTGGTTTTGTGTGCTAAAGAGTTAAGCAGAGCTGCAGAGAAATAATACAAAGAAAAGCAAAATTTTTCTATCCGACTATCTGTCAGGACGATCATGATCACGGCTTGCCTTACATACAGTCCAAATCAATGGTGGAAGAATTATATAATACTGTCAGTCTGATCAATAGGAGAAGGACTTTAAATTACGCAAACTTTTATATTAGACTTATAGAGTAATCACCAGACGGCCGTGACGGATGATAAAGAAATAGTGCAATGAGCTCTACGTCCTCTACTAAGAGATGGCGAGTATCGAGCGGAGCGCGGATGCGTTTTTGTACCCTACAATTTCGATGTTGCCGCATTGTCCGCATTGCTAGAGGAAGAACTTGATGTCTTGCGTGCGGATCTTGTGCAACGCAAGCAACAAGGGAATCGAAATGAAGCATAGAAGAATTATTCAATATTCGTGAAGAACACGGCAATGGCATTCTTGAGAAAACTGAATTAAACATTTGAACAACGAACCGTAAGACCCTATAAATATTTCTTTCTTTTCCCCTACGCATACCGGCACTTAGTTAGTAGGGCAGACAGCAGCTGCACCTCCACGTCAACGAGAGTGTATTTCAACAGTCATCGATCTCAATCACTCCAAAAAAGAGTCAGGTGCGCAATTATCTCTGTTGCAAAGAGAGTGATCCGAATCGGTGAAGATGCTTCTCGTATGCAACGCATCCCTAAGATCATTGTTTTAAGGCTAATTGATATGGGTAGCTCATGCAGTGTGTTGTCGCAGTGGTACCTTGGCAGAATCGGTTCCAGTCTCAATCTCGCAAGCACAAGAAATTCCAAAAAAATGGGACCAAAACCAGGTAACAACGGGTAGCCCTCTATAATATAGATACTTCCCGCAGATCTTCTAGTTGCGTGCGAAGTTGGTTCCTTTAAACTGGTGATAGTTGGATGCATAAAAACGCATTGCTGATGCTGTCGTAATTTTTCTCAATCAATCAAGATTCGTTTCTGCCTTGGAGGTGATCGCTAAAGAATGCCTAACCATGGATGTTCTGTATACATTTGATTACTGGGATCGAGTCAGTTACGCACTGACTTCGCATGACGCCTTAGAATGAGAGAAAAACCTCTGTCCTTCGCGAATTCCGCATCTTCTGTCGTACAACGTCGTCGCTTGGAGTGAAAACGAGTACGAGTCAACGAGTGTTTGCGAGTCTACGAGTGGTCGTCAGCACGATTGGAGTCTACGAGTGGTCGTCACGAGTGATACATAGGGCATGGCTCCTCGTTGCTTTTCGCCGGTTGCTTCCTTTCTGCAACTTTATTAAACTTTTTGACTTTATTAAACTTTATTATTTTCCTCTTGTTGCGTGCGCGTATGTCGTTAGCTTCGAGGTCGTAAGGCCAGGGTGCTGGAGTACTGCATGACTGAGTATCACATCGTGTTTCAGCTTTTTCGGCTTCTACGGTCAACATCATGAAAGATTGCATCTTCATGACCGTCGTAAGCAGTTCTTGTTTTCGTCCATCTTCCTACTGTGTTGTGACTGCTTGGATCTTGCAGTCGTTCGGATGCGATCTCGTACCGAGTGACTTCATGGTGACATTTTTATGTTCCATCACGTGGCCACGTTAGAGTGATGTACTTATGTTACATCACGACGTGGCTACACATCTTCACGTGGTCAAGGTCATACATCACTTAACGCCCCGCGGGAGATGCGAGCAGCCACTTCACTCGTCCCAGCGCCCTCCTGCACCATGGGCCCCTGCTGAAGTGATTGTCAACATCAAGGAGCCGGCTGAAGTGAGCCCCTCTGAGCCGGCTGAAGTGATTGTCAACATCAAGGAGGCAAGGTTACTTATCTTCATGATGTAATATCACGACGAGTTATTTGTATGTGTATGAAGAGGACTACTACTAATATCATGAACTTGAATCAAGATGATCACTGTTCAAATTTTACAAAAATGCTTAGTCCCCTGATTTGATATCAATGTATCGATCTTCTGTCCTAAACCTCGACGAGAGTGAGTCTCTGCTTTTTCCCCAAGATCAAGAACACAAAAAAGAGTATAGTCTCTAGGAAAAACATCTTATACGTAACAAGGCAAGTGCACGAATCAACTTTCTTGAAGAAAAGTCTTCAATCTGAGAGAATTACAAGCAAACGAAAACGTCATCAGTTAATTTAAGTACAACTACGACAACGACATCTACGCACATCTTCATCTTCAATAAGTATGAATACGAACAAGAACAACGGGACGTCGATCCGCCTCCAACTTACTACTTACTACAGTCTCCACCAACATTAAGAACAAAAAGAATGTCGTTAACGTCGGACCTAACGCCTTTTTCCACTTCGAACAAGATGGAAAAGGCTTTCCCTCCTGCTTCGAAGGTGGACGATCCAGAGGCCGAAGTCGTCCCTTCCGGTAAGAAGTCTACGAACACGATGAACAGCTATGGCGCCATGGACTGTGAGCCTAAGGCGAAAACCTGGAAACCTGTGCTAAAAGTGGAGCGCCAAGTGTTAAGGCATGGGCAAAATGAACTGCAACAAAGTAGCTTCTTCTACTAAGTCTATGTCTAACTGTGGTGCATATTCGTATGCCATTGCATCAAGTCAAATCGTCTACAGCTAAGAACTCCAACCCATTTTGGGTCTTAATTTTGGTTATGGGTTCACCCATCCTGGAAGAAGTTCATGAATTGAAGATGATTTTGTAGGTTTTTATTTAGGGGAGGCCTTGTCATGGAATTTGTGAGAGCAAACAAAGTGCCTCAGAGAGGAATTGTTTTTATCACAGCAAAAAACTCCAGATCTCTAACAAAAATGCATCCGCGCCAAGACCTCTATACTCGCAACTGGAAGAAGCTGGCTACTGCGATCACCCTCGTGGTCGTACTGTTAGTGTTTTCGGGCATCGGCGTGTTTATGCTTCTCTCCCCGCATCCCGAGGAGCTGTGGGCCAATCTATTCGGGAATACCACTGAGGCGCGGCCAAGGTCACCTTCTTTACGCGGGCTCGCGTCTGGACTGAGTTCTCAAGGTACTACGACATGTAGACTAAATCTTTGCACTCAAGGCACTAAAGCAACATGATGTAGACCACCTTTGTAATGAATATAGGTCTTTGTCGTGCTCAATCATGTTCATGCTGCTGTTCTCCGCCCCTGGTGGAAGGGACGCAAGTGCCTCTGAGAGGACAAGCGCCCGCCCCTGGTGGGACAAGATGCCGCCACCTCTGAGAGGGAGCGGGGGCGTGCGGGACACAATGAGGCGCCGTAGCGTTTTGCGAGAAGTGCGCCGCGATTGTTGTGCAGCATGGGGAGGCTTGGACGCATGGAGGCCCTGCGGGCCTGTGCTTACTACGGAGATACTGGGACAGCGCCGACTGGCGTGGGTGATGGTTATTCCTCCTGTGATGCAAGAGAACGAAAGAGAGGCGGCCAGCCTGGGGCGCCTTTCTCCATTGTGTGCCAGCGCCAGGCCCAGGGCCTTCGCTCCACTGATGAGCCGAACCGCAAACGGCACCGCAGGAGATGGGGGCGCGCTGGCTTCCGTGGTCCTTGTCTTCTGACTGTGTGCCCAAGGTGGGGAGAGCCCCACAGCCTCGGCAGGCTGGTGCCGCCTCGTTTTCCTCCAAAGAAAGCAAGACGAAAGGGCAAGGCCGTGGCTGCGAAGCCGTGAGGAGGTTCGACGGGCTTGTTGGCTGCCTTGGTGTGGTCGCTTTCTAGGCCCGTGTCGTGTGGTGTGCGCGGCTTGGTTGCTCGCCTCGCCCTTGTCGGGATCTGTCTGCCCTCCTCCGCCTCCCTCTTTCCCCTTTTGTTTCGTTCTTCCCTCCTGACCTCGGTAGCGGTCCGTCGTTGTGGATGGAGGGTTAACCCTAGCCACGGACCCGCGCACCGGTCGCCAGTGATAATTGAACAGGCCAACGCCGAAACAACTAAGCCACCTGCGCAGCTGGCTTAGTGGTTTAGGCGTTGGCCTGTTCACTTATCATTCAAACTACCGGGGTTGGCTCGGCCGCCTTTCTCGCGGTCTTTCTCTGTCGCTAGGCACCCCCTGCTGTGGCTAGGTGGGTCGCCGCCTTTCATATGCGGCTGGTATCATTAGGCTGCCAAGTTCATTGGGGTCTGGGTTTGCGTTCATTCCCGCGACCTCAGTGGCCAGGCCCCGCCCTTCTTGGGTGGGGCCGGTCAAGTTTGCTGATGTCGGGCTCATCGGTGGCTGCGTCTTACCGGCTTGGCCCATTCTGTGGCTGGTGTGTGCACTGGGGCGCGCTCAATCAGACGCCCCCCGCCCTTTGGCCTCGATGCGTATTTTGGACCTTGTCACTTTTTTGGCATTGCCGGGGCTCGAATCCTAGGCAGTTTGCTTGATAAGTGAACAGGCCAACGCCCAAACCACGAAACCCGAGGCGGGCAGACAGCGCGTCAGCTTCGCACTTCTTGGCGCTGCTACTTTTCTGGGGTCTGATCGCTCGGCGGGCCCGGGCGGCTTGGTTGAGGATGCCCAAGGCGGACCTGGTCGTTTGAAGTGGAGACTCTCTGGCGAACACCGACCTGCCGCCGTCCCTACTCCCCTGGTGGAGTGACGGCAAGGCCCCCGGCTTGGCCTCAAGTTCCCCTGAAGACTGAACACGGGTGAAGGCCCAGCGCGTTGATGAGTCGCCTTCTATACATGCATGGATGCCCATGCTGTTGGCCCCTCTTCTACCTCTTCTACCGTTATTAACCTAACCTAACATCTGCCATCGTCCCAAATCAATGCATGCTATCGAAGATAAAAATGGATGCAGTTTCTCAATCGTTTTGCTTATACAACAATTTATTTGATGCGCCTTTTTAATATTTTTATCAGTATCTTCATTCTATAGTGTTGGTCATGGTCGTAAATCCTTGGAACTATCACAAAGACCCACCAAGATCAGAAGGATGAAGATCATCAAAATGACCAAGATCGCCAGGCAAAAGGTTACCGGAGCACCATCCAAACGCCCGACGGGTTTACCGTCGCGCGGGTGTCTCTGGCTTCTCCTCTCTCTCTCGTAGGTGGCTCAAGCCTCCCAAAACAGTCAAGGACAAAGCAACACAGGAAAGACCTCAAGGTAACCTACAGACCTAAATGCGTATGGTTCCAAAATCAACGATCAACAGGCAAAGGACCTTCAACGTATTCAGATAGCAGAGATAATGAATGTTCATAGCTGTAATCAGGTTCGTAATGTTTTGATCAGTTCAAAGAACATATGGGTGATCGTATGAATCAATGATGATAGCATAGGCGTTCCATATGAAGCATATGAAAGCTTTCCCATGCAACATGATATCCCAATGAAGAAGCTGAGACTTCTTTCCCTTGCAACCCCAATGAACATCCACAGGGATCAAAGCAGCCAGAGACCATCTGCCTCAGGCTGTTAGTGCAATCGGTATCAATCTCAAGCGTTTCTCAATGAGAAACTAGACGCGACTTAACAGTCTGTGTTCGAATGTTCCAACACTGCTTTGACCCTTGAGTCTGGCTCAGCATAGAGTAGAAATTCATGCAGAAACAAAATGTCTCGCGAAGAAACTCGACTTGCCTCAAAACTACCCGAATGTAGTTGGCATGGCGGCAGCTCCTCATGGTATTCCTAACGGAGTTACCACCCGGGAGGACGCAGCCAAAATGTCGCAAGGCAGAGCCGAGACGCGGAACCGGTGGAGGATGGATTTTGCTCGCAGAATTTGGACGATGACGAGACTGAAGACGAAATAGCTGTGGATAATAGTGGGGGAGTAAAACTGATAGGACATAGTCTTTCAACTAGTTCCATTACTGCAAGAAGATAGAGTTAGTCTGGTTGATAGTTGTGCAAGCACGTATCCTCTCAAGACACAAAGATAGGTCATTGGTATAACTACGAGAATTTGTAGGATGGCTTACTGGTAGCGTTGGAAAAAGGGCTTAGGTCATATTATGCCTTGGCTAGGTGAAAGGGAACTGCTCGCAATTAGGATGGGAATCCAACTTCAAAGGCGCAGGTGGTTGTCTCGTGCATACGGACACCAGCCAGGCCATACCCATAAGAAACCATCCACGCCTGCAGCTTCCACACTTGCGCGCAAACTTACTCAAAGAAGAGACTGATAGTGGTTGTATTTGGTCAACAGTAGAAGAAGGAGTCAGTAGATGTTACCTTACAAGACTCGAACGTCATAGAAGGTGTGGGCACTTTCATATAGATGGCCTCCAGGTAAATTGTCCTGAGTGCGATCTACAGAAAGGCCAACGCGCACCATATGCAAACCAATAGAGACACTTCGAATTGCGAAGGCGTATCAGTTAGGTCAAAGAGCTGTGCATTCGTGATTTCTGTAATGTAATTAGGAAGGTGTGCGTCGACCGCTTAAGCTGTAAAGTGACCGTGTGGAGGAAATAGAAAGAAGCGACAAAAGGCATTCGCCAGGACTACTCCTTATCTCTATATGACAAGGTAGTATGGTTCCTCCGGAGGGATGGAGAACCTGTCCTGAGCAGTGACGACATGACCAAATAAGTTATGCAATCGCTGCGAGTCTCAGACAGTCCGGCTGTTCCTTATAATCTGGATTGAATGAGACCTGCGAACGTTTTATGCGGAATTTGTTCGGCAGTGTTCGCACAATGCTGACTAAGTTGATAAACGTCTCTGGTGTTACTGCGTCGAGTACGCTGGTGACTGCTGGGATTGTTTACCGCATAACTACGCGAAAATGCCTCAAAACGATGGAAAGAGTCCTACTCAAATCTTGGAATAAAGGACTGGTAGAAACTCGCTGAAGAGTTCACTTCAATCGACATGCTCCGTCGATTTGGTTGTCTAGTTCACTTCCGTGAACAAATTCAATCCAACACTCCTGAACCCAAGCTCTCGGCCAAATACCGCCGTGACGTCTTCCCTTGGATTCTGTCCGAAGTCGTCTGGTTGGTTGGTTGGAACGTTCGCTCATGACGATCGTTGCAAGCTTGGACATCGATGGGCGGAATACTCTACCCGAGATGTAAAGTTTGTTCAGAGAGGACTACTTAATAAAGGATATTGATTGGCTTTTGCCAGATCAAAGGGCATCTACATAGAGTCTGACGAACTGGAAAACCTGCCGGGTGGCGCGTCGTAGCTGGGCTCCCCCTTGCCTGGACAGTCAGAGCCAAGGCTGGATCATCAATCGGGGTTCTCTGGCACGGAGCACATTCCAGGTGGACCGACCGGAATTTCCGAAGAGATTACTGGATAAAGTAGAGGAATCCAACGCAGCTGACTCTTCTAAAGGTGTTACACCTGAGGAGGGGAAAACTGAAGCGAAGGATCGCGTGGCATCTGCTCCGCTTAGTCCGTCTAGGTTGAAAGCGCCCTCTCCAGCACGTGTTGTGGCAGGCGAACGCCATACACACGGCGAGAAGCGTGGCCGACCAAAAGGAGCTAAGGACAAGGCAGGCAGCAGGGTACGAAGAACAAAGAAACAGTTAGAAGAATTGAGAAAGAGTATGGCGCTGCTCGCTAGTGCAGTTGGTGGCATGTGTGAACTCGACGAAGATGAGGAACTCGTCGAGTCATGTGTGATTTTGTCCGTTGCTCAAGCACTCAAGTCCCCTGATGCCGATAAGTGGCAGGAGGTTACTGAGATGAGCATGCGAGACTGCTAGCCTTTGAAACGTGGAAAGCAGCCTCTGACGAGGAGCTCGCGACCGCGTGACAGGCTCGACCAATTGCCATAATTCTAACTATCGAAAGATGTGGAAGATACAAGGCTTGTGCTTGTGTCGTCGGTAGTCTAGATGGATCGATCAGGAGAGCTCAACACCTTTGCTCCCGTAGTTTCACATACCGCAAGTAGGTTGCTCTTGACTTCTGCTACGTCAGAGCAGGACTATGTGATCCCGTTCGATTTAGATCTTGCGTTCCTCAATGCTGAACTCGATCGCGATGTCTTCTGTCATCTCCCATCCATCTGGGCAGAGAAGCATGGACGCGAGATCGTGAAGCTCAAGAAGGCCTTATACGGCTTGAAGGACGCACCACGAGCATGGTTCAAGAAATATCACGACATACTAGCCATTCTTGGCTGGGAGCCGTGTGATTCTGCGCCAGGCTTATGGAGAAAACCGAGAGCGAAAGCACCAGAGAAGTTCCTCAAGATGTCGCCAAGGACTTCTTAGGTGCCGTCGTGTACTACTGTCGTGAAGCTCGAACATTTCGGCTCAACGAGGAAGAGCACATCGATAGAATCGCAAAGAGATTTGAAATCCAAGTCGGGAATCCGGTTTACTCGCCCTATTTTGACGAGTCGACTTTTCTTGAGGAGGGGATCAAGATAGTCGATGGGTATCCTTATCGTGAGGTAGTTGGTGCCTTGCTATGGGTAGCTGTAACCGCGCGCCCGGGCATCTCTGTACCGGTGGCAGGCGTTGGTTAGACATGACAGCAAACCAACGTCAACACGAATGGCTAAAGCAGCCAGAAAAGTGCTGAAGTATCTGGTGACAACGAGAGAACAAGGACTGGAATACTCACCAGAACAAGAAGAAGAATTCAATAGAATCTATTCAAATTATTACCTGAAGGCAGAGATAGGCCAGAGGTGAATATCTTTAGTAATGCAGGTTTCGCCAACTGCGTGAAAACTATGAGAACGCAAGTGAAAGATCATGCGCTTAATTTCAAAGGCGTTCCAATCGCTTGGAGAAGTAATCGACAAACTGTCCGTGCCTATTCTACGGCTGAAAATGAATATAGTGCAGCTGCTGACACAATTGTGCTTAGTGAACTGCATGACTTTACAGACTTCTATAGGCCCCTACCAACTCAGTTGGTGCACACACAGAACGGCTTGTCTCCCTCTTTAAGACAATGCTGCGCTCTGGATCGACAACCAATCCGAGACCACAACAGCCAAAGCAGCTGAAACATGCCCGATGAGTCGCCACTATGCACTTCGCTACTTGCGTGTGCGTGATGCGGCGAGTTAGATAGTTTTCTGTCCAACTAACTAACTTAGTGAAGGCTGATGGCTTAACTAAGCTAGAATGTAGCTCGTTTCAACGTAGACTACTACTTCGCCATATAGATAACCCGGCAAAGAAAAGTCAACTATGAAGATTTAACTTACAAAAAGAGTAACCATTTCGCCTAGTGGTTAAGTGTCTCAGTTCAGTTTCTCCGGATCTGAATGGCGCAGGGTTCGAATCCGACAGAGGTCAGAATTCGAAAATGCCCGTCACTAGGAGGGCTGAGGAACGGCATCCATGCTGCGAAGCCGCCGGGCAAGGCCTGGATATGAGGTAAGATACGGCGACCCAGAGGAAGGGCCCGGCCCGTCCTATGCTCGCCTCGGAGAAGTGGCCAACTAGTTCAGTACTGGTTTACTTTGGTTTTAGACAAGTATACCGTAGTCATAGACGAATAGTTAGGAGATATGATTTCCGTGGATAGTCCAGAGACTAGGGACTTCGACACGCAACGATTGAGGAGGGGTGTTGGTCATGGTCGTAAATCCTTGGAACTATCACAAAGATCCACCAAGATCAGAAGGATGAAGATCATCAAAATGACCAAGATCGCCAGGCAAAAGGTTACCGGAGCACCATCCAAACGCCCGACGGGTTTACCGTCGCGCGGGTGTCTCTGGCTTCTCCTCTCTCTCTCGTATGTGGCTCAAGCCTCCCAAAACAGTCAAGGACAAAGCAACACAGGAAAGACCTCAAGGTAACCTACAGACCTAAACGCGTATGGTTCCAAAATCAACGATCAACAGGCAAAGGGCCTTCAACGTATTCAGATAGCAGAGATAATGAATGTTCATAGCTGTAATCAGGTTCATAATGTTTTGATCAGTTCAAAGAACATATGGGTGATCGTGTGAATCAATGATGATAGCATAGGCGTTCCATATGAAGCATATGAAAGTTTTCCCATGCAACATGATATCCCAATGAAGAAGCTGAGACTTCCTTCCCTTGCAACCCCAATGAACATCCACAGGGATCAAAGCAGCCAGAGATCATTTGTCTCAGGCTGTTAGTGCAATCTGTATCAATCTCAAGCGTTTCTCAATGAGAAACTAGACGCGACTTAACAGTCTGTGTTCGAATGTTCCAACATATAGACACTCATGTGCGTTAACAGGTTAACTCACTGACTCACGGAAGTAGATTATAATACTCCTGATATTTGTACTTATGTCCTTATGTATGTCTTCCTTAATAACATAGTGTACGAGTTGTTGATCATTATTAACTACGAAGTAGATAGTGTCCTTTTCTGTGGTTGTGGGTTTATTTGGTGAACCGGTACCCCATTGCGGATAAACCTGCGCACACAACCATAGAACTGAGCACTCACCGGAGGCGTTGCACAGGGCTCCGGCCTGCCTTCGAAGGTGAGACCTCTGGGGCTGACAGGACCACGACCGCGCCGGCGCTTAGTTAGTAGTAGAGAAGTTCTTGCCTGACTTTTCTTTTTTCGGCTTTTGTTTTTTCTAGTTAGATATGCTCCGCCAACATTATTAACTACCTAGTAACAAATCGATTTCATCATGACGCACTTGCTTCTTCATCTTCGCTCATCTTATCTCATGCTCCTTCAACGTTGTGGGATGAATGCTTTTCACATTATCAATCTATCGATCTACAACTTTCTCAAAAACAGGACCGGTCGACGAGCAGTGTGGTGGCAGAGAGACTGTGCGAGGATCTCCTCACTTTTCTTGGGCAGACACTTTCTTTCGAGCAGCGGGAGTGTCACCTTCAACATTTTTTCAGTCGTCGTGTGGAGTATCCAGTGAAAGCGGAGCGCCTGCCCCTACTGAACAAGACCGAAAGGAAGCCCCTGCTTCGCTTCCACCAACACCCCCAGAGACCAGCGCGGGCGCCGAAGTCACACATGTGACAGCTGACGGCTCGGACAGTCATGACGAAGATGAAAGAACGCGTGCTGGAGAAGACGGCGGGGCCGCCTCTCCTGCTTTGCCCCCTGGTGCCCCTGCTGCGGAGCCCGACGTGAAAGGTGCAATCACATCTGGAGCAGGTGGCGGTGCGCACAGGCATAAGGAAACGGCAACGCATGCTGGAGACGCTGCACCAGCCCAGCCTCCTGCGCCATCGTTCAATCCGCCTGCTACAACAACCGGCCCGGCCAACTGTGTAACAACGGGGATGTGCATCGACGTCGATGACCAGAACGACAAGAAGGACGTCTCAGTCCGATGGCACAAGTTCTGCGAGAACCTGAACACATTTGGAAAACGTGGAGATGAGAGTAAGCTTACGCCGGAGAAAAACAGCTTCGACTCCGTACCGCGAACATGTGAAGAAGTGACGCAACAGTTCCTCGATGAAAACCTGTGGGTACTCAACACTCCTTCAGTCTCTCGATTTTGATTTTTGTGTCAACCATGTTTAGCTTGGAAATAAAACAAGGAGACGGGTTAAAGAGTGATCACCTTGTCGCTTCCTCCAACGAACTTGATCACAACAAACTACTTCGTATTCATTAAATACGATATATTATATTAACTTCTCTCCCACTTTTCGTAATAATACGACAGTATGCGAATAGCGAGTACAGAAGCAAAAGCAATTGGGTAAACACGGAGAACATGCAGCAGTCTTGCTGCAAGACTGGGGCACAGACTGAAGTCTCTGCACCGTCGAATGGCAATGGTGCTGCGAATGAGCCTGAAGCTCCTGCTCCTGCCCCTCCTGCTCCGAAGATGGGGCCCGCAAATTGCGTCACTACAGGAAAATGCAAACGCATGAATATTGATCGCCTCGAGGACACCATGACGAAATTCAGCGAGCCAGTTACGCCACATGAGAATGAATCAGGAGGATGTAATCGTGAAGGTTTCATACTCTATAATGCACTGTCGACGTCAAGTTTCATGCCCAATAGAGTTGAGAAAAATCCAAATCGTTCCCCTGAAATTCCGGTATCGTGTGTCCCTACAGCATGAATTTCCACCACCTCTAATGAAGATTTCTGTACGGAACTGCACCAGATTGGAGAACGTGGGGAGGTCGACGAAAGTAAGCCCACGGACGCGGTAACGAGCTGGACTAACGGTAAGGTACCAAAGCAATGTGGCGAAGTAACGCAGCAGTATATGGATCAGTACCTTTGGGTACTAGACTGGTTTTTTTTGGCTCATCGTAGTGACCTAGTAGGTATCTCTATGACCACGACAGATGTCTAACTTTATTGGCTACAAATTGATTTTCTCTCTTCAATTACGCTTTATTTTAATTGTTTATAATCAAACTGGTGATAGTAGCAAAGTCAAAGAACTCCAACTCAGAGTATCAAACTCATGACGCCCCGCTGTACCTTCTTGACGCACCACTTGGGTCCAGCCATCGGACCAAGAACTTGAAGAATGTTGACTCCTCTCTTTCTCCCTCAATTAATACAGTTTTCGTATGGACGGAGCAAACCGACAGGAACAGATCCTTCGAAGAGTCATTTCTATTGGGTAGACAAAAGCGAGGAGGGCATGGTGGAGTCTTGTTGTACGGATGCCGCCAGTCTTCAAGCATCTGGCATCGAAGAAAAACCGACGCCGACCGGAGCAGCTCCTGCTGGTGCCGCTCCTCCTCCTGCTCCGAAGAGGGGGCCAGCGAATTGCGTCACGACACGAGAATGCAACATGTATTGGAGATCTAGAAAGGAAAACACTACATCCTTCTCGTCAGATGAATACTTTTTTCTCATCTTGGTTAAACCTCGACTTTCATACAAATCCATGCTGTACGCATATCCGAGTGGTTTACAACAAGCTAGCTCTTCGTTCCTTTCTAGTCAGCCTTATGTATAGTTGTTCGATTTTTTTCAAAGCGAAACTATTCAAGAACCTCCTTCCGCATAAAAAGGCGTATAGGCATCCTGCTAACTACACCCAATAAATCTGACAGGTTGATGTTCATCTCTCGCAAACACCCTGACGGCGTTGTGAAGGACGCTGCTGGGGACGGGCGTTGTGAAAAAATGCATTCACTTGCGGTCGGAGCCAATACCGAGAACAGCGAGGGCGCCTTCATCAATCGAGCACCGGAAAAGTGTAGCGATGTGACGCCGGCATTCCTCGAGTCCGCATTTATAGTATAAAATATATTAGACGACTACGTAGCCCTAATTTTCATCCTTTTGAATGTCGTTTCTGTTGTAACCATGACCTTATCTGAGGACCACGTCTATGAAATTTAAGACTGACGTCATATTCATTATCCCATTTTTCCCGTTCTTCTTTTGTTCAGTACTTATACCTCGTCTAGGTCGTAAAAAGAAGTACAACTCAGGCCTTTACTCTCTTTCTCGCATACACAGATGCCCAGCGGGCGTACGTTCGCCGAATTCGCTAGTCTCCATCATTGGGCCAAGAAACAGGCCGTGGACGACGCCGGCAAGAATCAGTGGGTCCCGTGGAATAAAGGCACACCGGAATTCAAAACCTGGAAGGAAAAGACGCAATGTTGTCGTGTTAAGGAGGCAACGGCTCCAGGAGTTCCTGCGGCTGCAGCCGGCGAATCGTCGACAAGCAGTGGCCGCGGGTCCGCTCTTGTAGCAAGACCAGTCCAGCCTCCACCTTCAGGGACCGGTCGCGGAGCGCCGCCTTTTGTAGGCAACTGTGTAACGACGGGGAAGTGCACAGTTCAAGTTTGCGTTGGAGGGATGAGTAACCACGGATGCGAATATTATGCCCCTCGAGATCTCATGACGAGGTTGGAACAACTGGACTTCTGTACGGATCTCAGCACATATGCAGCAGGTAGGGATGGAACGCTGGGGAAACAGGTGAACAACAAGTACAGCTTCGCTCATAATGCACCGCAGAGCTGTGACGCAGTGACGCAGCAGTTTGTCGACGACAACCTCCGTGGGGTATTATTCCACATCACATGCTATTACTTCTTGGCGATAAAACATCCTGTTTTCGTAAGTCGTTTATCTTTTAATAGACTCAGACGCTCACCCGCACTCCCGTACAAAATCACACAGATCGACAACCGCAAAGCGCGACGCGACACGTGGGTAAAGCCTTCCCAAGATGGGTCTTGCTGTATGGAGAGGGTAACACAAACACTTCATGCCGCTGGCACCTCGACAAACGTCGGAGGGCGGCTTTCTGCGCCTGTTGCAAAAGCCAGGGCGCCTCCTTCGCTGCCACCTCAGCCGGCTGCTCAAACGATCAGGAACACGGCGTCTTCCATCGCCAACTGCGTAACGACGAAAAGCTGCAGGCGTCTGGTTCATCCCGGCAGTCATGACTCTGGTAAGGTTTCGGTTGACGACATGACCTTTGGCAACAAGAAGGATCTCTGCGCGAGTCTGCCGGATATTGGAAAACAACGGGAAGACGATGGGGAAACGCCGGATCATAGCTTCACATCCCTACCGACGAGTTGCAGCCAAGTGACGCAGAAATTTCTGGACGAAAATCTTTGGGTACTGCAGCTTTGTCTCTGGCACAATCACAAATCTATCATCTTGAGGGACTTCGAGTGCTCGTTTCTTTCATGCGAAAATTTTTTAGATAGTTGTAGCTGTCACCGAAACGAATGATCCCACCAATGAACTTGACAAGCAAGCAACACTCATGGTCTCACTTCCGCAATACACACACAGACGTACGGGAGCGAGCCGAAATCGACCGGCTGGGCAAAAGACCACCCGAAAGCTTGCTGTAAGGAGCGGGCATCGCGCTCAGGCGGCACGACTACAAAGTTGAAAGGCGTCGCCGCAGCGTTGCCTCGTCCGGTGACTGCGACTAGAACCACAGTTACTGCCCCACCCAGCCGTCGCAGTCTGCCTGCTGGTCGTGCAGCAACTGGCCCGGTCAAGAACTGCGTAACGACGGGGAACTGCATCGCTGAGCTACAAATGGATTCTACTGGCGACAATTGGGAACAGCTCGACGTCATGGATGATCCGCGCAAACCAATTTTGCGCTGTGAAAAACTGAGCACGCTTGGAAAACGTGGAGCAGAGGCGAACCCGGAGGGCTACAGCTTCGATTCCTTACCGCAGATGTGTGGAGATGTGACGCAGGCGTTTCTCGATCAAAACTTACGGGTACTAGACACGCCTTTATTTCTCTATTGTGTTTGTGCATAGTAGTAGTGTCAGCCTTGATGTTTGAGCAGCTTGGAAATGAAACAAGAATGAAGATGAGTTAAAGAGTGATCACCCCGTCGCTTCCTCCAACGAATTGGGTCACAACAAACTTGGCATTGATTTGTGTTATATCTCTCCTCTTTATTTCGTAATAATACAACGACAGCATCAATCGTCCAAGCAACCACGCTATGGTTGGGTAAACAACCAGGAAGTGCATATGCAGAAGCCTTGCTGTAAGCAAGCGTAGACCGCATGGCGCTAGTATGGCACAATACAATTCACTTCTCCAATTCATTTCTACAAGCCATTTCATTCAGCCTGTGCATTTTCCTTCTTAGGATTGCGATTGTGAGAAATCGAAATGCAGGCAATAAAGAAGTGAATGGCTCTGCGCTCTAATGCGACTCAAGAACAGATGCAGCTCGTTCGAGGTGCAGATGAGGAGAAAACACAGGAGCGAGCAGTCAGAATCAGTCAACATGAGAAGATACATACACCAATACCGGAGCTGGATGTTCTTCGAGTTGTTGAAAAATTTAATTCATTGCATGCGCATAAACATAGTAATAGTATGAATGTACCAAGTTGAAGAGTCGGACATACAACAGAGGCTTCAATGATTGGGTGACCCGAATTATCATGAATATGAAAATGTATACCTAGACAGAGAAGGTGGTGGACGATTAAAAATAGAAGTGAGTCAGAAGTGGGGACGTCGTACTTGTTGTTATTTGCCATCATCAAAGAAAAGGCATGAATCTCGTCAAAAGTATGCATATGGAGGTAATGGTTAAGCCCAACATGCTAGATGCTGCGTAGTAGCTTCGGCTCAACACTATGTATAAAGATTTATATGCTACTCTAATCGTAGTCAGTCAATCGAGGCCGCTCAGGGTCTCTCTCTCTTCCTATATAATTAATGAAATAGAGATAGGATGTACTTTTGAGTAGTAGTTTTACGTAGTGCAACTACAACCACAAGAACGAATATCTTCGTAATGTTAAAAAGGTCATGATCTTGTTCTTACATTTTGAAAAAATCTGGTACCACGAGCAACGTTGTAAGAAGTAGAGAATAGTTGGCATCAGATCGCGACAAAATATTACCTGTGTATTGAATTTGGCGGATCGCTAGTATCCATCTGCCTGAGAAGTTGTAGAAATTGTATGGGGACACCTATGGATGGCTCGTGGCACAAGAGCTTCTGCATCAAGAATAAGAAAGTGTAGCATTAGCATAAGTAACATACATTTTTTGAGCATAAGAACGCACATTGTTTGACAACACTGCATAGGATTAGGAAGACCAAGTCAGCAAGGCTCTCAACTACATGTGATTATAATATCCTGAAGGAGCTGAACGACTGTAGAGCACATTGATTAGCTTGTGGGTGGTAAGCCCCGTTATACAGACAAAGAGAAGACTAGTTGGATATTTAGCGATGGCGCGATGACGTGTTTATGCTTCCTTGTTTGAGGGGTGTGCCTTGTAGTTGAGTAAGTAAGGGTGTAGCTGCAAACCTATTAGGGATGCACAGAATAGAATAGTTGGATAGAAAGGTGTTCGGTGTTCGCTGCGATAGGAGGATGGCATATGATACGCCGAATTATGAGGGTATCCTGGAGGGATTTAACAACTGGAGCATATTGCAAATCCAAAGAAATGTCTACGATCAGAAGACGTTTTCAACGAGGAAGAAGCGGATCATGATCATGCTGATGATTGCTTCTGCTGCAATTATTCCAAGGAACGGCGCGACACTTTTGCGCGAGTGTTGTTGGTATCATGTCTTGCAGATCGGAAAATCCATCTTCTCGTAGTGTGACACATTATTAAGACAAAAAGATCTGACCGAAAAAGTGAGCTTTTGAAACCAATGATCATGAAGACGAACATTGATCTATTTGATATAGAGTAGTTTATAGAACGGATGTAGGATGGACTTGGATGGATCGGATGGACCCCCCTGATTCTTCCGATCCTACTTGAAATGGTGGAAAGTCCATCCGTTCCATCCGATCCATCCGATCCATCCCATCCCGGATCTGGCACCCCTATAAACTGCTCTATGATAAAAACGCTTCGACAAGCTAGCGGCTGCTGCTGCTCTGAGAACAATACACTAGTTGTACCACGCTGCTCACTGCTGCACCACGAAACTCGATAATATGATGAAAAACTAGAGTTGGAGTTCCTGTTCCACTTCTCTTCCTCGTGAGATTAATAGGAATACACAAATGATACATCACTTAGCAAGCTTTAGGCTAAGTCGTAGGAGTTGACTTCAGCTCCTTTGCTTCTACGAATGTTAATCATACAAGATGTTTGCAGGCGAAAAAAAGATCAAAAACGAGTGCACCTCATCCCGAAATGACGAAAAACTATTATGGATTCCGCTTGGAAATGGCAGTCCGGAAACCCGGAAGGGAATCCCAAAGCGTAAGCCGAAGCAGCTTCTGAAGAACTCAGAGCAGGGTATGGGAAAGGGAGCCAGCTTCTTAAGGTCGACTAAGAGCAGGGTAGAAGGCGTATCCGAAAGGTGACGGTGTCCGTGAGGGACAGGGGGAGCAGGGTTATTATATCCGAAAGACCACAGAGGACGAGGAGGAGATGGCTTTTCAAAGAAGGATTACTTATACAATGCATTCGGCTCAACGGACTTCTAAAATTATTAGACGATGGAGGTTTGGGTTGCATTTTCCTAGTGCCGTGATCCCATGGATCATATTATAACGGCCTGACACAGCGTTGCTATGCCTAAGAACGAGCATGAATAAAGGCGCAGTAAATTTTTTCCTTGTCGAAGATCGATGCGAATCGCCTAAAAATGAGGCTTTCCTCTCTCACAATATGTTTTCGGGATGCAGTTGTTTCGAAAAGACTCATTGTTGACAACAATCTGTAGCTTCAACAGTCATCGATCTCAATCACTTCAAAAAAGAGTCATGTGCACAATTATCTCTCTTGCGAAGAATGAATGTTCTTGAATCAGCTTTGCCTTTGCCTCGTCATGCTAGGAGTTGTATGTGTTTATAAGGATTCAAAACTTTGATGAATTTAGTAGAAGTACGATTTCCACAAGATCATAGATAGAATATTGACTTTCGAAATTAATCAGAAGATGCGCACCTCTTGTTCGTGTCATTCTGAAACAGCTTTATGCGACAGAACATGACTAAAATGATGCGTATGCGCTGGGAAGACTAGCGCCCTCCTTTGTTATCTGGTCTCCCTCAATTCGGTAGACATTTCATCAGTTTTCGGAAGAAGAGGTGATACTAGGAAACGATCGGTCCTAGCAGCATCAGCAGCGTAATCGCATCAGCATCCATCATGAGGACCAACCGTTTACTTGAGCCCATCGCCCCTCGGTGATGTTGATTATCGGCAGGTCCGCAATCTTCAACTTACTACGTATTGGCAATCTCCGAACAACTCTAGTGTCTGCTCACGATTCCATGCATTCATAAACTTAAACTCTACATCGTTTTTTATTAAATTATGATTTACACATACACAATATATCATATCTCATTCGCTCGTGCCTCTGTTCTCGTCCTCGTTTTTAATCAACATCCTGTGACACCTCTTCCATAGCGCTTGCTTCTTAGTAGCTTGACTAGCCTTGTTACTAATCGTCTGTGCTTTAAATTAACACAATATATTATTCTCTTAATAAGAGAATAAGCTCTTCTTGACCCGAGGATAGCACAAAAGCACAGCTTGATAGAAAGTATAAGCATGATTTTGTTATATCGTTTGTCTCGCGGATATTACTGGACGTTGACGCAAATTCAAAATACACACCCGAAGTGCAGGCAAACTCTGTAGTACCTACTACATCATCTACATGTTGTTCCAGTTTCCTTACGCCTGTAGAAGTATTTGATAATCTTATGGAATTGAAATTCAGTAATCATTCTCGTTTCATTGAAAGTAGAATTGGGCTTCGTTTCCTATCGCCCGCAGCTTGGTCGAGGTTCGAGATTCATCAATATTTTGTTTTCTTTTGCCGTATTGTTTCTCAATCTCAAGCAATTTTTCTCATGATTAATTTCTTGTTCTTGTTCAGCAAGCTGAAATCTAAACTTTTTTGCATAGAATATCCATAAACGTAATTGTTCTGATTCATTGATCATCCCTTCTTCGGTGAGTCAATCGCTCATCTTTGATTTTTTTGAAAACGTCGGAGCATCACCTTGGCAGTCGCTCTGTTCTTGGGGCCCCCGAGAGGGCAAATAACGAAGGCGCGGACAGTCTCTTGCCCATCTCACGTTCTTGCATTCGCTGTTAGCATACTTCTACAGCTCCAGCTGGCGGCCAGTATTCAACCTAATAAGAATTTAAGATGACGAAAAAGAAGGAGGTGGAGGAGGAGGCGAAGAAGGACAGCGAACAAGAACGACATCTCGTGACGAACAGCATGACTACGAATTATAGCAGGCAAGAAAGGCAGCAGAAAGAGGGAGTTGCCCCATCGTCAGGCATCTCCTTTTCTGGATCCGATTATCCTGGAAAAAACGGAAGTACTGGCGTTGAAGATGATAAGGAGCAGGAGGCTCTCTCTCTTTCGCTCGTGACACGTTGGCAGGCGTCGTTCGAAGCGGATCCACCTGCGACGATCCATTCATCGTCGTCGAACGCTAGGAAGCGTCGCAAGCTGGAGAGCCGTTCGTCGGCCTCAATCTTCGGTGGTCCTCCTCTCGCCGATGCGAAAGCGGCTTCAACGCTTGTCTTCGGTGGTCCTCCTCTCGCCGATGCGAAAGCGGCCTCAACACGTGATCTCGCCGACGCGAGTTCCGATCCACTGACTAGTTCCAGTACAGTTACGAAGAATTTTTGCGCCGCAAATAGAAGTATCATCGTGCCGGCCCCGATCGTGAGTGGGTGTAGCTTGTTCCTGAGTCGGGGAACAGAACTTCCTGAGTGTCTTCAAGAACAGGCTGCAAGAATCGTAGTAGGAGCTTCTCCATCTGCATGCAGCGAGCCGTTGGTTCTTGTACCTCTACCTTCCGTGGCCTCGTCTTCTAATCAGGCTCTTGTGACGAGCCTGATCGGGGAAGTGCGTGGCGAACGGCGTCTGGAGTACATCCGCGGACCTGGTGGAGGGATTCGAAAATTGCGTGGAGCGAGGCTTGAACCTCATCAAGTACGCTTGTGAGAGTAGCGAAACAAAGCATAGCAGGATTGGAGCGGCGATCGCAAGCTTGTGTACAGGAACCTGTGACACGCTTGACTGGCATCGCGATGCGGATGTGTCCCTGTACGCCCAGTTTTTCAGCCCGTTTGCAGACGATCAGCTCGGAGCCTACGAATCGGCGTGCCGGAATCAGCTTCAGAAACAGGAGGACATGGCGCCGGGCACGAGTACTGGGAGCGGCGCGTTGTCCGTCGTCCGGGTCGATCCGAAATTTTCCGACGAGGCTCTGGAAAAGCGACTGCAGGGCTGGACCCTACTTGTGGATAATTTCTCGTGGTTGAGTGGCCGTGTCGCGCAAGATCAGTGGCAGCTGTCCAAGGATTGGAAGACTGCGGTCGCGCAAGGTGGCGTGCTCGCGGATCCTCTGCGCAAGCTCCTGGCCACAACCGAAGGGAAGATTGCAGGCTTGCTCGACGTTCCTACATTTGTGGCGCAGGGACCAGGATCCGGGAGCTTCAGCACCTGCAAAAGCTCTCGGCACGGCGACGTGTCATTTTACGTGGCGTGCATCAAGTTGCCACACGATTTTTATCGTTCCCCCAAGCCGAGCAGCACACGCAGCTCTACTACAACGTCCTTCACAGAGGAAGGAGACGCACCTCAACAGGTCGCGTCACCAGCGCCACCGGATCCATCAGAAGAAATTGAAGTGCACGCAAAAGGATCAAGCGCATCGTCCACGCTGGAGAGTAACGTGGAACAGGACAGGAGGCCTTGCGAATTTTTCTGCATCACACCAACAGAACGAGAACGCAATCGCACAGGTGATCGACATGCTGCGCCGCCCGCACCACTTCCTGTTCTGCTGGACGCGATTCAGGATTCTCTCTGTGACGGAACGTTGTTCTCACAGATGCACGAGTTCCCCGAAGGTGTGTCCATTGCCCTCCCAGCGTTTGCTCTGAAGAAGCTAGAAGCGCTTGGCAAAACCGAAAAGAAACCGGAATCAGCGTCGAGCATGTTAAGGGCTACCGAATTACATACCGCACTACCATCCTTGGCCCTTTTTCTACGAGAAACGTCGGAGCCAAGGATGTTTTGAGGAATGTAATTCTGCAACCTCGTCTAAGTATGAGATGTGTCCAACGACCTCCAACAGAGATGTGTCCTGGTTTGAAATCTGCGCGCGACAGCACAACAAGATCCGTTGCGCTTGCTCGAGGCACGTATTTGCATGAAGTTGACCGGCCATCTCTGTGTGGAATCCGATGTCCAGGGTCAGGAGAGATCCTTTGTCTCGCGACTCTCGCCTATCCCAGCGAGCACTCTCCCAGCGAGGAAGATTGCCTAATATCCCGCCATTCCAAAGAAAGTGAAGCTGCATCTTCTCAATATCAACATCAACATCAACTTATTTTGTCAGATGCACGAGATCGAGAAAGTGCGCGCGGAAGATCGTTGTGGTCTCCGTCAGCTGCCGGTGACACGAGGATCAGATGCTGTATCTCCGCGAGCACTCCGACGACGTCGGCGTGTCCTCTCGACAAAAACGCCAACGCTACTAGTTCGAATCCGACAGCTTTCTTTGTGGATCTGGGATGGAGAAGCTATCCGACTGCAGTCCATCCGGAGTACGAAGATCCGCCGAAGCAAGACGACGACACGAAGCACAAGCGACTTCTGAAGTTATCGTGTGAAACAAGTGAAGATAGAGAAGAAGAGAAGATGAGCAGCAACGTGGGTCCCTGTCCACTTCGCATCGTTTGCTCGGAATGCCTGAGGCACGGCCTGGCAGGGACCGAAAACGAAGATCCCATGCTACGACAGCACGATCTTGGCAACAAGAACACAGCTGCACGAGATGAGGCGCAACCACTGGCGGATTGGGAAGATACTTCTCTCCAAGGACGTGAGGAGCGATTTTTCTTGCTTGGCTCTGGTCCAAATTGTAGTAGTCTTGCAGCAAAAGAAAAGAGCAAGAACATAGCCGCAACATCGTCCACAACTACATCTTGTAGTTTTCCCTCTCTGGCGCATACCAGAGCTTGTATTGGCGACACTCAAAATACATTTTGGCGAGGGTCGAGAATTATCGATTTCGATATGCCAACGAATAGTGTGCGAGACGACGTGGCAGCCGGATCCGCGAAGTCACATGACAGTACCGAAGTCGAGCCGTCCGGCAACACGTCTTCGTCTTGCGAGTGTGGGGCCAGCCTGAAATCGCAAGGCGATAGTTTTTTGGAGGTGCGCAGATATCCCAAGCCGGAAGAGCCGAAGGAAATGATTTTGGGAAGCACGGCAAACAGGGGGAGCTGGTGCAGCATAAAAATGACGTCGAGCCGTTTGTTGAGCAGGTTGAATCCAGAGAGTCGTTCCTTGCTACTGTGGCTCCGAAATATGATGAGCGTCGGTGGCGAGGTGTTCACCGTTCCCGACAGGGCCGATCCCAGAGCAGTTGGATACGTAATTTATTCGAGCACTTTCTGCTTGTCCCTACTGATGCGAGCACTCTTTGTCATGGGATTCACCCAAAAGAGACCCTAGTGGCAGAAGCAGACGTAAGTAAGTGAATAAAGTAAAGAAAACTAATTTAAAAAAGGGCCCCGAGCCTGCGTACTTCAACCCATCTGACTTCAGGATGATAGTGATTTGAAATCATCTGAATCTGATCATCTGAACTTCTGACACCTTAACGCAACCTTTTTCCACTAACATAAACTTAACCCACCAAAGAAAAGTAGAACACAAGGACTAAGCTTAACTTTCCCGAGTCTGCTAAAGTTTACTAAGTTACCTCAAGTAGATCAAAACAGTTATTCGAGCAAGTGCAAAGTGTGTGCGGCGATTGCTCCACCTGTTCGAGTCATGGAGCTGTTCGATCTTCCTGTCCGCTTGTTGCCACGATACCGTCGACGCGAGATATTAAAGGAGAAGGACGCAGCGAAGAAACGGCGACAGCCTGTTGTAGGAGATTCGGATCCGGCTGAAGCTCAAACTCAAGACACGACGTTGCAGCAGAGGGCCAATACTAATAATATTGCCCCCGAACCCCGGGATCGAAGTGACGGCAGTGCGTCGGAGGCTCAGCTACAGGCCATTCCGCAACACAGATACATCAGTCGTACCTTCCATGATGCAGCAACCTCGTTGCACTGATATCGGCTCTATCCTCATCTCTGGAGTGGCGCGCACGACGACAGACGATATCTGGAAGGTGGGTACCAAGCCCGTCTGGACCACGGCAACAAGGTTGCTAATGAGGTCCGTTCTTCTTCATCTTCCCTTTGAAGATGAAGAAGAACGGACCTCATTAGCAACTGTCTTTTCCGATCCATCTTGTTCTCACGCCGGTTTGGTAACTAAATATTATAAGTAATTCCTTTTCATACTAACAAGCGTACTAGCTGTACTAGTTTATGTTACATGTTTGTTCTCTTCACTCTTTTGCTCTACAAGTTGTACGAAATAAAATAGTTCTTTTTTTTCACGCAGCACATTGTTATTGTTTCCGTGCACGTAGCACATTGTTTCCGTGGGAAACGTCTTGAAATCATTTCGGTCAGTAGTACAAAGTCCATGACTCGCTTTCATTCATGACAAATTTTTTTTCATATTTTCATCCTGGATCGAAGGTCTCTCGGGATGAATCACCATAAAGTACAACGAGCGCATCCAAAGGAGCGTCACGACACTTTTGCACCACGAATGTTGATGATAAATGTCTTGCAGATAGATGGGAGAATCCAGCCTATTAAGAGATAGTAGTGTGACGCACTATTAAGAGAAATATTAACACGAGATCTGATCGAGATGATCTTTTGAAACCAATGATCCTGAAGAACAATGATCTGATGATGCTCCAACAAGGCAGCTGCTCTGAGAACAGACTAGTACCACGCTCACTGTACCACTCCTGAGATTCATAGATGCATTACAGCAAGTTTTAGTTTAAGATTTTGAGTTGTAGTTGGCTTCAGCTCCTACCGCTCCTACGATCATACAATATATTTCTAGCCCAAATAGAAAAGATCAAAAACAAGCGCACCGCATTCGGAGACGAACCAAGATTCTTATTATTAGATTATTTCTTTTATCGTCTTGTTCTTGTTGAAGTTTTGAACCCAATGAATCGCATCAAGCTACTGAACACTGCAACCTCCTCGACTCTTATTTGATCCAGTTGTTGTTCTTAAGCGGTTGAAAATCATTGGATGAAATCCTGCTTGTATGAAATCGTTTCATATTAATTTGGAAAAGAATGACAGATTGAACGCAGCTCAAAATCCTGCATTAACCCGCAGACTGGAATGATGACACGGCCACAACAAGAACCCCTACGCGACCCGTGGTCTGGCATTATCAGCGTGCATGCCGATAATTGAGCAGCGTACTCTTCGTATCTGCCGACACGCATATTAGTGCCATTCGGTCATGAGGATTATGCCACCTCCTTGAAGATTTTCCTTGGCGTAAGGTCGTTGCTACAAGATGCTACATCAAGTATTACAAGGGAAAAACGAAGACTCCTCGAGCAAAACGAGGAAAACAGATGAATGCCAACACCTTGCGATTTTGCGACGGCTGCTGACACGACAGGTGAGAAGAGAACAGAATGGGCCTTTTGAAGACGAGGGCGAGATCTGCGACGCACTTTCAGTTCCGGATTCGGATGTAGCTTCTCGAGTCGTAAAGCTGTTGACGACTCAGTTTTGTTAAGGCAAGTACTAGAAGGGTTTAGGGTTTACTGGAACTTACTAGTTTTGAGTTCAACTTGAAGTATTCGAATCCGAAAACCAAAACCCTTTACATTTTCTAATTAAGTATAGAAATACTGACTTTGAAAAGTCCTAGGTAAACCTCATCATTAAGTATACAGTATCCACCAGCTACCTAGTACTATGATCTGTAGTTACTAAACTTTCTATCTTCTTTCGAAGAATACCCTGATTTTTGTAGCAAGCAAATAAGAGTCCTGAAACTATGAATATGCAGCCCTGCTCTCTCAGCGTGCGCTGGCAATACAAAATAATAGATTTAGAATAACATTTTTTTACTTCTGGTTTGCCGAATAGATTCGCATCATCAACATTTACAACTACTTAAGCGTAATGATATTAACGCAATTCTAGCAATACTATCAGGAGCTTCAACAAGTAGAAAGAAACAAGTACAAGAAAGTAGACGAGGTGACCTCGTGGACCTAAAGATTCTAATATTAGGGTGACGACGCAGGCTTTTCATATCTTCCACAGGGATACCACGCTGAGTCTGGCTGTCGCAACGGTCTTGACACGGACAATGTCAGGACATGGGATAGAGTTCTTGTGCTTGACGAGAATCATCGTGACGAGACCACAGCAGCAGAATGTCTCATTCGCCTGACCAAGTCAGAGACCGAAGCCGCTACTTCGTCGACAACAGGACGGCTCATCCGCCTCACCGAAGCAGGCGCGAAAGCAATGCGCGAAAACACCGCGTTGCGCAAAGCGGCTGCAGGGCTCCTCAATGTTTATATTAGCAAACAGGAGCAGAAGGACAGCAATCAGAATGAGCACACGATGAGTAGTATTATCACGAGGTCTCTAGTTCGGGTAAGATGGCCTACAAGACATGAGAGCTCATCTACTAGAATGCAACTGGGGACAAGAAGAACTTCTTCTTCTAGTACAACTAGCGCAAGAACACCGACTGCGATTGCGAAGAAAGTAGATCAAGTTGATGTACTGGAGTCTTCTAGTCCAAGAACAGCGGCAGCGAAGAAAGCTGAAGTAGATCGAGAATTGCTGGAGGCTGAGGTAGAGCGACGCTTTCGTAAGCTCTTGGATGACATCCACAGTTCTTCTTTGCCCTCTTCCTCTTCGAGAACAACTACTACTTCTTGTTCATCTAGCAGGAGTACCACTTCAAGCACAACTACCTGTTCTACTTGTTCATCATCATCTACCAGTAGTCATAGAACCGACAAGGACATCAAGGAGGTACTTACTATGAAACCGTTTACGTTTTGTGAACTGTTTGCGGGTCTTGGTGGTTTCAGGATCGGCTTAGAAGCTCTAGGAGGAACCTGCGTTTTCGCCTCAGAAATTAATCCCGTGTGCCAAGCAGTCTACGCCGGAAGGTGGAAAGAAGTTTCATCGTATCGTGCTAGAGATACTTCTACAGACAGTCGCGAAATGAACATGAAGACTTCTCATATTAATTATGTTCCAGGCCCAGCCGCGAAAAGCGAGCTTTTGTCTGGTGACATCTCTGCCATGGGTCCAGGGCAGTTGCATGGTGATATCACTAAAATTCCCTGCTCCGCCATTCCTGACCATGACCTGTTAGTTGGTGGATTTCCTTGCCAACCCTTCTCGCGATTAGGAAACCAGGATGCTTTCGATGAAAAGCGGGGAAGAGGTGTCTTGTACCTGGAAATTCTGCGAATCTTGGAACAAAAACAACCCAGGATGTTCCTATTAGAAAACGTCCCAGGAATAGCGGACCAACATCAAGGAGAAAACGCTGTACTTGATTACAAGCATCAAGGAGAAAACGCTGTAGCTCATGAAGATAAGGATTGGACGACCACGGGAAGTGGACCTCCATATAAACGACAGAAGTTATCTTCTTCAAAGGAAGCAGTCAGTGTAAAGCAAATAAGTAGTTCATCTTCTTCGAGAAATACTTCTACTTCGTCTCCGACACTACTAGACGAGAAAAAGTCTTCTCCATTGGACATTATCTTGTCCGATTTGCGATTGGGTGGGAAGTATAGTGTGCAGGCGAAGATCTACAGTTCCGCACCTTTGACTGCGCAGCAGCGCAAGCGCGTGTACTTTGTTGGCGTCCTGCGCCAAGAGGGCAAAAAAAGAAGAAAAATCCGCTTCCCAGAGGAAATATTGCCGGACCTGGGTTTGACTGCGGCAGACGTAATCGATTTCGAAGAGAAAAAAGATAAAAGTAGAAGCAAACTAGCGTTGACCCCGATGGGAAAAGGCAAAGGAAAAAGCTCCTCGTCATCAAGCTCCTCAATATCAAGGACACCATTGGAAGATAAGACGAGGCCCCTTCGTTTATCCCCAGCTCAATTCGCAAAGCTTTGGCCTAAACTCCCCTATTTGCAGAGAGAGGGTAAGAATCTATTTGTCAACCCACAAACGACGAAGAAATTAGGTCCGATTGTCTCGCACTACGGCCACTCGCCTGGCCACGGCAACTGTCAGCTCGTTGCTCGACCTGCCGACTCGCTCGAAGGTGGCGTTCCACGACTCTTATCCAACGAAGAGTGCCTGAGAGTCATGGGCATCAATCCTGCGAAGTTCTTGCCAGACATGGAGTCTGTCTGGGTCCCTAGTGCCGTGAAGTTTCCCTATTCCAAACCCTTGATCAAAAAATCCTGCTACCACATCATCGGAAACGCGGTCTGTCCACCTGTGATTGCATGGCTAGTCGAAAAAGTTGTTTTGCCAGCTGGGGGATTCGTGGAGAAGAAGATTGTAGCCTCTGCGTCTGCTGAAAAAGAAGAAGCACGACTTCTATGCAAACAACAAGGTTCCGCTGACGGTGACGCTGAGATGCAAGAACAAGAACAGCTTCTACCTGCATATTTGAGACTGGCATTAGAAGCTATACGTGACTTTTGAGTACAAAGACTATACTTAGACTCTTGATGGAGGAGGACTATTCGAGTCTTGACTTTCCGAACCTTCAAACCCACCAGTCATCCCATCATGATGAACCACGCAGTATCGATGTCTATCCAACTTATCCATATCCACCCACTAAGTGGGCATAAAATTATATGTCATGATACCAAGAACTGAAGAGTCGTGGAGGATACTAGAAGTATCTATGCATACCTTGTAGAGCATCTGCAGGCCACTATGAAGTTCCGAGCATCCGAAACTGATCCTCAATGGATCATGATTCATCCAGTAGTTGCAGGTCGTGTTCATCAACAATAGGCGTTTCAAAATCGGAATTTTTTTCTCCTCAAGGACAAACTGAAATGTCGACCAAGAACGTTCTGGTTCTTCAACTGATCTCATTAGACTGTCCGCCCCGTTCAACATTGTCATAACGGGCCATGCAACTCGGCAGAAGTAAGACCATCTTATGATGTACTGTAATAAAATTGAAGATAGAAGTTCAGTAGTCCCCGGTTTGCGAACTGGATATAGGTCAAGAGATTCTTTCAATCCCCCCGGCATTACAAAAAAAAGAAACTTTTTCTGATATCTCCAAATCCAAATCCAAATACATAGGTAGTTGTATACACATACTCAAGAGCAAAAAACTGATCACCACGTTGACGACCTTAAAGTTTTAGCCTGCCTATAATCGCAATATATCTTCATGACCTCATCCAACATGACGAAGCTTGAAAATATTTGAAAAAATTCGCAGGCTTGTGTCGCAATTCAAGAAAGGCTTCATCGCTGAGAACGCACTAGAGGATTTTTCGAGCTCGAGGAAAGAACTTGAAACATCATCTAAGTATAAAAATTCAATTCTCTGCCTTGTTCTCGATCTGAGAAATTTCTAATTCTTGTTCTAGAGCACAACAACAAAAATGGCTGAAGGAGAAGGAGAAGTTCCGCAGCAGAGCGCCTCGCATATTCAGTTGCGAGTGCGCAACCATCAAGGAGGCGAGGTCCAGTTCAAGATCAAGCGAACGTCACAGCTGAAAAAGCTAATGTTAAGGAATTTACCTTGAAAACTTCTAGAAGAAAGATACTCACTTTTTGATTCCTCTCTACTAGCGTGGTGAACGCTTTGTCTTGGTCTTCTACCATAGTAGCTCAGAATTTTGTTTGAAGAAATGATGTGACGTAGATGTTGTATTTTGGTCTTCCTCGGGTTTGTCTCATATGCTGGTGATCATATTTCGGTTCTTCTACTTTTCGTTCTCCGCGAACCTAGAACAAGAGACAAATGCGGATTGTTGATACAACAATTCCCTGTTTGTGTTGAGCTTCATATTAATCCCCATCCCGTTCTACTTCCTAACGTAGTTCTTGCAGTTACCTGTTCACGATGACGCCCTCTAATCTTAGAAGCGTATTGTCAGCGGACCGGAGTACGGATGGGCGAGGTCCGCTTTATGGTAGACGGGGAACGAATCAACGAGAACGACACCCCAGACGGTTTGGGTATGGCGGATGAGGACCTCATCGATTGCAGCGTGGAACAAACTGGAGGAGGCTGGAGGAGGAAGCAACAAGAACGACTTTAGATGTTGAATGCTTGGCACCATAATGTAGTCAACTACTTGCACTTCATTTTTTCCCCGATAATGATGTAGTGAATGAAGACGAGAAGAAGAAGTAGATCATGATGCTGGACGAAGATGCTGATGCAAGTTTGCATGATGTTGTTACGACTACGTACTGCTTCCGGCTTCTGCTTGGCGATGTTGTGGTCCAACGAACTGGCTTCATATAGTACCCTTACCCGAGGATGTAGTAGCTCTGTATCATGGCAAGCAGGGAGGACAGGAGTCAGGGGTGCTCAAGCAATGGGTTGCTCGATTATAAGAACAAGATGAAAGTGAAATGATCTTCAGAAGTCTATTCCAAGCAATGGACGAGGAAGAAGCAGTGAGTCTAGATCGCTGTGGAGATGCTTGTGGTTCTTCATCTTGATGAATGTTGAAGCATCACCATTGTTGTTGCCCTCCTTTCAGGTCTCTACCTGCTAAAAGACTCTGCAAAAATTTTTCCACCCGCCCTCCCCATAATACTGCAATGCAACACACAATTATATCCATAAAAGGAATCAAAATCAATCACACCAGATCGGTGCTCAGATTAGTGATCTGCTGAAGAAGCCTCCTTCAGGTGTATCACCCAACCGACCAATCATGTACGATAGAGGACTTCTTGTGGACTCCTTATCATCCCTTTTTCCTCAGACCCCCAGCGACAAATTCTACACTTAATGTGTCTAACTAGCTCTAGCTGCACAAGAAAATGATTACTCGTCTAGTACTTATCTTCTTGTTCTGCTGTGCACACGAAATTTCACCCAGAATTCCTCTATAGTGCTCGCTAGTACCTACCGAGTTCTGTATTAACTTCATTTGCTGCAGTAGTACTAGTGGTAGTCCTGTGTTATCATGTCCACTCCCAAGAGAGATTGATGAAGATTCACCTTCCTTCTGTGAGTCACAAACACTGTGCTGCCTTGAAAGATGTAAGAGAAGAGCGCCACCACAGAGATATTGAGCAATGAGCTGCTAGACAAAGAAGGGTGAAGATTATCGGACTGAGCTGAACTGAAGAGGCTGGGGACCTGCTTCATTTGAGAGACGATTACTTATGATACATGAATCAGAGTGGCGAAGTACAAGTAGCTCTTCTACCAACACGACAAAAATATAATGGAAGACGCAGACGACGACGAGGCACTGTGATGCGGATCTCAACCCAGCACGATGAGCATCAACTTGTCACCCAAATAAACCCACGACTGATTTTTAAAGTTGTTTAGAGGTCGTTTGTCTATGATTGATGTACTTGCTAACACGTTTTTAGCAGTAGATGTAGCTCCTACAACAAGAACATCGTATTACCAGAACACGTGGTAAGCAGGTTTTACTTCGTACAAAGTAAGTTTCTCCATCCCGATCCCCCTAGTGGGATCATTGGATCCACCTAAGGAGACCACACGACTTTATTACACATAACTTTATAAGCACGACGTAAGCACATAAGAGTCAATCATGTTAGCTCTCGCCGCAGGTCGGCGCGAGGTGGCGCGCTCGGCCGCGAGAGTTGGCTCCTTTTCGCAGTCTCGGGCCTTTCTCTCTGCCTCTCATGCCAAACGGAAGGCTTACGGTGACGAGCCGACAATTGTCCCTGTCAAAGATGGCTATAGGGAGCATCAGGTACTAATCCTGTTACTCGCGTCATCTTCAATTTATCATGATTGAGTAACTAGTAGGTACCCATCTTTGTTTTACAACGAGAACGACACCATCTTTGAGCCAGCTTCTACCTGAAAAGAAACGCGGCTCAACAAAGATGTTCTACAAGATAGGTAGTAAGTTGTGCTTGTTCGTAGGTCCACCCATCCGAATCGACTAACATCATCAAGTTGTGCTTGTTGTTGTGGTGCCTGCTCTACCTAATCAATCTACTAAGTAACAACGAACAACCGTTGTAACAAATTTCACCTTCACTCATCTCGGACAACTCAGGAAATCCAAGGTCAAGGTCCTTCGTGGTGGCTGCTCATGATAGCCGGATCCTATTGTTTCCTTGGTGGCACTGCCGGATTGCATAAGTTAAGAGAGCACATCAAATGGAAATGATAGTTTGTGATGATGTTACGAGTAGTTCCAGTTTGCTATTTGCTTGAGTTCTTGCATATTGCATAGCATGAGTTGTTAAGAATAAGGGGACGACGACAGTACCCAGGAACCTCCTAAAGAACAATATTTTTTTTTACTTGCTCTTCTTCTTCGAACTCATAGCGTAGGAAACGAGAAGGACTTGGGCCCGAACTGTCAGTCCGATTGGCAGCGTAATTTGGGTGGCATTACAAACCGAGAGCCAGAAAAAAAGGGCCGTCGATGGGTAGAAGTACCCGATGAGAAAGGACGGTTCTAAAACGGTCTTTCTCGATGAACTGAAGTATACTGACACGATGAGAAAGGATTAAGGTCAAGGTTCTAGGCTATCCGTTGAGAAGGTTCTAGACTTTACAGTGAGAAAAGACTAAGGTAGTTCTAGAGTCTCTGTTGAAGTGTTCAAGAAGTCAGTTCTAGGGCTACCCGATAAGAAAGGAAGCTTCTTCTAGAAAGTGAATGGTTATCATGCAGCTGGGTAATGGTACTTTCTGTTGGAGGCAAATAATCTTCTAAGTTGTTCCACGACTTATTTCGTGAACATGATGATGTGATTTTAAGACAAAAGAGACCACCACGTCCACAACGACCAGCTTCCATTCGTGGTCGAAGTCGAAAATAGAATATTCATCGGTTCGATGGTTGCGCAGGTTCGATCATGGTTGCGCAGTGTTCAATGGCGGCCGATGATCAAGCACTGACACCCATGACCACAGCTTTTGTTTTTGACATCAAATTCAAAAGCCTTGTTATTATTAGTACTAGGACGAAATCTTGTTCTTGTTCGGTCGTGGCTAAAAGATATTCATCTTGTACTCTCAAGGATAAGATTTCGGTCGGTTGCTTTGCTCGGAAACAGCTTGAAGAAGAGAAAGAAAGCGAGAGACCGTAGACACGACACTTGGAAAGAAACCTCGTTTCGATGTCGTCTTGCTCTATTTAATCGGTATAATGATTCTTTGTTCTGAACCAACATCCAGATCATTATCAAAAGAACAACAACTAGAAGCAGTACGTAGTTGTCAATCGTTCTCTCAGAAAAACAAATACTTAAGTGCTATCTAAAGCTACTACATCTAAACCGAGCGACTACTAAAATTTACTTAGTCTGAACCACGACGCTCACACAACAACAAGATGACTGCAGGCCATCGTGCCGAAATCACGCTTCGTGGTTCAGTGGAAGTGATCACCGAATTTTTTCACTATGCTTTGAACAACATTCTATACCAGCGCTGTGTCTACCCAGCGAGCCTCTTTCGACAGGAGAAGAAATACGGTCTGTCTTTGATGATATGGCAAACAAGTATGATGAAGATTCACATTTTTAACATCTTCAGTAAGATTAGGATTATGTTGGTTTCCATTTCCATCGTTCTCTTTCTTATTCTCCCTCTCCCACCTAATTCCGAACGACCTCTTCTAATGCTAGTAACGCAAGACGAAAAGTTGCAGGAGTATCTCACCAGTGTGTTGTCGCAGATGGACAAATGGTTGACGGCTGGGCACGTGCAGCGATTAGTGCTTGTTTTCGTTTCTGCAGCAACCAAGGAGGTCCGCGAACGTTGGACCTTTAACGTGCAGCAAGAACGGGATGCGGTTACTGGAGGTACTTGTCGTTGTCTCTGGTTGTACTGAAGAGGACTCTCTTGTTTATGGTTTCACAAGAAGATGAAGAAATCCAATTTGTTAACTCTGTTGTACTCATATTAAGATGAATTTTGAACAGGGGTGCCATCGGGATACCCATATTCGCCAGGACCTCTATCAATCGCCAGGACCTCTATCATATTCGCCAGGACCGCAAAATTTGATACATAAACTACAACAGCCCCAGTAATGAGCAGTGCTGGCAGTGGGAAAACGTTGAAGGATGTGACCCGAGAAATCCAAGGGATCATGCGCCAGATCACTGCGAGTGTGAGCTTTCTCCCTGTCGTCGACGAAATCCTCGCATTTGACTTGCTCGTATACTGCGCGAAAGAGACTTATGCTTCGATGATGATAAGAGTGAACTCTGCTCTCTGCAACTCAATTTTCGCTGATCCCTAAGGATCATATAATCAGTGTATTACTGTAAATTTCAAGGACCTTCTGCGGTGTCTTCATCAAAGATCGCTTCTTTCTATCATGCTTTGCTTACTCCAGCTCTTCTAGCGCGGCACTTTCTCATGCGATGTTCTTACTTCACTGCAATTACAAAATACTAATGGTTGTTCCTTATTTGACACCTTGTTCTTCATTCTTCTAAGAAAAGCATGTTCCGCGTGCATGGGAGGACAGTGCGCCACTGTGCATCCCCATGCGCAATCAGCAGGACGTGAGGCTCGCGAGCTTCTCGACCACGGTGCATCGCGTTGACACAATGGTCACGTACAGGTGCGATGACGACGTTGATTAAGGCTGTACCTAATACATCTTTGGGCGCATCCTTGAAACGTATGGAGGAGTATCCTAAGGGAATGCTCCCCCATACTTTTCAAGGATGCACTTGAAAGATGAACAATTACGGACAGCTCTAAGTTGAGGGAGATGCTTCGATGCTAGGCATCGCTGAAGAGAACAAGAGCGTCAATAATGGGAAATCTTCTGAGACGTATGCAGCAGAAGCTGGATCGATGTTGAGCGACAAAATGGACGTCGTGCTCAACTGATGAACGACTACAGGATTTGATAATTCGTTCTTGGACTAAAATCTTATGATCATATCGTTATCGGGAAAAGACACGTCGACGTGCATGTGTTGCTGATTGATATCCACGACGCATGAAAAAAATGAACCTGACTGACAACAACAAGTCTTCACAATTAGGACTCTGGCATCTATTCAGCATGGGGTATGACATGTACTTAGAAGTATTCGTTCTCTTTCAGCTCCACCTGATACATTTAATTGTTCTTCATGATTATCCACATATGTAAGTATCCTTCTGTTCTTTCTGAGTCTCATCAATCTCTGATTAGAAGATTACACCACTTCTAGAGCTACCGTGAATCCTGGATTGTTTTCTGCGCTGACGGTTTTGCAATCATTTCATCGAGGACTACATCTGCATGTGGTGCTGTTAGAAGACAAATTTATCATCACACAAATTTATCATCATGAAGACCAAGTAGACACATTGATTCAGAGGACAAGCTTAATACGCAATAGCTCAAACAACTTAAGTGAACAACGACGTGCTGGAATAAAGATATGATGAATTATCACGACTTGAAATCCACAAAACGAACCTGCACGAAGTAGAGCACTTTCGCGAAACCCGTAGATAAACCAATCCCCAAACAAGAGATAAATGAACATTTCCCGCAAAATACGAAACTTTACTGCACTATGCGCAAAGGTGGACAAAAAGCTAGTCATGTAGAAGCAAGGTGAAGAAGTTGCCCCAATGCTGCGACTGGCGTTTCCAGACAAAAAGGTGTTTCCGAGTTCTCGTATGTTGGTCGATCATGTGATCAAAGGAGTCTGCGTGCGCATTGGAAAAAACAACAAAATTTTTCATTACCATGCAGTACTACTCCAGACGACGAGAGGATGACCAGATGAGTATACGTTTACGTATGAACAACAATTATACTTTGGAACTGGAACAAGATCAAGATCTTGGTACTCAGTCTTCAATCTTTCATCCTACTTGAATATCATCAACAACAACATGGAAAACCGTTTCCCTCTGGGTCGAGGTCTCTTGGAAAACGCAAACGTTGGCGCTGCCGTTTTGAAGCAGAGAATTGCTGCAGTGTCTAATGGTTATGATGTTGGGAACCTATCTTAGGCACCACATTACAAATACTTTTCCAGTCGATTTTCGCTCTTTCTTCGAACCTGTTGTTCACCTTTCCCATTTCAATTTTTCTCCTACGTACAGACTTACACTTGTACATAAGAAAACTACCTTCTTCATAAAGATCAAAGTCGCTCCACGACGACGTCTCGAGCACAAGGCGATGGAGGTTTGCATCCGGACTTGATAGACAGTGAGCAGCTTGAGGCAGAAGAGCGCGAATTCGGCGTCCGGTTAGAGGAGCTGAGAAATCAGCTACCTGCCTATCTGCCTGTGGGAATGTACCATCTGCTTCATAAGGCAATCAGAAAGCAACAAGAAAAGCTTGCGACACAAGGTGCAGGGGGAGGAGGTTATGACCTGAGTCGCTTTTTAGTAGAAATTGGTTCGGTAGAAATTGGTTGATGTAGAAATTGGTTGTCGGTAGTTGCCTCGTCATAGTGACTTAATTATTCATAGAGTGCTGTATTTAGCTCAATATCAAAGTAGTATCAGTAGTTACTCAATCTACATCTAGTTCTAGGTGTAGCACGACCAGATCTACAACTTCAGTTCTACTTATTCACACGTTGATTTCATCACTCATCCTGAAGATCAGTGATGTTTCCATCAGATGACGTTTTCCAATACTCGCAAGACGGAGAAGGCGGAGCGTCTTTTCAGGGTGCACAGGACGACGACGAGGAGGAGGAGGATGCGTCCGGACCGTCACCTTGAAGGACATCATGAAGCAGCTTGAAGCACAACTTAAATGAGAAGAAGAAGGTCAATTTCAATAACACGTCAAAAGTAGAACGTTCTTCCTGGGGTGATTTGACGATCACCACACTGCACACTAGAATTTTATGAATGTTGATGACCATGCATGATTAATCAGATCTCCTGCCAGCTTAACGGTTTACCCGCTTAATCAGATCTCCTGCCAGGCTGGCACATCAATCAATCAATCAATCCATCGATGAAGCAGAAGCGGTTCTAAAAAAAAAGGAGATGATCCTAATTGCAGGATCGAATAGCAAGATCCTACATATTACAAGCTGCGCCTCTTGCAGTACCGATTACATGTTGCTATCACATTTTATTTACACTGATGAAACAAACAGGACTCGGGAGGAGTTGATGTGATAGTTGAGGAGTCATATGTGTGTTGGGACCCGTCGAAAATACTAGTATGAGTAACTAAGTATGATCTTGTACTTGTAGAAGTATGATTGGTAAGATCATTAGAATAAAGTAAAAGTTGTGAGTCTAAGAAAATTTTTCTTAGAAAAATTTTCATCCTAATCTCGTTTCTGACCTTCTTTCATCTTTTCTGGGTCTCGATTACTTCAAGCAGAACTACCCATTCAAAATGGTCACTGCAACCAGAGAAATACCCCATGAGGAGGTGGACGAGGAGGAGCAGGTAGATTTGGTTCTGGACTTGTTGGAGTCTTTTAGCGCAGCCATGACCTGGTACCAGCAGAAAATTCTACTGCTTCTGAAGGCCACTGTCTCAGTAGCAGAACGGGTACGATTGCTGACAGGAGAAGAGGAGGAGGAGGATTCGATGTTGGGGATATCCTCCTCAACAGAAAAAAATGCTGAGGTTGAGGAAGTGCAAGTCGGTCAAGTTAGTTCTCCTCCAGTTATAGCGAAGACGATCATAGAAGAGGCAAAGAGGCGGATCGTATCGAAGGGACACACGCAAATGGAAGACTTTGCTGCTGAAGCTAGGAAGGACTTCGCGAACAGCACTTATCTGGCTGATTTGCGTGTCAAATACAACCTCTTCGCTGCACGAGGGGAACAGCAATTACTTCTGCGTTCTATGCGCAATAGCGCGGAAGAGGACGTCAAATGTCAGTCTCATCTGTCTGTTGCAGCTCAGAAATTAGGAGACATGTATGGAAAATTCTTAACAACTATCATCGACACTACTGAAAATGTTCTGGCCGAAGGCTTTGCGAAGGATGAAAGCACAGAAAGCGTAGGCAATATAGAAGCAGCGTTGGATTCGTTGCACGATGAATTGAAAACAGTCACAGCAACTCTGGCACCAGATGAAGATGAGGACGAAGCTTCAGAAGCAGAAGAAGACGTTCTGAAGCTTAAGCTACATAGCTGACCTTTCATCGAGAGTGACCCACTCCTCGCAAGCACACTTATAAGTACGCTACCCAAGAATCAAAATAGCTCCATGTTTACCTTGATCATCCTCGAGTTCGCGCCTTCTTGAAGAACAGTTTCATCAACTACCTCCATGACCATGTCCGCCTGAATAATACCCTTGTTACTCGCCCTCGTACTCGTGGTTCCTTTTACCATTTCTTTAGGTCAGCAAGCTGGTGCTCGGAACTTCTAGAACTAGAACAACATCGACATCGTATTTGTCTCCTATGTATATTAAACAACATATTGGTCTCCTATATTAAACAAGCACTAGAACAACGGTCATCTTGCTCTTTCTACCGAAAGGTACAAGAAGACGGAAGGGCCTCTAACTCTCATATTTGTCGTGTTCGAAAATCGGAATCGCTGAGTGCTGAGTTTGATACATTGTTCGACTTCTGAGAGTTGTCTTGCTCTTGTAGCATGCCTGTTGCTGTTGTTCGCTGGAAATTGATTTAGAGTTGAGAGAGAGTGGAGTAGAGAGAGAAAATGAGTGAGCGAGAGGAGTCTTGCAGGAAGATGCTTTGGAAGAAGTAGATGAGAGAATTGATGTAGGAGCAGAAGGGAGAGCGAGAGAGAGAAAATGGCCCACACATGCTATGAAACCGATTTGACTTTTGATTTGTTCCGTCTACATACTCGTTGCGGACAAGAAATAAGTTGTAAAACCGAGTCGACTTCTGCGTAAAAACTATTCTTACCCGCTATGCAACAAGCAACATCGACCTACCGTCCATCTACTTGCAGGTCGCAGGAAAACGTGCGCTTTTCGTATTCACTTATTTTGAAGTGCCATGCTAGAGATCGTTCGTAATCGTAAGTCTATTTTTAAGTTGATAGCAGATGATAGAAGTGTTGATAAGATAAGGAGAGTGCGCTCAGTATAATAATTAATGTATGCAGCTCGTAGTTGCTCGTATGATTTGATGGAGTGAGACTGAGAGTACAGAAAGTAGAACCTATTGAGAGGTGAATAATGGCGAGTGACGTATACAGCCCAAAAACGGTATAAATGGAACCCAACACGAAAGAGGCATCCAAAAATAGATGGTGTGAAAATCTTGGTTTAATGTGATGAATGATGAAGAACTACCTACTTAGTGACTAAATTTGAAATATCAGAGATTATCTGACTCTCATCTTCATCTATATTTTTTCATACTCACTTCTTAATCAATCTTATCTTTTTTCAAGTGTTGAAGCAAGTTGTTGAAGTTTATCTTAAATTTGAAGTAAGTTACTCATTCTCTGCTCAGCTTGTTAGCCATCACCTTAACTTGTTTGGTAGCTTCTTATAGAAATCATGTTCATGTCCTCTTTGCAGATGAAGACACTAAGCGGCGCTCCATCCCCATGTGACCACGACGACAGTCGACCGGCCTTTTGCGCTCAAGTCTCCACGGTCGTGGTGTAAGTAGGGCACTCGTCGTCGTCCTCTCCGGAACACTTACGCATACGAATACCATCATGGAACTGATGAGACCACCTTGTCGTGTTGAACATTTTTGACTTTTTTTGTTTAGCAATCTCCACCAACGTCCTCGCATCGAAGTTGAAGCTGAAGAAGGGGGCGTAGTTCGTTTTACTAGGACTGTTGTCGACTTCCCGCTCCGACCCTTGCCAAAGACGGAATAGCAGGCACGACAGACAGAGGTAGTCGTGAGGATATCTGATATCTTCACCCCCTAGTAGAGCTACTAGGAAAGCATGCCAGAAGACTCGGGATCTGAGCAGCACAGCAGAGCAGCTGGGAGTGCTAGGTCGAGTCCTGCAGACGTGGCAGCTAGCCCAATAAAGGATGCAGAACTTTATGAAGACTTTATGTACTTACTGTGAGCGTTCCTCCATCTTGTAGTAAGTCACTGCAAGGCCTCGTTTTGATTACACTGAGTTTTCCTCAATCAATCTCCATTTCCATTTAATACTCTTGAACACGATCAATCGTGTTTTCTTGCCTACATAAGTCAGCCATTGTTCTCTTCTAACACTTGCTTCATCCTGTTGCGGAAGATAAACCATTTTATCCACCTGCAGCACATCAAGGAGATTCGTCTCAGAAAGGCGCGACTAGTTCGACTACTGCTCAACCACATGCGACAGAACCGAGCAGTCGAATAAGCGTTACTGTACTAACATCTGACTTCATCTTGTTGTTCTATAATATCTTGAAGTAGAAACATGATCATTAGAAAAATGGTAAAGTACTGCACCTCCAGCAGCTTCTAGTAGGTACTGCATTGATCCCACGCCTGTAGCTGCATAATAAATATATTATCTTCAACGCCGAATCCTTTCATCGCGTTCTTCCTGGTTGAAAATCATGACTTCTTCATGAAAATCTGCACTGAAACCTACTACAGCTGGTTCGCGATGCAGATGGGAAAAGTCGTCTAGTATGCGAGAATGGACCACTTCTCTCCGAAGAAGACCGCCAACTCCTGGACACTGCTCTTAGAATAGCTTCGGATCAAGGATTTGGGTACTACAAAATCAAGTTTCAGACTACAGAAATAAGATGAAGACTGGTCATTACACTCTCACTTGTAATCCCACATTTTGAAGAGAGGCTGAATGATTAGAAGCGATACAGCACCTCCCGAGAAGTACTTACAACCAATACCGACCAAACGTTATTAACATGATCTTTCACCTAAAAATCGACTTTCCAGTTCAACTTCAAGTGCGCAGCAGCACCAAGGAGCTTCTGCGTCTGCTACCTCTGGCGCCTCTGGCGCTCCCTCTACGACTACGTCTACCTCAGGAAGCAATAAAGCTCGCTTAGTGAATCGACGTTTAGAAAGTTCCCGTGGGGATCCTGCGTCCTCGTCTACAACGTCGACTGCGATCTACAGCCTTCTACAGTCGGGCAGAGGAGCTGAAGACTCTGGTCCCAGCAACTCCTCAGCCTCCAGCCGCACGTCCGCGCGCACTCCACCCACGACAAGGACGAGAGAAAGCAGTGGCCCAGGTTCTGAGAGTAAGGTCACCACGTCAAGCAAGCCTTCGTATAGTGCAGTAGCGGGAGCTAACCTACCACGTGGTCCTTCATTTAGCTCCTCCAAAGTAGTAGCAGCTCCTGTGTCATCCTCCAGTACAACAAGTACAACAACTGACAACACAACCAGTACGACCACAGCTTCGTCAAGTTGTAGTACGAGTAGTAAGAGAGCAGAGTCGACTACGTCGTCGTCACAGGTGGCCGTGATGCGGGGTGGAGCAAAGATACAGCTGCAGGGATCCAGCCAGGCCGTATCAAACTCCAGTGGAGGAGGTTTCCATCTATCCGACTTCAGCACGAAGGAACTGGTTTCGTTCTCCTCTTCATCATCGTCTTCACCGTCAAAAGTCAGCGAAATCGCGTTGCCGGAGAAAATGAGTTTGCGTATCGCAGCACCTAAATCGCGGACGCCAGCGTCATCAAGTACGACACCAATTGAAGATCCAGTCACACCAACTACTTCTGTCGTAGCTGAGCAGGTGGGTGATTTATCGAAGAACAAGAACAACGATGATCGCGATTCTAGTAGTAGAAAAGTGGTAGAAGTGGATGACGAGGATGATGGCTGGACGACAGTAGGACCGCAGAATGGAAACCATCGGAAAAGAGCGTCGGGAGGACGAGGAGGACAGATGAACAAAAATAACAGCGATGCACTCGCAGCACCAGCACCCAACGAGAACGAAAGGTTAGTACCTCCTCAAGCTCAACCAACTGGTACTACTACAGCCGGCGAAGGAGCACCAAATAAAGTTCCTCTGTCCAAGAGAGCAGCAAAACGGATGAAAGAGAAGTCACAAGTTGTAGAAGGTGGAGAACAAGCTGTCGGGAGTGGTGGAAAGTCACAAGTTGTAGAAGGTGGAGAGCAAGCTGTCGGAAGTGGTGGTGCAAAGCCAGGATCTGGAGCTTCATCTGGTACAGCTAAAGGTACAGCAGTCCCAGCCGAATTTGAGCAGGAGCCGCAGTTAACGTCGATGAGTAAAACGATTAGCTCATCCAGTTCTGCTACTTCTGCGTGGGAAACTGCTTCTTCTGGGGACCCTGGTGCCGAAGACGAGATGATGAATGTGGGACAAGTACTAGGTAAAAATGGCAAGGACACGATCAAGGACCAGAACCAGTCTTCTAGAAAGAACAAAAGAGGGAAGAAGAAGCTTGCGAATAAGATGCACTCTAGTAGTGCTCAGGGAGAAGATGATGGTCGGCCTGCTCTACCTCAGGATGGAGTCACGCGCGCTTCGGGAAGTAGTCCTTTTGCAGCAGCTTCGAGTTCTTCGAATATTTTACCTGCTGGAGGTGGTGCGTCGAAGATGCCGAGAACGAAATCCAGTGCCGCTAGCGTGGACGAACTAGTGACGCACATTATGAAGCATGCGGCCGCTTCAACAGGGGCAACTGGAACTGCGTCATCATCGTCAAGTAGAGTAATACCACCGCCACCTCGACCTCCTACAATTGATCATAAAAATGGACCTTCTAGTACTAGAACAGGACCGGGACCAGGAGAGAGTCAGCAGCAGTACAAGCAGACTGCGTCGACGTCTGCGACCTCGTCTGCGTCCTCTTCTACTAGTGAACAAGAGCAACATGGAAGAGCAGCAGGAGGGGAGCGACAGAACGTAGTACACCGAAAAATGCTGGAGAGAGGTTTTGGTCCAGGGATGATGCTACCGTTCGCGGAAAAGGAGACACCTGGAAATGAACCACCTGTAGGATCAAACCCAACAGTCGGTAGCGGTCTTGCCACATCTAGCAGTGCTCTTTTTCATCAGCCTAGTAACGCACAACAAAGCCATAATATCAACCCGAACATCAATAGCAGTGCGTCGATGAAGAACAATGGAAACAAATGGTCTGCGTCGGGAGGTGGTGGTGGTGCGTCATCTAAGAACAAGGGGAATAAACACAGCAACAAAAACAAGTCCAATCCCCAGAATAGCGGTGGAACCGTGGAAGAGTCAATTGGCCTGCTTCTCGAGGGCGACATTAAACGACTTCTGCAAGCGAGAGCGCAAGATTAAGGCACATCTAGATGATGAAATATCTATCATGAATTCCAGTATCATGAAAATCCCTGAAGTACAATCCATCAACTCATATTCATACGCTCGCTTATACAAACACTATGATGTTGGATACCTCTAACAACTAAGACGGAGCGAGGGGTCGCTGTTCGATTTCGACAACGATGCCGCATCTTCTAGTCGGGGTGCACATAGTCGGAGTCCCGCAGGAGATTACCCTTTCGCTCCTAGACAGCGCCGACGAGCGGGTCCGTCAGCTGGGAGTGCGAGCAACAGTAGTGTCGTGGCAGTCGGGGGACCGGGTCCTCTCAGACCCAGTAGAGAAGGCGACATAAGCTTCCATAGCGGAAGACATGTCGGAACGAGTGCTCCTGCATTTAGCCAACTCGAAGGAAGCCCACATGTTGGTACTTTTCTGCTCCGATTGAAGATCTTTTGTTTCTTCTACAACTAGATACAGAGTTTTCTGGGACAACTAGTACAGTCATAGCTTTCTCAACTTCGATTTGCAGTCGACAACCCTAAATTTTACAGAACCAATGATCCCTCGTGGAACCATATCTGGCGCTACCCGAGCGACGCACGAGGACCAGTCTATTTCGGTACTGGGCGAGTCTCCAGTGATCTCACAGCAAATTAAGAAACAACTCCAGAATTGTTCGAAGTCCTCTTCTTCGATGAAGCATCAACGCGACGCCGACACAGACAGTGGCCAGCATGAACTTGTAGATGGAATTGACGGAAGATGGCCTCAGTCAGAAGGGTCGGCAACAAAAGTGGCTGATGCTTGTGGTAGTGTGTATCCTCCAGTGCAAAAGAGGATGCTGGCGCAAATCCTGGCAAAAGCGATGGCGCCTAAGCTGGTGCAACAGAGGTAATTATATCTATATCAACTTTGTTGTAGTTTCAGAACAAGACGACCCAACTACATTTCGACTTTATTCGGATATTCGGAGCTGTTAGTTGGGGAAAAAAATCTTCTTGATGTTACTTGTTCATTGTGCAAGAGCACCATCAAATTCAACTTCATCAGGCCTCCGCAAATACCCGACCACGAACGCAACATGCAGAGACCGCCTGTGAGTCGCAGCTCAAATCCAGCTTTGCCATCGAGACGCGGAGACACCGCTTCTGATGTTCTGGTATACTTTTACTGACAGGACTGCTACCTTGTTGTCCAAAATCTGGTTTCTAACGTAGCTCTTCAAGTGATGCACTATTATTATTTTCCTTTCGAGATTCTTGACGTGATCACCACTAAAAACTAATGGTTGTTCCTTTTTCAGTTTATCTTGATCAACAAACGACATCAGTTTAAGTTCACCTTTTCTCCCAGATTTGCCGAATGGATGAGCAGGGACAAATGAAGGTGATGGAGCCGCCCGTAGCGGGCAAAGTCATGTCTTTGGACGACTTAAGGCGAAGAAACGATGCGAAATCACTGTGGGACGACATTTCACAGGTAACTTATACTATACAGTACCTGAGAAGTATATTTTCATCTTTATTCTCATACTCATCTTCATTCACAACACGACTTTTTAATGGCAGTAGCAGATTGTCGCTTGATTTTTCTTCACCCTGATCATTTCGTTTGTGAAGAAAATGTCAAACAACCCACACTGCTCAACAGGCGATCTTGAGACACAAGAGAGGCGGTACGAGTAGCCAAGGTAGCATGCCGAGAATTCAAAGTTCAGAAAGTGCCTCCGTAGCAGAGATGCTACGGATGACAACGCGAACGCCAATGGGATCAGATTCGAATATCCGAGTCTCAGACGGACTTTCACGGACGTCGTCATTGTTAGGTAGTTTGTTTTTTCTGGAAAGACAGTTGGCACCTCATTTAGAAGTATCGCCCTCACAACTTCAACATCAGAGAAATTCGTAGAACTCAAAGAAGATTCAGGGAAGTCGTAGGTCCAATCCGAACCGACTAACATCATCATGGCGAATCTAAATCTGTCCAAGGACAAGGATCATTAGGCGCAGCAAGTATAATTTGACTTGGAGTGATTTTTCTTCTCCTGATTTCTACTCCTGTTTGAAAAAATACAACAAACTCGTCCAAACTAGGTTCAACAACAACGTCCGTTGCTGAAAGGCGATCCACACCTGGTTCCAGGAACAAGCGAAAGCCGCCGCATGTAGTCGTGTACCGAAAGGACGGCCGTGATATCATAGTCTGTCTACCCAGGGACCAGGGGAAAGACGGCGTAGGAGGTGACAAGAAGAACAAGAGACTAGGTGCTGGAGGTCCACTATCAACATCGGCAGTGTCGTCTCAGCGTGGCGTCGTCCAGGTCTTGCAGAGACCGCATGCAGCTTCTAAAGGATCATGCGCGAACAACTTCCATCAAACGAGTTGTAGTGCAACTACCCCAGCAGGTGCAACATCATCTAGTGTTTTTACGGGGACAAATACGAACAATAAGTCAAGTGATGGCTTGATTCCACCTTCTCAAAGTTGTCGCAGCAATAACAACAATGGCAACAAAGTAGGAGGCGCAGGACAGAGCAAGCGAGGCGGTGGTGGCAATAGAGGGAAAAAAGGCAGAGGATCGAATAAAGGGTATTTTTAGTAGAAGCTACGTAGATGCTTGCCTGTTCAACTTCAACGTGCTCAACAAGACAAGATCATGGGTTTTTGGCACAACTTTCTCTACATACATCTCAGTTTATTTCTTAGACGATCAATCATCTCGATCTCAATAAATCTAAATCATCTATTTGAAAAATTTCGTTTATTTCATTTTCAACTCCAAATTCAATTCCAAGGTCATGCAACGCAGAGGACGCACGAAAGAAAAGGGGCTCAAACCCCCACGAAGTGCCTCCTCCACCGCCACCAGTATTGCCTTCAAATTATTCGCCAGCTTCGAATCATGCGGCAGCAGCTTCTTACTACCCTCCACCACCCTACCATGAAGATCCTAACATAGCAGCAGCGGGAGGACCGAATTACGTTTACATGCCGGTAATAGAACAAGAATTTGAAATCGATAATTCTATTTTGCTGGCCTTGTAGTTGATCTTGATCTTGATATATTTATGCACAAGCACATCCACGCAAAAATTCAGATGATGCCAGGACAGATGATGGTTCCCATGTATCCGCAGGGTGGTGGCTACCCATCCTTTGCTCCGGCTCCGGCTGGTTACTATCCGGTGGCCCCGCACCAGGCAGCAGCACTGCAGGCACCTCCAGGAGTAGTTTTCAGCGGAAATCCAGGTCAGCCTGTTCAAGTGCATATAAGCACGCCTTTGAGCAGTTATCAAGTGCCACGCTCAACGGGAACGCCAGATGCCCTAATGCTCAAGACCGCAACGTCCTCTGCAACGGTACTATATACTACCAGGTTTTTTGGAGATGTGTGAAGTATGATTATTATGTTGTCGAATAAAGAGAAAAAAGTATTGCTTCATCAGCATCATTGATTTTCGTTGAATTTCAATTTGTTCATTTCCTATAATTCGTTCAGGACCAGCAGGGCGGTTTGATAGGTGATCAGCGACGTGCGAACGAGCAAGGAGCTGAAGCCGGTTCAGTAGTTTCGCACTTGACTATCTCTGGCGCATCGAATTACACGCCGCAGCTGACAAACCCACTTGACGAGCTACTTCCTCCGCCAGAGCACGGTTGTAACGTCAAGAACACTAATCTCAATGGTGGAGAGCAATCTCAATGTGACTTGGAAGAGAAAGATAGTGTTATGGTCAACATTTAGTGTCCATCTTTCTCGGCATCTTGATCCCCTTTTGCCTTGCATTCTCATGAAATACAAGGGGAGCAAAGGGGTCGAGATGAGGGGGCCGAGATGGGTTGAAGCTGAGTCTAATAGGGGAGGTGGTGCGGCGTCGACGGCAGCTGCGTCGGCCAGAGAAGCAGCATCCAGAAGCGATGGCCGCAGTCCGACTCCCGGTGGCGGAGAAGACACCGAAGCACCCCCTCCACCCCCAGAGGACGACGACTCTGGTGCCGTTGTTGGTGGTGGTTCTATGTTAGACTTTGGACAACAGGCGACACTTCCTAGCTGTGCAGCTGTTCCTGGAGGACCGACTATGTCCGCCAACAGCTACAAAAGCACAAGTCGAGCTTCCTGGGCTGATCAGTCTATCACTCCTGCGCAGTCGTCCGCGGTTCCGCGTCCACCTCCTGCACCGTCAACCACTCGTGTTGATAACTACGCTGCTGCTCCTAGTAGTGGCGGTCTCATTCCATTGAGGCCACCAATACCACCAGGGGCTATCAATTCGAATGGAGTGCTTGGCGGGACATCATCTGGTTCTGGTGTACCAGTAATGATCGGAGATAACTCGGCGTCATCAATGAGTGAAGATATCAGTAGTTTGTTGGCTGCGCCGCTCGGACTACCTTCGCTAATGCGAACAACAACAAGTAGTACTGGTGGAGGACCAGGAGGAGGCGTTACTGGTGGTGTCGGTGTCGGAACAATGCAACCACAAACAGGTAGTTGCACAACCTCTTCATCCTCATCAACTGGATGTGGACCTCCAACACTGAGTAATAACGCCACAACCTCGAGTACAACGACGAATGCACCAACGAGTTGTACATCCTTGCAACTCTCCTCGACATCGAGCGGAAGTACTAGCACAGGAAATCTTGGAGGTTGTCTCGCGCCAACATCATCCCTGTGTTCCAATCCGCTGTTGCAGCAGGGCACTCTGTCGCAAACAGAGTCGAATCCGGGAGGTCCTCTTCTAGGAGAGGAAAACGACCAAATGGGCATAATTCCCAAGGACCATACGGTGATAGGCACAATGGATAGCCGAGGTGGGATCACGCTTTTCAACAACGCGCCGTACGTGCTCAATGGAGTTCAACCTGCTGTAGTGGGTGGACCACTTGGAACAACAACAGGATGTGTCGGAAGTAACACCCAATATTCTTTTGTTCCTGCAGGCGTTGTGCCGCAACAGGGTGGACTACAGCAGCAGCTCGTGCAGGTGCCACCTGGTTACACACTAGTACCGACCTCGCACATGGCCTATCCACCGATGGGAGCACCGCCGGGGGGCTCGTAAAGTAGAAGAGGTCGTGAATACATGATGCCAACAAGTCGGTGATAGTCGTTGTAAACCTCGAGCCTGATCGTTCAATAACAGGATCAACAACAGGAACAGTCAAAAGCCTAACAATCCAACAACAAGCTAGACTAGCGGGTAGACAACGTCCGGCAATCTTAGGCAGATCGCCGAGTAGATTCAAGTCATCAGTTACTTGCTGTAACTAAACCTAAACGTCAGCAGAACGCTAACAAGTTGCAGCACAACTCCGCGTCGCACTCAGATCATTAGCCGCAAGAATATTGAATGTAGCAGATCTTCATCCACAAAAACACTAAAAATCTCAAAGTTTCTTTATAAGTACATTTCACCGTAGGAATTATAATCATTGGGCTAGACGAAGTACATTTTCGATTTCGAACATTTCGAAAGAACAAATCGAAAATATAATTACCATGCTTTGTTGTTTGTTATTCATTTTTCCCGACGTAGATCAATTTCTATCTTTATCTTATCAATTTTCAGGTTGTTCAGAGATGAAAGTTTGTCTTAGTCCTTTGTCAGTAATATTCTATCTTTTGGTTCACAAATAGTACTACTACCATCTGAAATTGGGAAGCTTGACAAACTGTAACAAAACGCGTGAGTAAGAAGAACCCAGTGAAACAACTTTGATTTCCGTGTACATTCTGTTTCGTTGTGATACATATTTGTAGTAGTACTAAATTATTTTCTTTCTACAATATTTATGAGTATTTGGAATACTGCATCGATGTTTATAAGGGTAATGGATAGATAATGCCTTGTGTTATTCGTACTAGAATAATCTCTTATTTTCGCCTATTAGTGACCGATGATCGCCGTGGATCAAAAATTTCGCAGTCATCTTGTTTGACATCAGAAATATTGTGGCTAGCATGAACTAAGCACAGCTCGTATCCAAATCCGCTCGATAATTACGTAGTCGTGAATTTCGCAAATAACAGTACAAAAGTTGAAATTTTTATCAGAGCAATATACCGGTACTAACATCTATTTAACATGTCCTAGCCGCGCCTTCCGAAGTGGACTGTGACGCCGAATAGATCTGCATTTGAAATCTCGCGTCCCTCATATCGCTCCCGAGCGTAGAGGTGCGGCAGTCGCAGCTGCGGGGAGGTCGGTGCCTTACGGAGGCAAACCGATTGATTGACTGGCTAGTTCTCCTCGTGTTATGAGTTATTTACATTTTTGCTGCCAGGAGCACTCAGCTGTGCATTAATACTAGAGTTTCCGAGCAGGCCTAGCTGCTGCTGCGTAGCTGTTCGTTGCATGCATGAAATAATAAATAGAAATTAATCAATTCGACGTAGTAGATGAACCTGATATGCTTAGCCTTACGGTTTTTTAGTGCTAGAGACCGATCATAGGACGATAGATGATCATACTTCATTTGATTCATATCATGATCGAGTAATGTGGCCGTGGGGGAGGGTGTACTATCATTTCGATGAAGGGATGCCGTGCGAGGATGGTCGGCGAGGCGCAACAAAAGCTGGAGGATGTCGAACATGAATGAGGTAGTGGATTCGCATTCATGCCTCCTACTTACATCTATCACTACCTTCAGAAAATAACGCCGACGCACCTTCTGGATACCACTAGTACTCGAAAAAGATTAACAAGAGACCCCTGATGTGAATGGATGAAAACGCATAGGGAAGGTTGCCCTTCTTGTTGTGTCTTGTCATGTATCTATTTTATGAAAGAAGTGCAATCAATCAAGAATCAATTCGATCATCTTTCGTTTGTGCTCAATCAGTCTTGTTAAGGTAGTTTTGAATCAAAATCAATCGTCGGGCTAGCGCTTCTACTACTTGCATCTACTACGTTGATAAAGTCGTGAACTAAACCTGACTTTTTGGTGTGCTGAAGAAGTCATTCTTTGTTTGATGCTCCTTCAATTTCTACCTAAACCTATGCCTATCAGTGATCATCATGAACATCACATATCTCGTTATTTGAAGACTACATTACCTTATTCCACCTCTTACCTCAACCTCCCGCTACTCTTCCCTCCCCGGGCGGTCCCCTGCCATTCTTAGCTTCCTTGATATTCCTTTCGATTTTTTTTGTTTTTCCTCGAGTCGCCTGAGTAGTATGACCATGAATGTATTCATCATCAAACATTAATTCATTGTTAAAGTAAAAGTTGTATTTTTAATTAGAAATGGGTATGCATGTTGATGGGTGAGGTAATCGAGCAATGTATACTCTTTTATGATCTACTGGTGACCACAGAGTTGGTTTTGGTTTCTTATTACTCGTCTGGTGTTAATATCGACTAGATTTTATTTATGACTCAGTATCGGCTTGCATGAAGATCGACGAAGAAAGATGATTGAGGAACATGAACAAGATGATGAAGGTTCGCTTTGGAATAGAGTGTCAAGATTAATGTCGGAATGTTTTTCTGTCCCATTCAATACTAGGCAGCAGGAGTGTATTGTTTGATATTCCCTCCATTCAAACAATACTAGGCAGAAGTGTCTTGTTTGATATTTATTTCTTCATTCTCTACTTTCTTTTTTGGAAATTCTAGAGTGAGAAGTGGTGGTGCTAGTACTTGTACAATTCTTGTGGCGGATTGATATAGAAGCATTTTCTGGAACGTGTGATGCCTATACGCTTACCTTTTCGCAGGTGAGCCAACTCCTATCCTATCCTAATGAGTAAAGTATGCGAGGGTGCCCTATGTTGAGTCGTATCGTTTTCTTTCTTCTCATTAGTGGGAATAGCTTTTCTTCTTCGTCTTCCACCGTCCGTAGAACTTGTGGGTATCAATATCAAATGATCAAAGCTATCATTAAAAGCAGCAGGAGCAGGTGCTTAGTTGTAGAAGTACTAGATTGTCGTAAGAATCCATCGAAGAGCTAGACCTACAGGGGGAAGATGATCCGGCGTTATCTTTTTTGGGCAAAACAAGCTGACGCTACGTGGTAGCTGTTTGGGTTGAAAAGCGCAAAGTCACGCTTCAAAGTTGTATTTATGGTATGATGATACACGACGAAATTTCTTACTTCTTCTCATATATAAGCTTTCTATTGTTTGTTGTTGGCCAAACAAACTACAAGTCGTGAAAGTGCAATCTTCTCCTTCTTCGTAAATTTCCGACGATTTTACATTCTTCCACCTATCACTTGAGTATGTTTCATTCTTTCAAAACAACGCATCAAAATTGTGATGATGACATTCTAAATATTTTCCCGAGAATTTCTCTCATTCACGACGTATTGCAGTACATGTACAAGATAGATGACCTACATCAAGGGCTTGTATTCTGATCTGTCCTCTATGAAGAAATAGAAAACCTCCCATAAAGATGAAGGTGTGATATTGTCCTGTACTATCGGCTATCACGACGGCAGAGATTGAGGCAACATGCAGGAGGAAGCCCATGAAATCTAGTGTATTTGTGTTCGCCGATCGTGCGGTTCCGAAAGTGAGGAGCAGTGCTACAGAACTGTTTGTTGGTGTGGTTCGGTCGGTGAGTAGTAAGTTTAATATGTCTCTAGTATTATCGATCCCTCAGATGTTGTCATTTTTTTTCAGAGTTGACAATAGACTAGAGGGAAAGACGAAGACCTGTCCAACAACTATGAGCACCCGAGGGAGTCAGCATACCGAGAACAAAATGATTTTCTCTGTTGTAGAACTTCTTTCAAGGTTAAACTAAAGAACATAAAGAACTACATAGATACAATTACAACGAAGGGCTTGCGAGGAATAGATACACACCTAAGTTAACCTGGGCTCACGTGGTTGACATAATCTCGAGTTCCTTGGTCCAAGAACCGGGGCGGCGCGAAATCAGGGCTAGTCCTCCAGACCAGAGAAGAGAGGAGGAACAAAGTTAGGAGCAGCATCAGCAAATATACAACTGTCTACCAAATGCCTGTAGATGAGAACAAACAACTGTAGAAACCAAATAACTGTAGAGCCCATCAGAGGAAGCAGAGAAGAAGCAGAAGGAATAAAGGCGCAGCAACTTCTGTATCAACGAAACCACGAAAATGGAGGAGTCCACACCAGCGGATCTTGAGAGTATCCTCTCAGCTGCCGGCGGTTTTTCGGACGTGGAGGAAGACGCTTCGTTTTTGATCTCCCGTATGGCTAAGATCGTAGCATCAGATCTACTGGTGACTTTCGCAGAAGGCGGGTCATTTGGAGACGAGGGAGGAGAGGATTCAGCGTCTTCACAGCTAGTAGCACCTCAGAGCACGAGCACTAGTGGTACGACTGCTGATGATGTTCTAAAGGCCGTTTTGCTGGATGGAGCAGCAGATGCTGGTGCGGGAGGAATGTCCTCAGCTGGTGTAGTAGACGGGGATGGAGGTTTACGAGTTGTAGAGGATCATGAGAAAAAATCCTTGCCAGATGTACCAGCACAACCAGAAGTCCCAGCAGAGGAAATGGACTATTTTGCTAGTTCTTCGCAGTCGGAAACCGAGCAGTGGTCTCGGATAGCCGCTGTTGTGGTCGCTGAAGTGGAACGACACGTCCTAGAGGCTGACGAAGATGACAGGGAACACAGCCAGCAAGAACAACGTCTGACAGAAGATGCACCATTTTTAGATCTAAAAGAAGCTCCTGTAGATGAGCAGGAGGAGGCTTCGCCAGAACCAGTAGGAGTTGCAGCAGTAGGAGTTGAAGAACCTGCAGCACTACCAGATGATCCAGTTTTTACAACTTCTACCGTTGTAGACGATGAACCGAACAAAAATTCTTCAAGTAAAGCCACCGAAGAACCCGAAGAACCCGGCGGTGTTGTTGTGTCCGTAGAACCTGACGCCCCTCCAGCATCAAGAGCTCACGTCGCTGAAGGGGACATTTTAGGTGCAGATCAACCGTCTCCTGTTGAAGCAGCTTCAGCTGGTTCTGCAGCATTAGCAGCTCCACCACCAGATGATGACGAAGATGTGGTTCGGTCTAGCAGTAAAGAAGCTGGCAGCAGTTCTCCATCAAAGCTGAGACGACGAGTTAGCTTTTCTCTACCTCCAGCCGACGATCCTACGGATAGTACAACCGAACAAATCATACAAACACCTGGTAGAAGTACTACCCATGATATTAAGGTAGACACGTCAGCAGATCCAGATCAGAAAACTCCGACGGTATCCAGTCTCCTAGGAGCAGACAAAATAGTGGACCGACCCCTTGACTCTCCTGATGACGTGGAAAGTGTGGTTGCTTCCTCGGAGGAGATCACACCTAGAGACGTGGTCGAAGTCCAGATGAGGCCTGTAGGAGGTGAGGTTGTCACAGATGGAGGCAAAGAGCCATTGAAGATTAGCTTGGCGGTATTATTCAATTCTCGCTCACCTTCTCTAAAAGTAACAATCATGATCTTCTTCAGTATTTTTCTACGTCCGAACCTACCTTTTCAAGAAACTTCCTCAATTTTGACAAGCAGCGTCTGGTTATACTCTCTGCTGGACAGCGTTCTCCTTAAGCTCGAAGATCAAGTGGGGGGTGGGGCTCATAGAAGCACTTCACAGCCTACAACAACAGTACCGCTAGTCGTGACCCAAGAAGTGCTATGAATTTGTTTCATCAACCCCACAACACCCAGATCCAGCGTCACGAGCAGGGAAGCCGCATTGTGGGTGAAATGTCGGCTCGGACTCTATCAGCAAGGGACAGAAGAGTTTTGGATGAGGCATTGAAGTTGACCATAGATCAATGGAGTATGACAGAGCAGGCGAGCAGTTCTGCATCCGCAACTACGAGTGGTCGTGCAGTAGAAGGGACAACTGCAGGTCCGACTGTAGGCGAGTCTTCTTCGGGGACGACGACTGCATCTTGGTATTCAATTCATCGCGTAACTCATAACTACGAGAGCATGATGAGTTCTTCTTGAGTCATCTCCATGGCATCCATGATCCACATCAAAATCAACATCACAACCCAGGATGCAGAAGTCTCGTGTCCTAACGGCACCAGAGAGTCAAGATCCGGGTACCTCTTTGACCCTAGTAATCGGAGAACAGGGAGACTTGAAGACCCTACGCATAAGTGCCTCTGCCAAGGACACTCGAGAATTTGTCATCGAAAGAGCAGTGACACCACCTGCGGCTGTTGTGCCCTCGGCTTCGAGTGGGAAGACAGATGATGGTATAACGAAAGAAGCCGTGGCAGACGCAGACGAGAATGGGAAGGAAGCTGATACAATAGGGAAACCAGGAGTAGATGACGCGAAAGAGGGAGATGGTGACAAAGCAGATGCGACTATGAGAAACAACATTTTGCTTTTGACTTCCAACCACGTTCCTTGTTCTTACTCACCTCGATGATCTTCGTGTGATTATTGTGCTTAGCTTCGTGAAGATCGTACTTAGTCTTCTCTTTCCTTCTAAAACACCAGCCGAAACGGGCAAAAAGAAGAAACCTGATGAAGATGACGATATAGATTGGGCGAAGGCGGAAGAGGAGTCAGCCATCAAATTACAAGCAAGCGCAAGGGGAAGAAGGGACCGGCAGAAGGCACAAGCAAAACGTGATCGACGAGCACGGGAAGCTGAAGCAAAACTTATGTCTTAGTGGAGAGCCCTGGAGATGAATGCTGGAGCTGAATGCTATAAAGGAAGCAAATAAAGAATTTGAATCTCGATTTCATGAAGCACACTGGAATATTAGAAGATGCTTGATGAATACTCACTTTTTTCACGAGGCCGCACACGAACTACTTTTTTCCCAAGATGAGCAGTAGTTTTCTCAAGTTCTGTTGAACATTCCTTTTCATACCCTGCGTCCGTGACGAAGCAGAAAGGGTAGCAGCAATACGAATACAAGCTGGGGTGCGTGGCAGTAGGGACCGAGCTTTCGTAGAAGAGCTGAAGTATAGGAGGAGACTTCTAGGTATTCTTTCCCTAGGCTTTTGCGAGCAAGAATGAAATGAATGAATAATAGTGTTAGTAGGCGTATCTACTACATAAGGCGAAGATTGTTAATACTAGTGGGTGTGGGCGGGCATGTTGTAACTCCTGTATTTTCTCTTTCTGGTTGTGCCGATGAGGTGGAAACAACTAACCAGAGTGCTGTACTACAACTGGCAAGACAGACTGCACCTCCTTGTTGTGCTCACATTACAGCAAACTACGAGGCGAGCCGTGGTACGACTGAGGAACGTGGATTAGCAGGTCAAGAACAAAGAGGCCCTCAACAGGAGAAGAGAAGCAAGAAAACGAAGAAAGCCACGAAGAAAATGGTGCTTGTCGATCTGCATCATGTGCACCATCACCATCACTTTCATAAAACAAGTGAGAGCGAGGACGAAGGCGGAGTCCAGACTAAAAAAAGCCTAGAATACGAAGCTACGCAGCTGACGACAACGAGCTATGTCGAAAACAAAGCGGAAAGCGTCTATCAAGGAGGATACCGGAAGTTCCTCATCGACAACGTATCTTTTTCTTTTTCCTTTTCATCCATGATGAGAGAGACTGAATGACACTCCCTTCTGTGGTCTGAGCTGCAAAAATAGGTGATCTGTAAAAATACTGTTTATTCTATTCAGAACTTCAGTAGTTAAAGGTATACTTGCGCTAAAGCCTTACCCCCCACCAGCCACCGTTCCAATCTGCGGAAGAATATTACACCCACACGAGTGGTCTCACTGGTGCTCAGCGGATGGGTGTGAGTCCGTATCAGTTCACCGCCGATCAGCGTTTGCACAAACAAAGGCTACCTGACGGTCGTATTCGATGGACACCTGCGTCCTCTTCCTATTCAAGAGGGACGAGAAGGAGCAGGAGTAAAGGTTAAGGATCGTTATTCGAAAATATGCATTTCCATATTCTACCATCGTTATTCGAAAAAAATCATATTGATTCATATTCTACCAGTACTAGGACATGACTCTCTTGACAAACTCATTGATTTATACTTCCTCAAGAATCTTGAAGTGCGAGGGACAAGCTAGTACAGAGTTCAGAGTTTCCTTCTAATAACGGGACATGCAACGACCGCCGCGCACAGCTGAGTTCAGTTTCGACGAGCGCGCAAAACCCAAAGCGGCACCAGGTACGGCACCAGGCACGGCGCCAGCAGGTGGAAACCTTCATGCTTCTTCGTCGTCTTCGAAGGCTCTATATGGTAGTCCGTCAGGAGCTGATCTAAACAGGAATGTGAACGGGAAGAACGTTGATCACTACCAGTCACCGCCACCCGCATCCTCTTCGAAAAGTGTGCACTTCTTCTATCCAAGTGAAGAAGACAGTAGCAGCATAAGGGAAATTACTGGAGGTCATCATGGGAGTGCCGGGACGACGACGAAACATAAAACGACGGGTTCTGTTACGGCACTCAGGACAGGTAGAACTAGAACTAGATGAATCAGAAAACCGGAGTTGTTAAACAAAATCAAAAGTCCTCTTCCTCACATGTTGCGTCGCACGAGCGTTTCTTACACCAGATAAAGATAATGGAAAGTTAGAATTAAGCTTCACTTCGATTTCCCCCACCAACGCCAGCTTTCATTCCCTGTTTCCTAGCCAAGAAAAGCTACAAACCGCACCACTACATACACGGTGGGTCGAAGTATCATGGCACAAGCAAGATCGGTAGGGGAGAACCCCATTTAGCTTTGGGTAGCAGCTCTGGACTAGCGAAGCCATACAAATCGCCATACGCTGTCTCACCTCTAGGCAAATTCGCCACGACGAGTTCTGGAGGAGGCCTGGTGAAGAGAAACCGCTATGGTTCGCCTGGGAGAGGGATACAGTTGCCGCCTATATTGTAAGAAGCTGTGATCGAAATAGATTCCTATTTTCATGATTTGGTGTTGCTGAACAGAATCACATCGAAGCCAGAGCAAGTTTGTTGATAAAAGTAGGTTTCGTATGTCATTATCGTATTCGTAGTGCTAATGTACAGTCACAGGTTCGCAGGAGTCAGATTATTTTTTCGTATTTTCATCGAGGATGCGGATACTGTCGTGTAGTTTCATATTTTTTTTGTGCTAATATTTAGGTCACGACCACGACCACTCAAAAATGTACCAACATTTCATCATCTTAACATAACAAGAGACATTGACAAGTATTTGGGGCTAGAGGTCTACTAGTACGCAAGAACATGATAGGAGGACAATCTTCATTCTTGTTCTGCTCGTTTCTAAATCAAATGCATAAAGAAATATTGAAGGCAAACATTGATCTGCCAGTACAGAAAAGCAGGAAAACATCGTTGCGTAGCTAACTGAAGCGCTTGAAAATCTTACCATAATATATCTCGCGTTTTTCTTTTTACCATACTATATCTCGCGTGCGCAGCATAGGCTTAATTCACATTTCATTCTACTTTCAAAACACATCAATCCAAATCACTAGCAAAATTACATCACATATTTATAGAAGAAATTACTTTTCACATTCAGCAGAAAAAACAAGGAAGCGAAAACAGAAAGAAATTCCCATCATAGTCGCCCTTCATGCATGTAACGCAAGGAGGAACCCCGTTAATAACGCCAGAGGAATACCAGCAACATCACCAGAGGTTTAATACGAGCAAGAGCATCAACATTGTACGTCATACAGCGGAAGACCATATCTTCCGAACAATGGAGTGGCAGAAAACTGTTTCTGGGGCAATCGCAGCCGTGTGCTTGTTCTGTACTTCTGAACCTGCTGATGTGGTATTTGTACACAGACGGACAGCGGACGAGGCTTCGTCATGATTAGGCGAGTAGAGAAGGCACATTTTTGCTGTCAGGACTCTTTTGTGAGTTTTTTCTTTTGCTTGTAGTTGGAAACACCACGTAAGCTGCTGGTGTCGGTCATGCTATCACCAGATTCAAGACGGTAGAAGAGCAGAGAGCGTCACGACTAAATCAACGACTCAGGCGAAGCAGCATCAATTTCCGCTTTTCATGTGTCACATCCTACAATCTAATATCAATTTCTTGGCGATCAATGAGACAATGCCCTCACCAATTTCCTCTCTTTCTCATCTCGATTCACATTAAACATGAAAAGAATAGTTCTCGTGTTTTCGAGTCCTAGTTGAGATTTTTTTACGCATACGCAATCTAGTACTAAAGCAAGGAGAAGATGGCGACCTACCAGATCTTGGCCTGCCATGCAGGGGACCAGTCTAAAGAGAGCATTCTCAGTGTCCTCAAGAGTCGAGTAACGAACACTTGCGATGAGGTAATCTATAATATTCTCATGTCGTGCTCGTGCAATGCTTTAAAGAGAGCATTTCATTCTATCTCTTATTGAGAAGAATCACTTTCACTACAAGAACACTCACCTCCAGCACCTCCACAGGTCTGCAAATTCGACGTCCCTGAGACATTGAAGTTCGGCTCTTTCGACTCCTTAGTCCGACTTATGGATGACTTGGCGAAGTATGACTCGCAGGTAGAGGGTGTATTGCGACGTGTCGAACGACAGATGACGGAATTTTATGGCTGCCACCTGTAGAGTAATCCATGATCTAGGGTGCTGGAACAAGAAACTGAAGGATGGATCATTGTTAGCATTAGACGTAGCTCTAAAGAGCGGATGCCAATGCGGATTTCAAAGTCCTTTTCCGCCAGAAGACCATGTCAGTGGAGAGCTACGTCCGCACCTTCCAATGGGACGACACCAAGTGGCCCAGGAACAGGAATGTATTTTTGTCGCTAGTGACACAGAATACTAGTGACCATCAACATCAAGTTAAGTACAAGCAAGACTAGACAGAACATCTTCAAACATCATCAAGAATGATGCGGATGTCTTTGTTATTCAGATGAAGAAGTGACAGGATTTTTTTGAATTGCTTTTTCAGGTCGCCGACAATCTCACGTCTCTATGCACGACAGTGACACGAATTGACGACGACGTGAAGAACAAAGCTTATGCTTTCTCCGATGTGAAATCGGTACTGAACAATTTTTTTTTTGCGCTGGTAGGTACAAAGTCAATGAATTAGGGGTAGGTTAAAGGTGCTTTTGTTACCGTTTGTTACGGCTCTTCTAAAGGGGAAAGCCATAACAAGCGGGATAAACGAACACCAAAAACCTACCTGTAAACGAATCAAAAAAATATAGTTGATCATTGATTCAATCATGGCTATGCCAGGCACTTCTAGAGATGTAACTACAACTGAATGACAAAAGCAACAAATCATCGTTGTAATCTTCCTCCCATCGCAGCAAGAGCATCATCCTCCGTTCTACCAAAAACATGTAACAGAGTATCGCGAATATCAACAAGCTGAAGGGACCGGGAACAACATTTCAGAACGCAGACTTGACGGATATCTTTTATGATCAGAATGGACGACAATTTTGTTTTCATGATCCTGTCACTACTTCTGTTAACTATAATGCGCTAGTACTAGAGAGTGAGGATGAATCTACCATCAACATTGCTTTAAAGTGGGGTATATAGACATAGAGATGAATCAAGTTCAATGTCACGATACGCATCAAAAAACCCTCTCCACCTCCAAACCCTCTACCACCACCACCACTGCCCATCCCGATCCGCCTCCCTTTCTTCATACCCCGACCCCAGAAGTCGTAGCTGCAGATGACTTCATCACGAAGGAGCATCTCTATACCTTGCTAGTCATCGTGCCAAGAGGTGGCGACGCAGATTTCCTCGGTTCCTACGAAAAAGTGGACCCCTTCGTTGTCCCACGATCGGCTAAGAAATTCCAGAAATTCACCAACGGAAGAATGGATGACGTGACGGACAAGGTATTAATATTTCTTAATATCCTTCACGTTCAGCTTCAGGGTGCCTGTGGGGCTCGTTGTGAAGGATCCGCAACCTAACCTAACCTTCAGAGGATACTAGAACTAGGTTTATTTCAAGATAGTTGTAAGTAGTCAGCGTCCAAAATAACTACTATTCAAAACAGCTTGTTACTATTCAAAACTACTTAAAAACCACAGGACGGCAACACTCTCTGGCGAGTGGTGTGCTTCAAGAAGAGCGTTGACGCAGTCCGTAAGGGCCTCAAAGAATGCAAGTGCAGCGTGCGTTATGACGGAAAACAATCAATTTAATATCTCATAGTTTACTAGCTTGGTTGAGTAGTGAAACACGATGCCACTTAATCAACATCGCCTGCTCCCACGAGGACTACAACTGGTATTCTTTAGAAAAAGTGAACCTGATCTATCACCCTTTCTCTTACTTACTTGATGGCCTCGTTCTCTATCAGAACTTGTCTCTACGGGTGCTACGGACGACAGCACTATCAGGGACGTAGACATGACATTCCCAGACGAGAAAAACCATCCTCCTTCATCCCTGCGAGTTCGAGTACAGCCCAACGGCGTACAAGGATCAGCTGTTGAAGATCGAGGGTCTGCAGAGCGACTACTCAAAAAACGAACTTGCGCTGAAGCGACACTGCGCCGCCGCCTTCTCAGACTGCCTAGTAGCGTGGATGCACTTGAAGGTACTGCAGCTATTGTAATATATTATATATGTCTATCTATCACTGGTGCTCCAGTTTCACCTCAAAGTAGCTCACACTACATTTTCGTGCAGCAAAAGGCAGTTTTAACATCTTACTTTTGTGCTTTCAACATCACGATTACATGAAAACCGCCAAGTACAAATCCCAAATCAGGCAATGCGAGTATTTGTTGAGGCTATCTTGCGGTATGGTGTCCCACCGAACTTTGCTAGCTTCGTCGTTCGACCGACAAGCACAAAGAACATGACCAAGCTTCGTGCGATCCTCAGTGACGTTTTCACCGCATCCGGACTGTTCGGTCAGAGCTACCTGGGAACAGAGAAAGGTACTTAGTACTTTTGATGTAGTTGTACTGATAATTGTAACTACGAGACTAGGATGCACAGAATAGAATAGAACGAGACTAGTTCCATTTTCAACTATGCAACACGAAAATGGTTATGCTGATGCAGTTGGAAAGATACAGAGTACAACTATGTTCACGAACAATTCTTTCTCACAGGTGCAGCTGGCGGCGAGGGAGACGAGGAGGCCTACTACCCGTATGTCTCACTCTCATTTCAGCCACTCTCCGGTGGTAAGGAAGCCTCCTAATCAGAAGGAAACTCCAACCATGCTCTTATTTTTACGTTGAAGATTTTTTTATGAAGATTGATTCTTGCTGTTGAAGACCAAGACATGATTGCTGATTCTTGTTCCAACTTGGTGTTCCTATATTACTAGTTAGTAGAAACCATTTTTATCATTATCTATCACCATCACACTGCTGGCATTACCAAGCAGGGCAGCTCAGCTGCGCCCTCTGCAGCTCTCGCTTCCTGCTTGCTCGCCCGAGGTCAAGGGACCTTACACACATAAACATTCAGAACCAGCACAATGACCTATTTACAAATACGTTCTTTTATTTGGTCTTCGGCACCTGAAAAACAAGACGGACCTGCTCTCGTCACCGCTCCGAACTTTAATCCAAGCTTGCTTCTAGTCGCAAGTACATATATTTATGGGATCTTAACATTATCTCAAAAGCCGAAATAAGCATCACAACTCCTTTCTTCTCATTGTCAAAACCGTAGGCTTATTCACAAGTGATACTCAAATTTAATTCATTAAACCATCAACTACACTCAAAAATTCTCACTTTTACTCATCGTTGATTAAGCTTGGTCTTGTTAGATAGAATCGTTTATAAGGACCAGAAAAGGGAATCCGAAGGCCAACAATGTAGTTCTGAGAGAAAGACTTGCTCATCAAAAGGACAAGAAAACACAGCCACGACAGGGTTACTCACGTGTGAACAACGGAGGAGCTGATGGCCCATTCAGAAGGTAATGGTAAATTCCTAGGATGGACCAGCAGCTCGATTTGCGAAGAAGAACCAACATGATAAGAGTGACGATCAAGAAGGTCAAGGTCTTCGTCAGTTGTAGACGGAAGAGGTAGCGAAGAAGTTCTTGTTCACGACCTCTGCCGCGTGTTAGTTTCCATCAACACCTATATCTATGTTGTGTGATGACATCTTTTTGACACTCTCTCCTTGTTCTTTTTGATGAAGACGAATATTAAGACGCAGCGTGCCTCGGTGGAGAACGAGCGACGAGAGAACCGCGGACCAAAAGATTTTTCTTGCAAAGAATGGGAAGCAAGATGAGACCAAATAGAAGAGGAGTGGACGATTTGTTTATCTTCGTAGTTGTCGTTTAGCGATAACGAGCTCTGCCATCTTTCCTGCAGTGACACGGCTCCGCAACGTCATGTCTTGGTTTCATTCCTGAAGTTTTGCTTGTAGAAAATCTTCCTTCTTGTTCTTCTGTAGCTTGAAGAAGGCCTACGCGCACGATGCTGACAAGCATTGTTGTAATGTCGTGGTATATGAAATTTACTGGTACCAAATTCTAGATCTATCGAACAAGGTACTTGAACAATTATTGAAGCCTCAACATTGTGATTAGATTTTTGATTTTTTGACCAAGAAAAAATGTTCTTCCTTTTCCGGCTATCGCTAGCCTTCGCATTAGGCACAGCCATACGCTCAGTGGAAGCGTCAGTGGACTGTACCGCCTTATCCTCTTGCGGAGCATGCTACAATGCTAGCTCGTGGTGTCACTGGTGCAGCTCTAGCACTGCAACATCCTCAATACAGCCACAGTTGCACCTAATGGCCAAGCATGCAGCCCAGCAAGACCAGGGGCAGCAAGAGCAACAACTACAACAATTTGGTGCTGTTCCTGCAGGAGGAAGTTGTCACACCATCGGCACTGGTTGTATGGTCGGAAGCTCGTGTGGCGATGACAACGTAAATGCCACCTGCAGAGCACAGCCGGATTGCCAGACTTGCACAGCAGCCTCGTCACTATGTCACTGGTGCGGCGACAGCTGTCACGTATGGGGCAGCCCTTACGGTTGCGCAGTTGGCGTCAGCTGCATGGCTAACACAGAATGCAAGCGTAAACAGCCGGTTTTTATTGGGTTTGCGCCAGCACCGGACTACGTTTACATCGCGACATTCGGGCTTTTGGCCGTATTTCTGTCGATGGCAGGCTGTGTGCAATGTACCATCTCTAGTATAAAAATTCGATGATCATGATCATGATGTAGAAGATGTGGATTTTGATTTTGTTTTCCTTCAGTCGTTTGGGTTAGTTACATCTACTCATCTAACATTTTCTAGCAATCACAACATCTTGTTCGCATTATTGACGTGCACACAAAACAACCCAGGTATCTGCTATCGGGTGTACAAAAGTGTCCAAATCGCCAGAGCCGAAATCGAGCAATCATACGAAGGCACCCAGCTACGAAGTGGAGTCGATGAGGATGCGAGAGCAGTGACTGTAGCTGATGAGCAGGATGGCCGCGGTCCTCAGCGCATAACTGCCCTCGACCCAGCCTCTACGAGGCCAGCGCTTTGGGCTCGCATTATTGATAGGCTAGTCAGCGGCTGCTTTCGCAATACGTGTTGCCTCTGCCTGATCTTGCTTCCGTTTTTGATTCTCTTAAGGCTCATCTCCAGAGTAGTTTTTCATTGCTGGTCTTTTCCTTGTGAAATAATATTCTGTCGTAGACTATTCACTGCAAGCTTTTCCAGCAGAGTTGAGCAAGAGATCCTCATGAGTAGATGATGCATGAGTTGTCCTCCGAACCCATCCTCACCATGCCCATGCAGTCATAAATGAGAAAACAACAAACTATCTCGTCGGCGTCTTCTCTTCTAATATCCGGCTCCATTGTCTTCGTGGTGCACTATCCTCGCGAACCCGTGATTGATTACTGTAGTAAGGAACTCGAGTGGAGCAAGCTGATAAACAACATCGAAACTCTGGTCACAGAACAGGTGTATGCGGACTTTGAGTTTCTTTTGAGTGTCTACAACCCGAACCGCGTAGATGCGCACATAGACGAGGTCAAGGCGAGACTGTACTATCCTCCAGGAAGCACAAATTTGATCGGAACGGTGGGATTGAAAAACTACACAGCAGCAGGAGGCAGCGTTAGTGATGGGTACTAACTCTTTTACGACTTAACATTTTTGATAAGGTACTAACTCTTTTACGACTGTGCTAGGTAAATGAATGAATGAATGAATGATATGGATAAAATTTTGGTCCTCTGGTCGTCAGGAAATAAAAAGACCTTGATGCGTGGTCAATGCTTTTCACGTTAGCCAACATGAGCATTTCTTATTTCTACTACACTCCTCTGTGATTTTCATTTTCATCAAATACACCCCGACGACCCAACTGAACTCAGCCTCGCAGTCGTGTCCCTCGCTGTGGAGCGGTGGTCGGCTCTCGACCTGGCTAAGCAATACGCATTAGGGCAGTTGAAGATAGAGGTTCGTGGAGAAGTCAGCTTCGCTCTCAACGCATATGGTTGGAAGGTCGTACATACGACAGTGGATCTTCCTCTGCAGGTAATCGACACCGCGGCACCAATAGACATGACGTACTGCAATTGCCGGGACGGACCGCCGTCGCATCGACACCAGCGGAGAAGTGACGCGAAAGTGAATCCTTTCGATGATATACTAGACGATGAACAAAGAGGCTCTTCCATATCCATAAACGATCAAGACCACGACATCTACAGCTGGTAATTTTCCACACTGGTTGCTACCAGCTAATCGATTCCCTTTATTTCGCCTCAGAGTTCTCTCACCTCTCTGCTTACAACACGTTGGTGATACAAGAGCAGCAGCGACAGCCGACATAACCCCTATTCCGCAGTACAGTGGCACGATTGGCGATGTACTTGCCTTTTTTCCCATAGATCGAATCCATAACTTTTGAGAATAGAGTTAGTTTGACCGATTATGAACTCGAAACAAAAGAGACTCGTGTACTAAATAAAGTTGTATCTATAAGAGATTGGATTTGGAACGCATGACGTTATTTCTTCCAAATTATCACCGTCCTATTTGGACGACTTAGACTTCCTCCAACATCAACATCGGAGTTCGGGCAGTGTCTGATGCTCATGCTGTGCTTTTTGGCTGCTCCCGTCAACAAGTATCTGTTTTTTCTTCTGCACCATTATCGGTCCATCTTGACCACCTATGTATTTAGTAGAACGTGGTGATCCACGACCCGTCAAGCTGACGTCGCTGAGCAGGCTCTTCTGGGTACTAGGTAGAGGGACTGTGGTTTTTCACGTCTGGTTTTTTCGGACTGTGGTTTTTGCGACGGATCTTCCAGATTGATATCGGTTCTTGCATCCTGGTGATCTCCTATCCTATCCTAGGTTGTTTTTGCACTGTACGTAGTTGAAGAGAATCAGAATGAGGAGAGAAGCGATAAGCACTTGATGATCAACGATTTTTGATGTCCTTCAATGCTCGATAAAAATATGCTTCTGTTTCCTTGTTTTTTAGTCATAATAATGAATGACGCAGGACAGCGATACTAATCAGTAGTTCTTAGTACTAAGATGAACTAAGACCCAATTCCAAACGCATTCCTAGAAGTAGAAAATAATAGCAAAAAGCAAGCCAAGAGTTTGACCCCACCAACACCGTCCCATTCCCGGTCTTCCACTTTTGTAACGGACAAGGTGATCACATGATGAAACAACCAAGACCAACATATTCCAACTCATTGCCATACAAGATCTAGACCGTAGACATTGTCAACTTCATCATCATCAAAAAGATGGAAGTTTTGTTGCACCACGTTTCGTATGCGGATGTCTACTTCCATTTGGAAGCGCGTGCGGGAGGTGATGTACAGCGTCTTAGGGTGCATCGGGAACGCCTTGAGCGGCTAGCAAGGAGAGTCTCTATCTATCTCCAAGAGAATGAAGTAGGCCGCGTAGTTACGAGAGTTTATCGTGGTGACACTGGGGAGCAGGACAAACTCACATCGCCAGGGAAAGCGTAGTGAATTAAGTTCTGTTCCTCTTCATGATTCATTGGAGGAAAAAAATAAGTTCTTGTGCATTGTTGTTCTTGTTCCATCGACTTGTTATTACGCAGACCAACAACGACACTTCGTCGAGTTGTACTTGTTCTACGCCTATTGTTCCTAACTTATCATCAACCCCAAAGGTCTCCACGAGTGCGCTACGTCGCTTCTCCAGACGTGAACAGTAGTGCAGATAGCTGCTCCTCTGCAGAAGATGAAGAGGATGGGAGCCCAGGCGCCGCAAGTAGGTTTCAAAACGCATCCAACATCACCATAGGGTTCGATCTCCGCAATATGCCTCCAGAGAAAACGCCGTTTCTCGCAGAAGCTTTCTTTGATGGCAATCTCGAAAAAGCGGCGAATTACCAACTCACAGGCGTCGTTTTTCCAGTCATCGCTTTGGGACTTGGTATACTAAGTAATTAATTGTTGCTGTCAAACTCAGATTCATCTTCTTTCCACTCCGACCAGCCACGAGGACTAAGAACTTCTATGACTCACATCAATAGAGAGCAAAAATAATGCGGTTTGATGTAATTTGTATGATTGGTCATACTAATCTTTCTTCATACATAGTGGTACATATTATTATACCACTCCCACAATCCACACCCACATCATTCAAAACAGACGCGTGGCTCGAGAGCATTGTTCGTCGCAAGGGTGGCTCTGACTTTTTGAAGATTTATTTCCTTTCCGGCTCGCATCAGCGTTAAGGCTCTCACTGATGCATCTTTGATTGCATCGTTGAAAAGTATGAGAGAGTAAGTATTTCACTGCGATACTCTTCAGGGATGCACCAGTGGAACAAAGATGAACTTCTATGGATACCGCTAACAGCGGACGAAGCGTGCCGAAACCTTCTCTACCGAGTCTGCCGCAAAATGTCTGATCCATTTCGCTGAACTACAGCTGAAAGAGCATTTTCCCCATCTAGAAAAACACCGATGGCGCAGAGAATCACCCGAATGCTCGCATCTAGAAGGCACGAACATACATCTCCGCAGGATACACAGCGGGCCGGGGGTGTTTTTGTAGTATGGCAACATCTTGTACTTGTTTGTAGTTTCCGGAACAAGAACGATTCTATTGCTAGGCAGTGCGTGGATCGATGTGAATACCTAACATGGGGACTTACCTGACAAAAATAACCTTTTCCAGGGCGGCTGCCTGTATATTGTCATTCCCGCGATGATCATAGGTAAGCACCACAGGTATAATCACTAGACTTGAATCGTGGATCAAGGTTCCCTTCTAACACCACTACTTATTATGATCTTCTAACCTCCCGACGAAAATGTCCGCTTCATGAACAACGAGTGCTTGCCTTGGTTAGACCGTGACCGAACCGACTGCGTGAGACACTTCCAGGATGACTCTTCTCGCGAATGGTCACAGGAATTCTGCGTTAGCTTTATCCTAGCAGAAGGTGCTCCAGCAAGAGTTTCAGCCATCACGCAGTCGTTGCACCAGTTTCGCCCGAACTACATTCACATACTGCGGCCGAAGAGCTATCGCGACGAGGACTTTTTGCGTGCTGACGGAGTCCAAGTGCTCCCCTTTCATCAGGCTTCGGTGGCGCCCGCGATGCCTATGAGTCTGGATTTTTCCCAGCAGCCATTTTCCTACACGGGCGTTAGAGAAGTGGACGAAAGAATTCGCCTCGTCTGCCTCGAGATGATGTGGCATAAGAAGATATGGCTGAGTTTTATAAGTACAAAGAACCTCTAGTTGTAACATTTTTTTTTGATGATAAAAGATAGCACTTGTCCCATAACCAAACCCAACCCCTAGCTTGGTAGAAGTACTTGTACTTAAAAAGTTGTTGTAAATTGATCGCACCACCACGACCACCACCGTATCCGTAGCTAGTAAAACCCTAGGATTGACATTGGTTCCCCCTTTCCTTCAAAGACAGCAGTTATGGAAAGCCAGCAGGGCATGTCCCGCGATGACGGTGAGCTTGCGACCTTCTGGCTTCGGAAAACCCGGAAGCCAGTCTTGTGCGTTTTGATGGTGCAAAAGCCTGGAGGCAAACCCGTTTTCTATCGCGGTATGAATTTGGAGGTGAGTATGCCCACAGGTTCGCTCTGTGCAGAACGGAATTGCATAGGACAAGCTGTAGCCGCGGATCCGACTTAAGGCTTACAGATTGTCGGACGACCTTGAAGTCTGCTATTTTTCCAGTCTGCCGACCTCTCGACATAATATTCTGAACTTGATGTTGTTGTGTCTCTCTTTTTAATAACCACTATTCGTTGTGATATAAGTTTACGTACTTGACTTCTAATCTCCTCTCCGCCGTGAACACATCAAATTGTTGGCGGTGTTGTCGTTGCCCATGATCGGAGGGAGTAGCGGGTCTAGCGCGCCGAAGCAAGAGGCGTCTTCCGTAGTGTCTGGTGGACCAGGTGGTAGAAACTTTGGTACCTCCACATCATCGGTTGTTAAGACTTGTTCTAGCTTTTGGCCTTGGCCGAGATCCATCATCTTCCTGAAGATAAGTGACTTGAGCTAGAAGTAGGGCCCTCAGGATACGTCGAAAGAGGTGCGCTGCAAATCTTGATAGGCTTTCGCCTTTTTTTAGAAGGTGAAGGTTTATAGGTCCAGCGACGCTTAAAGCTCGTCTTTCCCCTTCTTCTAACTTAAATAGGTTTATCCCTTCATGCAAGATAAGTGACTAGAAGTAGGGGGGTTCGTGCTCACAACGTGGCCAAATTGAGAAGTAGGGCCGGGAAGTTAAGTGGTCGTTTCGTGCATATTACAGATTTAGGATACCCCTCTTCAGCTGACTAGCACTGAGACACTGAAAGACCACTAGACCTCCACTAGTACTCATCTTCTAAGGGAGCTATGTCGTCGTTTCGGGGGACACTAACCGATGTTGACCGACTGTCGTCACAGCAGGTGGACTACATGTGTACGGAAGTAGCTGCTGCGACTGCTTCACAGACGAAGGTTTCTCTAGGACGCGATGGACCACGTCCAGGCGATGAAGTTGTACACTCATTTTTTAGCACAGGAACTTCGCACGCAGATGAACCCGGACATCAAATAGGCGACAAGGACTCTAACCTGCCATTGAGCAAGAATTCTACTGTGTCGCTTGATTTCGAGTGCCAACCTCCCTTAGCTCCGGAGTGTTCCGCTGTTTCGTACGCAGGATCTACGGAGATGATGCGGGATGATGCGTCTTCAAAACTTTCTGGTGCTGACCAACCACCGGATGAAGCTGTTACTGCTCAGGGTGACGAGAACAAGAGCACCTCTGCTCCTTCGAAGGCCCTTGAGGAACCAGCTAGTGAACGTCTTCATTTCCATCATCCGAGCCGTCGCGAATCACTTGGCATCAAATTTCAACCGCATGTTAGGAGTAAAGAAAGCAGCGCCAAGCCGACAAGTAGTATGCCTTCGAAAGATGTCCAAGTTGTACAACTTCTAGAGGGTCAACAACTTAGTGCAATCCCTGGAGAGGTAGAAACGCAAACGCTACAAGTAGGAAACGGGGAAAGTACTGGTAAAGGAGTAACAGGTCTTTCTCAACAAGCAGGCAATGGTGCAACTGCAGCAATTGCGAGCGCCAGCGGAGGTGCTGCAAATGCAAATGGAGCCAGCTCTTCACCAGCTGCAAATCCACAACAAGCAACAGAGGAAGATGAGAAACGACTTTTGAGGAATGCTCGTAGTTTCAACATGTTAGAACCCACAAATTTCGTCCTCAGCCCCGAACTGAATCAACCCTCTCTAGCACGCGTGGGCTCATCAAAAACTAGTTTGGAAGTGTTGCAACAAAGTTTCACCAATAGAGATTTTGTTGCCGGCGGAGATTCACCTAGTAATGCTAGTGCAGTACATGGACAAGCTGGAGGTGCTGGAGCTGCATTCGAATTAAAAGTACTAGAAGCAACGTCGACGTCTACTAGTTCTTCTCGGGGGCGGCCAGTACCAGGCACAGATACAGCAGACAGAGGGAGCAACCTCCTTCTAGGCGAAGTAGATAACAGCCCTTGCAAAAGCGCACCTCGTTCCCCAGGTGGCCGGATTCTGAGTGCCGGTTACGCCAACGTCATGAATCCACTGTATTTAAGGCTCAATACAAATCATTTCTAGTACATCACGACATTCTTCACAGTTTCCCTCTTGGGATTCTGAAGAAATGACATCAGCGAGAATGAATTGTTTTGAGCTCTAGTGTATGGCCAGTTCCCTGACCTGTTTCACGATAAATGGTCAGAACATGCGGAGTCTCAAAGTGGTTCTGTTCTGTCCCCATTGCTCGACGAGGACCACTCGAGTGGGCCGAACACAACACGTCCTGCGTCACCAGATGGACTCGTGGTCACTAAGCATCTCGAGAACTACAGGGTTTTGGGAGTACCTACTCAACAAGAGGCTCCAGGAGGTCGAGATGCACTCGTCAACGTGAAGAAAAATCCTCCAACAACAACAAGTAGCAGACCTGCTAACCTAGCTGCACCGCCTCCAACCATTACAGGTGGTCCTCATGATGGTACCACATCAGGAGAAACAGGCGCCATTATTGATGGAAGTGCTGCAGCTATATCGCCGATGTTGTCGCCGGCGCCATCTCCTCTGGCTCCGACAGCACAGAAGCTTACACGAGCAAAAAGAAGCGTGGCGAGATCAAGCGACTTGAACCCAATCAACCCATGTGGAGCTTGCATGGAATGGCTGCGGAAAATTAGTGAAAAAGAGCCTAGTTTCCGTGTCATAACATTCGCGAGCATGGCATGTGAACGAATTTTCGTAAAACGCATAGATGCTTTGTCATAGTTGTCATGATAAGACAAAGACATGTCTAATACTAATTAAATGAAAGGCGCCAGCGCTTGAATAAGAACGAACATTGTACCAGAACAGGAACCTTCTCGATCCAGCTAAATGAATCAGCAGAACCATGGGATTCCGGAAATTAACAGTCTGGGACACCTCGTTTGTTCCGGCAGTTCATGGGGGAGATGCTCATTTGATAAGAAGAAAATCACTGCAGAAAAGTCGTTTCGCAGTTGCCAAATTGAGGCACTTCAATTATTAACGCATAGATGCTTTGTCATAGTTGTCATGATAGGACATATCTAATTAGATGAAAGGCGCAAATCAAGATTGGCTACTCTACAGTGGCTTAGGTCCAGCGACGCTTAAGGTCTTCTTAGGGAGGACTTGCTACCCTCCCTACACCGGTTCTGATAGGCTGACTGATGTAGAATCTCGGGGTATAGGGTGTACGCAGGTCTTCCCCTCTTCTGGCTGGGCTAGCCTTTTTTGATCCCTTCCCCCCCTTTTTTGTTAGATTTTCAATATTTCCCTGACTATGTGACTCTCATCTGGTCTTGCTTACTTCAGCTCTTCTAGCGTGGTACTTTCTCTTGAGTTTGTACTTAACTACAATCACCATGATAGGACATATCTAATTAAATGAAAGGCGCTAGCGCTTGAACTGCTCATGCAGTTTGAATCGATTTCATGCGCCCGGTAGGTAGCCCCACAACTAAGGTCGTGACTGTAGTTGCACTTTCAAACGTGCTACTCATCCTCGGATCTCTTCATCTGCACCTTGTGAAATTGTTGTCATAGTCTGTCATAGCTGCAAGATACTTGTTTATAATAATGTAGGTGTAGCGGTTATCGTTATCTTCATCTGTGCTCCTTGATGATGTTTTGTTGTTTTGTGCTTTCTCAGAAGCATGCAAGCTTCTTTTACTGTTATGGGTCCCTCTCCAAAGGTCCCTCTCCAAAGTCTATCGATGTGGTGCAGTAGCACCATAGAGAGCGCTCTCAACATCATGTGGCTGCATATCGGATGTCCTCCTGTGTGAAGCGACAAAAACTTCGAAAATTACAGTATGCTCTATAGCAAAAACAACTACTCGAGGGCCTTCATCTTGATCTGCGCACTCTTCCCTAAGCTGCAGGCGACCTAGGAACATCGAAACTACTGTTCGAGCGTGAAGAGGGACCACGAAGGGACTTCATGCATGATGGACCGATTGAGCGCTCTGAAGCAGAGAGCGGTGATAACGAACACCATTGAAGATGAGGGTTAAAAGCATTCAACATGATTGTCTCCATCTCCTACAGGAGCACCTCATTGATACATATGATGTGATCAATCTTCGTGAATTGGAATGCTGAAATGAGGATCGCAATCTCACTTGCTCTTTCTTTTTATCCAACAAGAACGAAGCAGATGACTTAGGTCTTTCCACTTATACGGACTTTCTTACCTTAACGTGTAACTGTTTGACTGCCTGACTCTGACACCTACCGGGTGAGACTTGCGTTTGGTAAGACATGAACTTTGCGTGAGCCGCCTTGCGTGTAGGCGAAAAACAGGGACACGCCGGACGATACTGTCATATCGAAAAAAAACATGGACTCCGTTTGCGTTGGTTCTCACAGATGCCTACGGCGGTCCTTCATAATCGTATCGATCATAGTTTAGAAAGATGGGAATGAGTCACTAAGCCTGTCTGTTGTTTGCGAAACGTACTGTGCCCCATGAGGTGGCCTGAGAGTTTCTCTGAAGTCTGCCAAACCCAATCCCAATATCTATGTTGTATCATAGTTTAGTAATTCCGGAAAAATAATGTTGTAGAGTATAGTCCATCTTCGTCGTGCTCGTCTGCCTTCTCTCAGGTCAAACTTCACGAAAGGAAGTTCGATAGCGTTCATTATATATAGTTGACTCAAGAAAAAAATATTGCATTCGCATCGTATCAGTCATCATCACGAAAGTGCACATTATAATTCGTTCAATAATCACAGCTGTGGCAGGTTTGATTATTTATCCTCTTCTGTATTGGCATAATTAAAGATATTATTTCTTTTCTGGCGTGAGACCACGTGGAAACATCAAACGATGTGGAAAATAAGTGCTTACGCCGATTGCTAATAACTGCGTGTATTGCTCCCGCTAGCACGACGTTTGCAGAGAAGATTCCACAAGCACAAGATCATGACGATGACACGCGAACAAGCTTAACAACAAGAACAACATAATAATGTCACTGCAAAGTAGAAGAACATCCAGCCTTCGACGTGGTCCCGTGTCGGCACGCGTTCTTTCAAGAAAACAAAGCTAGCAAGAAAATCTCATGTATTTTTACAAAGTGATTTCTGCTAAATAGAAAGATGGAAGTGGAACACCTTGAGCATTTCTGACACGAGTAGTACAGTACGACATCCGAAAAAAGAAGAAGTAGTAGAATGCGACAACCAAGGACGCTCACGCACGAGGAGCAGGTCTTGTTTCGATCAGTCAAACGACCCAGGCCCCCACCGAGAACGAAATGGTTCTGGGTGCCACGTGTCTTCATTCGCGTGCTAGTTCTATTGGTTAAGGGTAGTTTATCACTATCCCGTGTGCACTATGCTGAGTGGAGTCCTCCTGGATTTAATAAAGGGGAAACTAAGGGGGACAGACAGATGGCATCCCACTCGACTCGGGATAGTGAGAAACTACCTCTAAGTTGGCCGTGCTTGATGAGGTCTTCGAATCGTCTGACGGACATCTATATGACGACACTGGATGGACTTGGTGGACCAGCACCAGCCCGAAGAGTGCCGCCACCTCTAAAAGACCCAAAAGAGGTAGAGCCACCAAATCATCCTTCAAGTCCTACCTCTTTGCATCCGCTAAAAAAAGTCGTGGTTTTCCTTTTTTGCGGCCAACAGGACCACGTGGTTCCTCAAATGATCGGCACTCTACCTGGCAGAACGCTCGCAATTCTTCAACCTCTGCCAATGGCGCCATTCCAAGTGCAGCTGCAGAATGCAGCAGATCGACAACTGGCGTTGTCCCAACCCGCAGAGGCAGCAATGCTGGCGGAACAGCACCTGCGTGGCGTGCAAGGGAAGACGCTTACGCGCTGTCCCGCGACTTGGCTGCCTGTCTTCCGGGCGATGTCAACCAGGGCTCCGATGCTGCAGCCTCACAAACGCAAGTTACGGATCTAGTTCTTTAAATCATTCCCATCTCATCTTCGTACCCACGTCTACTAAGCTGATCTAAGGTCTAGGACACTTCTATGGAGCATCTTGAATAATCACAAGGATGTGTTGAAGATTACTAGAGGTTATTTGTTATCTACCGCTAACTACCCATTCCAGGACCACGAGATGAGGCCTCCTACAGAAAAAACGAGGAGCCACCACTCGTGGCGTGGAGCCAGGAGGTCCCAGATACCGAGTTCCCCAGCTAGAACCGATTTCCATAGCTATTCTGTCGAAAGGACACCAGCAGCAACATCATCTTCGAGTACAACTAGCCGTAGAGGAGGGCCATGCTCTACTCCATGTGGTGGCGGTGTTTTTGGTTCTGCACTTACTAGTGGTGCAACAAGTACAACCCCGGCCTCAGAGGTCTCTTTAGCATCGGTATCTGCTGCTGCTGCTGCAAGTAGCGCTAGAACTCCCACATCATCCCAAAGGAGTGGGAGCAGTTCAACTTCTTCCCGTGGATATGAAACTACTGAGAAAAGTTTGAGATCATGTTGTGGTGCTGTGGCAGCGTCTTCAAGTGGACGGGAGTACAACGCGCCACCAGCACGTACAACTAGCAGAGGGTCTAGTCCAAATCGTGGAGGAACAGGTGGATCTTCTACAACAGTCGCTGGAGGTGGTGCTTCAAGCACAAGGACTGGTCGTGGAAATCGAAGTGACCGATTCTCGTCGAATGCGGCGGATCAGCATGCTGAAATGGACAATATTGAACCAACTTCTCGTGCAAAAATCCAAGTGAAACCGGCATGGTCGAGTCATGCGACAGTAGTAGATGTTGGTGGCTCCTCTTCACACCCAAATAACGGGGACCACACTTGTGCAACTGCAGGCGCAAGAGCTCCCGCAGGTGGAGGACCGTGTTCGACTGGGTCAACGTCGTCGCGACCAACTACGCCTCGGAGACCTAGTAGCGGAGGGCGCGCTCGCGTCCAAGAGTGGGCTCAGCGCAGCGCCACTCATTGTCGAAGCCTACTGATGAAGCAAGGTCGGAAAATCCTAGGTGGGAGCGGAGGTTCACCATCCAGTGGCTCCGAACAAGTAGTAGCAGCGGAGCAGATGAAGGCAGCACCGGTCCGCACAACAACCAAGAAAGGTGTACTAGAGGAAGTTGATGTATCAACTCAGCCTTACAGAGGACGCCGCCTTAGGAGCGAGGTCAAAAATCGCGATCAGGATCGCGAGCAAGTTAATGTCTCAACCAATCATGGTAGCTCTTCCTCATCGGGAAGAACCTCTAGGCCTACAGGAACTAATTGTGCAGACTACGCTGCAGCACCAACAGCAGCGGCACACCCACCTGCAGACCAATTATCACCACACGTGCATCAATCAATACAACCTCAGCCACCACACGTAACTACAACAACCGCGCCCACTCCTGCCTTTCCCTACTCTCCCGAAAACCAGAACGTCGAAGGCGCAGGCGCAGCCACCACTTGTTCCCTTGAAAAAATCGAGTTTTTGTGTGATGAAGAACCTGCGCAGGCTGCTCATCTCAGTCGCAGTGCACACCTCTTTTATGACTATGTTGTAGTAGCTAAATCTACTAAATTCTACATCAGGTTCCTCAACATCACTATGATCTTTCGCAGCCCTAATGCTACTTAGTTGCTTTCCTTAAATAATAGCTTGTCTAAGTCTTGCTGTCAGGAGACTCCTCAGGGGAGTCACAAGGAGCTTCTGTGAAAACCAGTGCGCGGCGCATTAAAGATGCAACAAGGACTGCTGCCGCACAAGGACATCAAGACAAAGACTCAGGTGCACCATCTTCTTCTAGTAGACCATCAACATCTCAGCAGGAACAACCTGAAGGATTGGAAAAAACCCTAGAAAAAGAGGCTCAAGAAGCTAGAATCAAGAGTGCGGCCAAACGAGGCGCTTCCAAATCATCATTGCTCGTAGCAGGTGGACATCAAGATTCGAGCACCACTCAGACGGCGTCTGTGGCTATGGGCACGGACAATGTTTCTTCTTCTTCTTATGGTGCAGCGGTAGTAGCCTGTGTTAAAAACCAGGAGAAAACGACAACGAGTACTTCTTCTACTGTTTCGTATGGTGCTGGTACTGGTGTTAGCAGTTGTTGTGCAGCTACTAAAGCTAAAGGTAGTTCGGGAATGGGAGCAATGCCATATCGTGGTGGAGGCCAATTTTTAAAGAATGCTGTTGAGATTGGCTCGACGTCCACCTCGTCTGCTGCAGCCGCTGCCGCGGTATCGTGTTTCGGAAGCAACGCTAGAAATATTGCGGGGGCTGGAGTGCTCCTTAGTGGAGGTCATATTGGAGCAGTAGGTAATACAGCAGGAACGTCAATGTTGGTAGATAAGAGCAAATTAGGCGCTGGCGCACCAGAACTGATAGCGAAAGGAGCATCTTCATGGCCATGCCCAACATCGTCACCAGCAGTAGCACCTCCATCTCCACCTGGAGCAAGTGCGACTTGTAGTCTTTCACTTTCTGCGTCGAGTCGAGATTCCAGTTGTAGCTCAACAAATGGTAGCGCATGCAGTAACAAAAGCGATGCTGTGCCGAATGCTATGCAAAAAGCTCGTTGCTCTAGGCGGCAGATTGAGGCAAGAAGACGCAAGCATACGGAAGCTATAGGGTGTTGTACCGCAGCACCGGTTCCAACGCTTGTCGCCTTTGAGTATCATTCCTGTAGCAAGCAAGAAGAAAATGAAGATCCTTTGTTCCAGGAGGGGCTTCGAGCAGAAGGCAAGCAACATGAAGATCCGTTTCCTCAGGGGTCCCATACTAGTAGAGAAATTCTTGCATCTTCAAGCTCTTGTTGTGCTGCAGATGAAGTGAAGGCGGTTGCAGGTCCTAACCGTCCTGGTCTGGGTCGTTCATTAGGTACCGATGCTATGAGCGCCTCGCCAATCGGAAGAGACTCCAGGAGTCATCGTGTCCGAGCACCACCGGCAATTCTTCCTGGAGATATTAGCAGCGCAAGAGGACCAACAGGAGGAGGAGCACCTGGACCATGCAGACTTGACCGAGCGCCTGGCGAAAAAAGGCCCTGCTATATTGATGCACTACAAAAGCGACAACAAGATCAACAAAACCTCCCAGGAGGATTCCTAGCTCCTTCTAGTTTTGATTGTAAGAGTGACGTTGAAGTCGAAATAAACAGAGAACCAGGACATCAACAGCAAGTATTTTTAAGGGAACCGAGAGAGCATCCACCTCAGGGCAGCATCCTTGGCCCTTTTTCCAAGGGGAAAAGTCGCCAGGGATGGCGCCAGGGATGCGAAAGCCAGAGCTCTAAAAGTAGACGAATCTCAACTAAAAGTAGACGAATCTCAACAACAGGATCTTCAGCAAGTAGAGGTGTATGATTCAGAGGGAGCCTCGTCAGCTCCAGCACGTTTTCATCATGCAGATGTTCCGCGAAAAATAGCACTTCCACCTAGAACGACTACAGCAACAACATTCCAGCAAAAAACGCATCACCAATCTTCAGCTGAACATCAAAACAATCCACCACCTGTTAATCTTAAATCAGAACAGGACTTCCAGTGGGATGTGGAAACTTTGACAAATCGCATGGCAGATCTTCCCTTTGTTGCTTCCTCTTCACCAGCAGAGGAGGAAGCTGAGTTTTCCGCATTGGATACTACCTCTTCAGCAATTGAAGAACAACCCGGAGGTGGGAGCTTCGTGCATACGACATCAACAGCAAGAATTGAAGAACATCAATCCGGTAAGAGCTTTAGTACGCATCGTGATCATAGTTTTTGTGGAGAAATAGGTAGGGCTAGTACAGCAACTACAACAAGTGGTGGTGGTGTTGGAACGATAGCAATAGAGAGTATTTCTCGTGGTACTAGAGGTGCAGGTGGACATCAAGATGAAGTACAAGGACTAGATGAGGTTCCGCGACGACCAGATGACGACGAGCAGAATCAAGAGCGGCTTGATAGTAGTGCTTTCTACAGTTGTGAAGTTGCACATCCTGCCCCCACACCTACTAGTAGACCGCAACATCAGAATAAAGGCACTGGTCGCGCTGTTCCTACTTCTAGCGAGCTAGTCAAACGCGTAGCAGCGAGATCAAGGAAAGCAGGAGAGCACACAGAAGACTCAGCTGTACAAAAAAGTACACAAGAGCAAAGCCGTATACAAGTAGAGCATCAACATCCTCGAGAACACCCTAAAGAACATGAACTACAAACAAGTGGCGTAGCACCAAAGACACCTAAGTCTTCTAGTACCTTTTGCTCGTCTCCTGCCAAGAAATTTGACAATGTGGTAGCAGAGTTGGCATCTTCTACGACCACTAGTGGAGGTCGTTATAAAGTTCCAAACGGTCCTATTAATCAGACTGGCGCTATTAATCAGACTGGAGCTGGAGGAGGAAAAGCAGCAGGAGGTGCGACATCAAGTAGAAGGGGCCCGGAGTGGGCCCCTCCTGAAGTCATCAATCCGCAGCACTTGCAGGAGACGGAGAGTTCCGCTGGGTCTATCGCACACAAGACGTCTAAAGAAAAGAGAAAAAAATCCTCTAAGTCATCTTCTTCATCCTCACCTGCTAGTTCGTGCACACATGGAGGCTCTAGAAGTTTTCAAAAAGATCAACAATATAATCAGCAGGGTGGACCAGTCCCAGTCGTTGTTCAACATCCCTCCGATGAAAGTAGGGACATCAGTAAAAACTCGTCTGCGTCGACAGCAGATCCAGGACGCCTTTCATTACCGACTACCGATGATGATTGTGATGAACTACAGTTAAGGCTTGAGGAAATTCATCTTCGTCCCGTCAGCCCAGGAAGCTGACCAAGATGGATTTTTGCAAGGTCTAATGCACTACAGCCAGGCCTCTACTGGCACCACTGGCAGTCCAACTCGTCCCAGAATATTAGGCTGCGCCTCTCCTTCTCCCCACTGTTCAAGAGAGAGGCTGCGACGGCCGTCACCGTGCTCCACGACTCATGCACCATCTTCCTTCGACCGTGCAATGGCTGAAGGAGAGTCCGCCTCGACCCAGTTCTTTGACGCGTCTTTTATGTTGGCTTGGCCGAATTTATCTTGAAAGGCATCTTGGAGGAGGGCTTGTTTCTCAAAGAGATGTGAAACACTGTATCTATAAGTACAAAGATTTGAACTTTCAAGGTCATGAAATTTGGGCAATAAACTACTCTAAGCCTAGCAGCATGACACCTGGTCGACGAGTGGTTGGGGATCTTTCTGTTGAAAGCGTGTGTGGCTCTAGTATCCTCGCATGTTGTGGAGATCCTCCATGTCGTGGAGATCCTCCTGGTGCAACTACTGCGACTCCTGGTGGATTACAACTGACTAGTTGTATCACCGAAAAAGATATTAGACGCGACGAAACTACCCAAGCCCAACAAACTACTACCCGCAAGAGGAATAAACTTCTACAACGAGGAGCACGACATTGTAAAGCTGCCAGTTGGAGCTCAACCCTGCAGCTTGAGTGCGGAAGCAATACACTTCTCCTGTCACCAGCTGCAAGTGGACCAGGAGGAGCGCAGCAGGTGGACTTATCTCCTCTCAAGCACACAAGAAATACCACCACGGTTTTGTTTCAGAAAGCGCCGTTTTTGTTGCCGAAAAGCGTGAATTTCGGCGACGATTTGCACCCAAAGGCTATGCCGTTCCGGGGAACCACCGGCGTACACTCGCGTGCTCGGAGTTGGTCCCATGCGTCGAAGCCGGTGTCAATTTTTATGGTCTTAGGCCCTCTTAGGTATTGTTCGTGCGGGTGGTGGAAGAGAGAGGATAATGATGAAGATCGCCCGGAACACCTTACCTCATGCGTAGAAAAGGAGCATAAGCTCAAAAAATATATGCGCGAATTTAAAAGTTCTATCGGCCTTGAGCGCTAGCCTAAACCTGCAGGAGAGTAGTCTTCAATATCACGAGTCCTCTCGATCAAGTTCAGCGTTGATGCCGTCCGTTTTCCCTTTCTTCAGGGGAAAGACTAAGGCATATTAACGAACGAGGTATAGGTAAGCTACCATCGAATGGGGTAAGCTAACATCGGGTGGGGTAAGCTAACACCGAATGGGGTACATTTTACTCTTATTCGCATCCTACCTCTAAAATTTCGAACATTATAACGATTCCTGAGGATGACTTGTGTGCTCCGGATCCTACAACTGACAACCAGCTTCACCCCTTTGGCTGCGTATCCTGCGAAGACGAGAGTGAGGATGAGCGTGACGTCGAGGTATTCAAACACAAAAACCAAGTACCTTAGAGAATTATTCCGTAGTATACAACTCGGCTATCTTTCAGTTGCTATGTCGCTTCTTGTGTTGATATTCTTTCAGCGAAGGTTCCCTGTGTTCCCTGTGCTCCTCCACGTGACGCTGCTCAACCTGTACATCCACTTCAAGAATAGGGTCAGTAATGAAGCACGTAATTATTATATTTTGTCTTTTTTCTCATTCTCTTTTGATGCATGCCTTTTTCTCCTTCAGGTGGCTGGCCGAAGCATTTCACTAAAAGAAGCTCACTGTGATGGAGTCGATGCAGCAGACCTCGAGGTGGTCCCAAGTTCTTCTACAATTAAGTCTTCCACTCCGGATGAATTTTTTTACCAGACTGACGGCGATCGCGCCTTCGATATTGATGCCTTACTCCCGGTGCGGGCAGGTGCTGGTAGACCCGTCTTATCTCCAAGTCACCGTTTTAGTTCGGTCATGAGTTCCAACCCACCTTCTAGAAAAATGACCGCTGACGCACCAACATCAGCAGGCCACCAAACCGATGGTGAAAGGCCGCAGCCGGCCAGTAGTAGGACCAAGCAAGTTAAGGTGGTCGTTGAGGAAAGTATAAGGGATAGAAGTACAGAATCGACTAGCTGCCCCTGCCGAATAGATTGGAATCATCAGAATCAACTAGATGTTGACGTAGACGGATTCTACAACAAATTACCTCTAGAGGGACGAGCATCATCCACTTATACATAGAGTAAGTGCAATCAGGATAACAATAGTCAAAAGGCTCCTGTAGTAACTACTGTAGTAACTGCAAGCATGAGAAGTCTAGATGGTGGTGGAATAAAACATCAATTACAAGAATTTAATTTGAGTCACAACTTTCTGTGCTGGAGTTGCAGTTGCCTACGAAAACCCTGTACTATGGTTCCTCTTCTAAACGTAACGACGACGCGGGGGCGCTAGCGGATGTGGTCGAAGGTGTTTATGGTGATTGTTCCGACGCGATGTTACTTTATTCCGGGACGCCAAAAACTACACGACCTACAGGCATCGCTAGTGCAGTGGATAATCTTTCGAGGTCCAGACCAGCTACAGCTAGTTCAACACTACCAGACTTAGGTCCAACTCGATTTCCGGCATGGTCTTCGACATCAAGACCAGGCTCGTCTGCTCAAGGCACCAGCTGTGTATCGGGGCCACCACGACCGCCATCCCGGAGTAGTGCTCAGGGCAGCTCTGCGTCAGGACAAGGATCAACTATGATTTGAAGGTTCCTCCTTCTAGAAATCCATGGGGAAATAGGAAAATTTCCTACACGACCATGTGAGGAAAATAGTAATAGATCTGAGATGGATCTCAGGATGAATTTTTAGGATGAGCTCTTCTAAATCAGGGGGCTTTCTATACGACCATGGTGTTGTGGTAGAAGATGACCACTTGTACTTGAGACCTATGAAGATGACGTCGTAGTACTTCATCCCGGTGAGTGACTTTTGTTACTAGAACCCTGAAAACCAAATTGTGTCCCGTGACCTTCATCTTAATCCTTACAAACAACTTCATTTATAGAAGTACCTTCTAGCGAGTAAGGGTTGGAAAAAATATGAAAGTTGTAACGCGTAGCTTTTCTCGAGGATGTTGGGTTCTCCACTGTAAGCCGTTGTCACCATACACATCATTTATTCTTATCGAAACACTTTTTATGCAAATATACACGAGCAATTTGGGGTGGAAGCGAATATACTAGGCAGTAACTCTACCTCATATTATTTGATACTGTCCCTCCGTCGAAGGCGTTGCGACCCAGCGAACGCCACTCGCTGCAATTCGTGGGCCCTTGGCTGTAGTGGCTGGCCTTCGCGAAACTTGCTCCGTTGTCGCGCCTCCGATGCCATTATCGTGGGCACATGAGCAGCTGGCGCCTCGTCCTAGCCGAGTCGCACCCTGGCGTGGCCGTAGCCGCGTGTGTACAGGCTGCCTCGGAGATCGTTCACGCATCGAGATCGAGGAGGTTAAACAGTAACACCTGAGGAGGGACCGGCTCGACGCCGAGGGTGGCCGACGCGTACCGTTTGAATGTCCTGAGGAACCCCAGGAAGGTCATGGAAGGCGCTGGTCGCCTGACTGTCTGGCGAGCCCCTAACCCCCAATAAAAGCCGCAATATTTGATATTATCACATAGTCTACTATTTCTCCAATATAACTAGTAGTTGTATTTGTTGATGAATAAAGTGATAGATAGTTAGGTTCCCAGGTGAGTCACAGGTGAGGAGTGCTCGAAAGAGGTTTTGGAGTGCATATTCATGCGAATGATGTTGCTAGTGCTAGTACTACCCCCATCCTGAGGACGAGGATAATGCTACGTATTACCTGACTATTGCTATGATATTTCTCTCGTCGTACTATTTCTATGATATTATGTATAATGTCGTTCTTATAAGAGGAAAAACTTTCACTAGTTTTTCTTCCGGTCATGATCTATCTACTTACTTCCTTCGTGCATAATCTTGATCTACGATTCTTCAGCGAGCTAATTTTCGACCAACATGTTGATAGTACTTTTCGTTTCATCTACGTAGGTACTGTCATAATTATCGGCTTTTCTTTTCAACTCACAGTTTTGCTTTATTCACCTCCTTTAAAATCATAATCTCTTGTTTACTACTTGTTAACCTTCTACTAGATGGAGGTTGATAGAAATTTTGGTCAATTATTGCGTCTCCTAGTTCAACATTGAGCAATAATGAAGTACTGATATGGGAGTAATATTATCAATTTATTTGCTTTTTCGAACCATCTGGAAGTCGACCCAACTACAACTTGGATGAAGTCTTCCAAAACGAACCAGGTGAAGCCTCCGTTTGCCTATAATGAACGTGCGAGGCCGCTTGAATTGGGCGTTCTCCTTCATTATAGTATGACCAAGGACTGACTTGCTAGTCACATCAATATCACAAAAATGTAATTTTTAGCAAGTCACACTCAACCCTCCATGATTGATTGAAGTCACACACAATCTGCCATCAGGTAGTACAACCCTACTGATGTACTCGGCAGCCAAGGTCAAGAACGGAAAATTACTCAAACAATCCCTTTACTACTAAGACTCAAAAATCAATGTCTTATTTTTCCAAAGATGCTCCTTATCGAGTTTCTTGAGAAGTGGTCGTAGCTTCCATCAGGAATCTCAGTCTCTCTACCTCAGGATAATGCGTTAATTTCCCCCTTCCCATGCAACTGGTTGTAGCTCCTACACCTCATGAATTCAGGCACCTCTTCAATCAACCAATCAATCCAGGACAAATATAATTAAAGATGCACTCCCGTCAAACTAAATGACTGGGTATATCATCATCATCCTATCAGATGCACACCTCCTTCATTCAAGAAGGCCAAAAATCGATGCGCATGGTTTTGCTACACCTGTCTACTTCACGTAACTTACCCACCACGTTGTCACGTTGTAAGTGACCTTCCACGTTGATCTAGCATAACAATTCATACGGAAGACGTCATGTTGAGTGGCTGATCTAGAGGACAATGAAAATGCTTTAATAAGCTCAACATATTGAGAATTGCCAACCATGTTGATGTCCATGATCAATCTACATGAGAACCATCCCATGACATGTGAAAACTACAAAGCGAAAGCGGGAAAAGAATGCCACAAAATCTTGAGGACTATCCATTCTTCCGACTCGTGTTCCTTTCTCTGGATGATTGATATCAATGATCTTACAACACAGTGCTTGAATCTGTTTCATCTTCTGCCTCAGACAAAGGATAACTGCCTGCGACGCAATACAATATTGGAGAAACTATTGCCAATACTTATCTTCCAACAATGACCTCATGCCAGGCACATCAATCATAATCAATCAATCAATCAATCAATCAATCAATCAATCAATGGGGAAACGCAATTATACTGATGATGGTCTTCTTTCTAACCCGAATCGGAGCAAGAGCTTTTCATGTCAAGAAAAATATCTTCCATGTACAACTCTTGCCTGCTTTGGAGACCGACAGAATCATCTTGACGCTGCCACGCAATAGTGTCAATAAGTACATCTCCATATTCACGCAGCATCATGAGGTAGTTCTCATGCTTTCTATTCGTCCGATCATTGATTTCTAGTATACCTAGACGAAACATCAAGTGAAAGTACAAGTGAATCATCTACCTCTTCATGTAAATTGCGAATCTACCCCAATAAAAACCTGCAGCGACATAGGCGGCAAGAAGTGGTCGAGAGAATAGTAGCGATGGTCGTTATTTCAAGGCTGGCCACGATAATTGACTGACGTGGTGATGTTGTATTTCAACATAGCAGCTGCACTCATATCTATAACTGAAAAGTAAGGAAGTATCATTTTTGGAGGCCATAGAGATATTAGACGTATTTTGTTTTCTCGTATAATTGAGTTTGCGCTAATAGTGCTTATATCTTCAAAAGTTGTACTTGCAGTTCTTTTGTTCATAGTTGTAGTCATAGAAACTCGTTTTTAATTTTATCCGTTTGCATCATAGACACATTTTTGAGTATTTGTTTTGTTCTTCTTGCTGCAGTTGTTGTTGTATCTATTACTTCATCGTAGTTCCTTTTTTATCAATCATCGAAAATAAGAAGGACCCACTTTTCACCTTATCTATGATATTTTTTTTTGAAGATATGGAGAAAATTTGCATGCTTGCCCCTCTTCCACCTGTAAAAAGAACTTCAAAATCTATTATATCAGAACTACAAAATCAAGATCAAGATATATCTTCAAAACTTCACCAAAAACAAGCACCGTCCTCGTCTTCTAGCAAGTCTCAAGCTGCAAGCAGAAGTTGTACTCGCGGTCCTTGCAGCACATCAACGACAACAGCTTGTAACTCCTCGTCAACAAGATCTTCCAGCTCGTCAACAACGACAGCTGCTAGTTCGCCTGCCTCCTGCAGTTCGAGTTCACAAACTACAGGAACTACAAGAACTTCAACATCAGCGAACAACGACAACCAAACAACGTCACCTGAACGAGTTGCACATCAAGCACACGTCGGAGAAAGTTCATCTGCCTTGGCCTCTTGGTGGTCCTCCATTCGACGTGGGTCTCCCTTCGGTGGTCATAACGACCCCGTTGACGGACCATCGATGGGGCTTCTCCATAGAGGTAGTTCATTATCCTTAAACACTACGTGTGCAGTACCAGAACAAGACTTTTGTGATCAACAACAGGAGGCAAGTTATAGTACGTCAAGTTATAGTACGTCAAGTTATAGTACGGCAAGTCGCAGTATCCAGAAGACAACAAGTTGCTGTACAACATCAAGTTGTTGCAACAATTTTAACGATTTTCCGACGACGAGTCGAAAAATAAGTGAAGACGAGAAGCGGAATTATAGTGAAGAAGAAGATAGCAGGTGTAGAACTTCTGCTTTTTGGACGAAGAGTTATACCGACAACAAGAACTTCGTCCAAAGTCAAAGAGAAGCTTCAGAAGTAGGTTTACAACGCCTAGCAGACGAGTTCTCTCCTGATTTTCTAGACGAGTTCTCCCCTTCAATACTTGTTCTAGAAGGAAAGTCACACTTACAACTGGGTCGTGGAGATCATGTTGAATCGCGAAGGCGGTTTCTTTGTGGGTGGCGGGACAGTGATCGCGCTCCTGCTATGGGCATTGTTGTTTCACACGACCCTAGTGGCCGTGCGGCGGGCGAAAGCGGCAGGCGACGCGAGCACCGACTCGAAGGACACCAGAAGCAAATGGACCTTGTTCTTGGCCTCCGTAAACTTGGATTTCACCGCTGCCGTCCTAAATGTGATGGCACAAACCGTATACGTGATCTCCATTCTTCACGACGTCGGTGCCTGCGCCTACAAAGAGACCAGCATCATTCCAGTAGGAGTAGGAGGAGCCTCGACAACCCTACTACAACAGAGGACTATGGGTACTATGGCTCCTGCTGCGCCAGAACAGGTAGGCAGCAGGTCAAGCACAACTACCATGGGAGATACACCAGGAAACAACATGAAGGACCTAGAGGACCTACAACAAGCAGGAGAAGCATCAGCCGCCTGTCGCAGAGCACCTCCTTCTAGAACTACAGCATCAAGTTCAGGTCCCTTCCAAACAGACACTGGGTTCGAACTAACGCTCTCCTGCGAAGACTCACCTGTTCTCTCAGATCCCTTATGAAAAGAAAACAAGGTAGACCCTATGCATACCTCGCGAATAGGTAAATCAATCAATCAATAAAACGTCTAGAGGAAATAGATAATAGAAGCTGCAGGAGAGTAAATGTAACTATTCGAAAACTCAAAATAACCGAGTTACTGACTGAAATAAGGGAGGCACTAGCTTACCGTCAAGGCTACTCTTCCTCCTCGTCAGTATCTCGGTTATTCTGATCAGTTACTTGCTTATTTCAGTTTTTCGAATAAGTACATCGCTGTGAATAGTCCACGACCTATAAGCAAACCTAACCTACATCTTTCGCAGCTGTTGACTTAGTTTTGTTCATGTTCGCGTTGCTCTTGATGGACGTAGAAGAAGAAGAATATACTATTTTTAAACTAATGATGCCAATGCAAGTAGCTAAAAAAGTTTTTTGAGAAGTTACAAACATTCTTTAGAGCAGATCATGAACAAATCACGTTGTTGTATCCTCTTCCTGCTCTAAAATTCTACATGATCGGGAACAGAGCAGGAGCTCCGGTTGCTGACAGAAGTCGGAGAATGTGGTCGAAGAGTGAGCTGCGAACGATTGTCAGAGAAATCTTATATAGTGAACCTCTCTACAACGATTTACATTTGTCACCATCTCCAAGTCCGGACGAGCAGGCCTCGCATTTTGCTCCTCCGAGTAATCCATCTTCTAGAAATGAACGTCCTGGAAGAGGACAACTACATGCGGAACAGTATGATACATACCAACTACTACTTCAACGTGCACCTCCTGCTGAAGAACTACCGCAGCATCAACAACGAGATGCTGAGGGAACTCGGCGTGAGCCGCGACTTCATCCTGTAGTTGCAACGAATGAAAAAAACGCAAAGACCGCACTTTCAAGCAGAAGCACGGGTCTGAGTGCCGTTACAGTCGCAAGTCCCTCACCTGCTCCAGGAGGACCTTCTGTAGTCGCAAGTCCATCACCTCCAGGTGATAACGCAGGAGGACAGCCGCCAAGAATGAGTCCTAGTAGTCCCAGAAGGGTTGGCTTTACTGCTAGTGCTTCATCACGGGGGGAGTCTCCAGGATTCTTAGCTGCTGTTCAAGGTCAAGCCGACGGAGAAGAACATGGTATGGGAGGTCCTCAAGGTGATCGAGGTCAGGCTCAACAACTTCTTGGAGTTATTGGTTCTCAAGGTGAACAACAGCTACCGGCAGTTGCACCACCACCACCACCACCACCATCTTCTTCGTCAGCAGGACCTCTGGAAATAAATGTAGGTCCTCAACGACGTGTTGAAGCTCAAGAGGACCGACAACAACCTGATCAGGAGCAAAGGGAATACGGAGAGAGCACGAGGAGCGCAAGGGCTGTTGTTAACGGTAATGGAGAGATCGGCGCTTTTCAAGAACATCTACATCATTCTCTTGATCCTCCGACATCCTCTTCACCGAGAGAAAACCCCCAACATCAACAACAACAGCTACGTGTTGAAGAAGCCCATGCTGCACAAGAAATTCCACCAAGTAGTTCAGGAGGATTGGGATCATCAAGGGTAAACCCAAATTATGTTGGTGAAAATGGTGGTATTCCTCATGCTTCCCATTGCCAGCTTCCTCTCTCCTTCAGTGGTGGTGGGGACCTCGAACGCGAACGGGATGATCACGAGCCGGATGCAAAACCTGCATCAACTACGGACCTGGTCCCATCAGAAGAAGGAAACAGCCTCCACGTAAATACCTGTCCATCTTCGTCTGCTAATGGTGGTGTTCATCATGACGGTATAGATGGAGCTGGAGATGGAGCTGCTGTTACCAATGGAAATCATGGGACAAGTTCTACTCGAAATGGAGCAGCAGAGGGAGCGAGCAATAGTTGTATAGTTGTAAGTAGTAGTACAGGTGGAACAGGCAGTAATAATGGCAACGGTCATGGAGGCACGACTAATGGCAATGGTCATCATGGGCAACATGGAGCTACTTTCAGTACTGGTGCTAGTAATGGAGGTACTCAATCTCATGTTGATCACCAAGTAGCGAGCACTTCCAATGGTGGAGGTGGTAAACGTAAGAAGTTGCGATCTGCCTCTGCCTCTGCTGGAGGAGCTCTCCCTACTTTACGGTGGCGCATAGTTTACCCCGATGAACAAGGAAGAGGACATGGACAACATCGAGAATATGCCCAACATGTTGACGCGTCCACGAACGGGAGCGGCGGTTTGCAACTGCATTTGAGTGATGCGCTCAGATCTGATGACTACGTGTCCTCATCCTCCTCCAGTCGTTCGAGGGGTGCAAATACTTCTCGAGAGGAACAAGTACTACCACCTCCATCGTCTGGTGCAAGAGGAACAACACCACTTCCGAATTCTTCGTCTTGTACAGCTGGTGCAGGGTGGTCCTCTACTGGTTGTGCAAGAACGTCCTCTGCGTCTGCAACGGAGAGTTCTTCTGGAACGAAGATGAACGACGAAACTTGTTCTCTTTTTGGCAGATGCTGGGCACCGAAAATACCCGCTTTTTTGATGCATCTATGCTATGGCTTTGCGACGATTGCGTGGCTAGTGTCGATTCTCAGCGCATCCGAACTAGAAATCGACCTAGTTGACGAGGATGACGTGGATGAGTCCGAGTGCTCAACGAATGCAGGAGAAGCAATCGACGACGTTGACGACAAGGCAGCACTTGGTGGAGACGAGAATGACAGTGAACTTCTAAGTGACGAGGAGGAAGCTCCAAGTGAAGAAGATGGAGTTAGAGAAGATCAGGATCTTGGTGAAGAAGATGAAAATACTATCGATGAGCAGGACCCTCTTCTAGAAGTCGCACCTCGCGTCTCCTCCAAACAAAGTGGACGTGAACTATCAACTTCAAAGGGTGGAACATCAACTGCAACAGGTGCCACGAAGAGTGCTGCGCCTGACAGCCATAGAAATAAACAGCGATTGGAAGCAGTCGATGAAGGAAACGAAGACGAAGACGACGACGAGGAAGAAGATGAGGACGAGGAAGAGGAGAAGGAGGGCGAGTTGTTCGAATTACTAGACTTGGACTCTGAAATTGAAGTACTGGTAATGGACGAGCAAAAACTCGGTGGGAAAAGCAGAAGTCGACGCTCCTCTACTGACGGACATTATAGCAAGATGAAAGCAGAACTAGAGCTACAAAGGAACAATGCACTAGATGAATATGACAACTTTTTTGTCAAACAGAATCTTGAAGAGGGTTGCCTCGGATCGCCACGAATAGGTGCATCTTCTTCCTTGTTAGGAATATCACGTGGCCAACAACATGACAACGCACGTGCGAGGTCTCTTAGCCGGAATTCTAGCTCTTCTTTGGTCGGACTCGGATCTCGTCGACAAGGACGCCAAGAAGACATAGGGCAGTCACCACTCCTAGATGAACATGCAGCAGAAGTAGATGAAGCAACTCTAACTCCTGCTCCTCTCATTCTTGGTCTGGAACCCCGTCCAACTCTCGACTCTTACGGGAAATCTACTTTGCAACCCCTGACTGTGGATCAGGAGGAGCACCATTTCGAGCGCACTCCATCAGCACCACCCGTTGTATCTTCATCAGGGACATCTTCATCTTCTTCGAGGAGCACAAGGACGCCTCAAGAGAACAGGGAACAAGACCATGGGGCGACTGGGATGAGTTTTAGTGATCAGGTGATTGTGCTGCCACCTGCTCCAGCCACATGGTCCATCTCTGCTCCGCCTCCGAGACTTGTCCCCTCTGAGGTAGCTGCTGGTCCCACTGGAGGTGGCCCCTCTGCGTCTGCTTTGTTCTCTTCTTCTAGCACTTCTTCTTCTGCAACCTCGAAACACCCAATAATACCTCCTACAGCTACAGCAGCTACAGTCAATGACTCAAGTAATACTACCCGTAAACCAGCAGCTGGACCAGCACGACTTCGCATGAGCACAGCCTCAAGCACAAAATTAGCTTCGTCAGCAACTCCAAATGTTACCGTTCCTCTAGGAGGACAACAGGGAGGAGGAGGGCCTTCATCTGCACCTCCACACACTCTTAATCAGTCGATTCCGATGGGGGGAAGCGTCGCAGGCCCGTCGTCTTTTCCACAAACGAATGTTCAGCAGCATGCCGTGACCACGACATGGCCTCAACCATCTACAACTGTTGGTGGATCAACTGCTACCATTAAAACAACTGCTATCGCAGCGAACGCGGCTTCTACCTCTAGTGCTATGCCTGCTGCAGCTAGTGCTACCACAGCTACTGCTGGAGCTAGTGGTGCTACTGCTGCAGCTCCTGCTCCTGGAGGTGGCAGTAGTGCTGCTGCAACTAGTGCAGCTACTGCCGCTGCATTGGCCCGCAACAACCTGTCAGTCACTCGTCAAGCTAATAGCAACACTCTGAAAATCAGGATAGGAATCGGTGCCGACCGTGCGCGTCGCTTTGCTGCGGCGAAGGGAGTCCGCGTCACGTCTTCTGCAGCTACAGCAGTTCTTGGTGGTACGTCAAACAACGCTGGTGGGGGAAGAGCTGCAAACCATCTTCATCACGGTCACAACGGAGGTAATGCTTCAGGTGGTGTTGTTGTACCATCCACTGCCGCTTCAACTGTGGTCGGCGGGAATACTGCGCCTAGTACTGCTGGAGGAACAAGCCGGAGCAGTATTGTCGCTCCCTCTGGAGGCAATACCAATACTGCAACTGCTAATAGCACCACAATGCAAGGGGTCTCATCAACTACATCTTCATCATCGCACAAAACCACGGTAGTAGTCGCGACACCCAGAGGACACGGAACTGCAAACAAACACTCGTCATCAAGAAATATGTCGAGTGCCACATCAGGCGCAGCGTCAACTGGAGGGCACCACGTAACACAACTACAGTTGTCGACAAATACAAGGCGCCCGAAAACAGAGAGAAGATTCTCTGCAAATTTAAGAAGATAACCCCACACTGTCGTGTAATCGAATTTTTTTTTTAATGACTAAGTAAATCTAGAGGAAGTTGTCGCAACGAACTAAAATATTACTTCTTGGAGCGAGAGAGGATGCATGAGTGGTCGTTCTCTTATAGTTGATGGAGGTGTAGTAAAATACAGTGCAACTCTAACAAAGGCAAAAATTCAACACTCTCCGCAGCAGAGAACAGCCGCAACGGTCGCAAATCTTCGTCTTGCCCAACACCAGGGCTCGCCGCCAGTTCCATCAGGTTCAGGAACATTTTGTTCTAGGGAACATCAAGAACCGACCATGTATGAGCGAATCTTCGGCTCCTCTTCAGAGCCAGCACAAGTAGAACATGTTGATGTTGGTATTGATCGACAAACTTCATCAGGTGTTGGTGTTCCAAATGTGGTAGGACGAGGGGTCGCTGCAGGAGGGACCGTTGAAACTGTAGGATTGCAAGGTTTAGGGGTCGGCGAAGTGCATCACAATGTTGAGCATCAACCACAACATCAAGTAAGCAGGCACCCGACGTCGACTGCTTCTAGGACAACTACTACTGCTGCTACTACTACTGCGTTGACACAGCAAGGTGATCATCAACAGGCGAGTGGTCTGTTCATGCTGCCAAGTAACGTGAATCCCGGTATCAGAATTGCGCGAAGAAGTGTTAGGCATCAGCTGGGCCAACATGCACAACCTGTCGTCAGGAGACAAGACCACGAACAACATCACCATCATAGACCAGGGATGAGACAAGAACCTCAAGATCATCATCAAGGACATGGTCATGGACAACATGGACATGAGGATGTAATTGGGGCTCATCCTCATCATGGACCACATGATGTACTTGGGTCACGGCCACACCCGCCTCCGAGGTCTTGTAGAACCTCTTCTGGTACAGGTGGAGCTGGATTAGTTTTGCCAACATCAACACAACACGCTCACGCTGCGCCTGTTGTGTATCAGCCAATGCCGGACCTTTCCCCGCCTCGTCCCAACGCTTCCACGCATCCCCACGCATCGGAGATCACGAGCAACTGCCAGCAATATCAACAAATCATGTCGAGTACGCCAATTTTACCGACGCCTCCAGGAACGTCATCAAGTATCGAGATACACAGTGATAATACCACGCAGTATAGAGATTACAGTGATAATACCTCGCAGGCGCAACCCCCGCCGGAGTATCAAACTTATAGTACCGGTAACAGTCCCTTTAATGCAAGAACCGCAGCAGGTCAGGAGCACGTGCTGGTGGAGCAGCGACCCAATCAGCAGCAGGCACTACAACTTGTAAACGAACAAGAAAGTCGTGGTCAACAGCTGATGTCATTTGCGAATCGTCCTTCCTTAATTACTTCGACTTCGTTACCTCACGATCACGATCACACGCAACGCAACATAGATTATGACTCACACCAACAACAACAACATCAAGAACTACAACATTTTGTTCTTGAAGAGACCCCACATACCTGGCATGGCATCTCGACGCCTTCCAGAGATGCGAGACCATCGAGAGGAGCAGACGTCGCTGTTGATCCTGTAATTAAGGCTCAATATATTTCATTTCTACAAGTCATTTCTCCCTATTTCCTTCTTAGGATTGGGAGAAATGTAGGCAAGAAATGAATTGTTTTGAGCTCTAATGTAAGCGGCGACGTCTTGAGCTATAGTCAAGACCCGCCTGAGACCGACAATCTGGCGCTTTATTGCTTCGGTTTGCACGGCAAGAGCACTGGGACTGGACTCTAGATATGAGTCGCACTTCTGAACAAGGGCACTTCTGAAGAACAAGGCGGGCACTCGATGTCGATTGCAGTTTTTTTGTCAGGCAGTTATGTCAGCCAGATGAAGCAGTTCTAGCAAACATTACATCTAGCGAGTAGCAAAAGATCAAGATGCACATCAAGAAGTACTCCGTAAAGAATCATGAAAAATGGTCTTTCTTGTACAAAGAAATACTAGCTGTTCAACAGTTCACTGCAATGGATCTCCCCCGACTTACAACACAAAACCCGTCATATTGTTGCATTTTTATTGGCGAGGCCATCTCAATAATCATGTCTTGTGTGTAGCCATTGCGATTGCTTCGTGGCGCCTCGTGTTTCTCATCTGTGAACTATTTGCTTTACGGCCCGCGCTTGACAATCAAGAAAAAAACAAAGTTAAAGCACCATCGTGCCTTTCTACTGCGCTCGTGTTCCACTGCCTAGATTGTCTCGTGCAGTTCTGTTATGACGTAGTAGTTGTTCTGCTATTACATCTCAAGAATTGCTGATAATTGAAAGATTGATGAGAAGAAAAAAATGAGAAAAAAAATCCTCTGTTTTTCACGAAACAAAAAGAAAAGAAAAAGATCTGTTTTTGCTCATGAGTCAAACTTTGTTCATCTGAAGTATATTAAGGACGAGCCCGTGGTGATTGAAAAAAGTTTCGTTCATAATTAATGAAAAGTTTCTGGCGGTTTTGCTTGGAGGAAAGGTAAAATCAAAAACAGAATTTTTCGAAGATCCCAAATCGAAAATGACAAAATACACTCTCTTCTAAAATGATCTACACAGCATGCCCCTCTGTCCCTTTTTTCAAGATCTTTGTACTAGCATAGTTTAGTCGATCTTGTGTGCCCCTTTGAATTCGAGTTGTTCCTGATCTTGAGCTTGCGTTTTTGATCGATCACATTAGCGACATACTGAGAAAGAAAAGAAACAAAGATCATTATCATCCAAGAACTCGGCGAAGCGACATTTTTCCACAACAACTAAAAATATATGTAGGATTCTTCTATGATCCCTTTGCGTTTGCTTTTCACCACCAGGCGGGGAAATAACGGCACTTTTTTTTGTAAGTCATCGTTGACCGCACGACGGACTTTTACTTGCGTTCTCGTATGATTTGTTGAATTCGTTTTCGTATATCTATCTTGCTCAGTAAGTGCTAATGCTAATTAGAAAAGACGGCAAAGACATAGAAGTTTTTTTCAAGTAGACAGAGCTTAAATCTAATTGCAGAAGTCATTGAAGACGACCGGGAGCATTCGTTTACTGGCAGAACATTAACCAGATTATTTGCATTTGCATGTTGCTTGTTCACCTTTACTTATTATAGAGTAACTTTTTACTTCTACAACGATACCTAGAGATATCACGAGGTCAGGACAGCACCCTATCCTATCCTAATTTAAGTAAGATAACTCAACAGAAGTGGAACATTAACATTTTCTTCGAATTAATTTACTTTTCTACTTCTAGAAGTAACAAAACGAAGATGACAATCGCATTCGCAGAGCCGCAAGCAGACTTAGAGTCTATGCTTCTTGCGATCGGCGGCGAGGAGAAGACTCGTAGTCAGCGGAAGAAGGAAAAGCTGAGACTCAAAAAGCAGATGGACCAACAGGAGTTGATGCAGAAACAAGGGCAGATGCAGACAACTACCTCAACGATGGTTTCAGCACCATCCGCGACATTGACGACAGCGACTTCTGCGTGTTCAACAGCTAGTACTGCAACTTCTACTTGTGGTGCTTCTAAAATGAATAGTGCTGGTGTCAACATGAGCATGAACCACAAGTATGGAGGAAACGCGTGCACGAAGATGGCGCGAGCTCCAAGGAACAGCATTACAGAGGAGGACTTGACTTCATTGATACCGGATTTGAAGGCGCAAAAATCCCAAAGAACTAAAGAACAATGTGGACGAGGATTAAGTCGGTACTTTCACGCCGACGATGACGAGACGCGATCACCTTCCTCATCTTCCTCAACATCTTCATCAGCTTCCTGCGGTAAAACGACATCTTCAAGTTGTACTACTTGTTCCTCCCCAACAACAACATCAAATAATGTTCTAATAACAGGGACCTCCGCTTCCTCTTCCTCTTCTTCCTCCAGCTTTGCAACCAGACCCCGCCCTACAGCGATACAAAGCGACTTTCACGACCAAGTTTCTCTCCTCGAGCTAGCAGAGATCCCCAGAGCGACTCTAGCATCAAGACAATCCTCCGTAATAGACCCCGAAAAGGACCTCCTAGACGAGCTGCGATCTTCTCCTCATGGAGCAATGGCGGCAACTAGCGTTGTCTTCCGCAAATTTGACGGCGCAATTAAGCCCACCGAAATAGTGGAGCAGGTATCTTCATCTAAGTAGATAAGAAACTACAAATACAATGCACTACTTCGCATTTCTGTTTCTCCCTTCACGACTATAATGCACTACTTCTTCTGCATCTTGTTACTACTTCTAACTATACCTATCTAAAGCTAGAGCTAAACTGTCAGTACAGAGAATGAACAAGATAAAACTCATCTACTCCTACCCTAGTGTGGTACAACCTCTAGTTCTAGTACTAGTAGTGCCAGTTTTGAATGTAGGATGGGAATTGTTTTTCAACCATTGTGCAGATTTGGGAAGCCGAATTACAGCGAAGGGCTTCTGTTGCGCGAGCAGCGAGTGAGGAAGAGGACATGACTCTACCACTACCATCGCAGAATCTTCTACCTTCAGAGACGACACAACAGGACGCAACCTCAAAAACACCGAAGGGCGCATCAACACCGGGCGGAACTATTAAGTCAACAAAGGAAAAAGCAAAAGAGATTAAGGTACAACTAGATACTATATGCGTTTTTTGTTCTATTTGTTCTTTTGTCCATCGATGCTCCATCTTTAGCACACTGACGTTCTTGAAATCAAAACATAAGCGTAAAAGCTGCAAAAGTAAACTACTACCTAGTATCCAAGAACCTCATCATTTTCATGAGCTTGACAACATTCTGATTTCTCACGACAATGTTACAATACCAAAACCAAAATTACTTAGGTAACTTTTCATTCGGAGGTGAGAGCGAACGTCCCACAAGCAACAGCAGAGATGCAGAAGCTGGTAGATCAAGCAAAGGACTTATTCGCTGAAGAATTTGAGGAGGAGTTTGCTTCTCAAGTATCGAAGAAAGGCGGTTACAGACTCACTCTGATGGCAGACGAAGCAGGTATTTTTTTGGAGATCTTGTTCAATGTCATCAATACTGTAGCACTCATATGATGGTTTCGACTAATATCTCAAGAACTGCATATTCGATCATGCATTTTGATGAAAATCATACATAAGCATAGGCAACAAGAACACAATTATTGCTTCTTCCCCCCACAACTTCTTTTGTAGGCGAATTATCTCCCCTTTTCCCTCACAGGTGACCTCTGCAGCTTCATTATGTACAAGACGAACCCCAGCGAGAAGTGCTTGTCTATCGCGCACGTCGCTGTCCCTTCTACCAAGAGGCGACTAGGCTATGGTCGCCGGATCATGAGGTGGCTGATCCAATACGCGAAGAAGCAGCCTCGTTCGCAGATTGCATTCTTAGCGCTCTCTTCTATGCCAGGAAGCATCAAATTCCACCAGAGTCTGGGCTTCAAGAAGAGCGGGGACAAGTTGACAAAAAAGGAGGACGAACCAGTGAAGGAAGGGGAAATCGAATACGCAGAAGGACAAGTCTACATGACCTATCCAATCAAGGGAGGGAAGCGTTAAAAACAGGATGAGCCCCCACACATTCATGATAATCTTCAACGTCGACCTCACCTCGTTGTAATTACTTCCTATTCCCAAGGACCCTAAAGGGGCCCTTACGACAGCACTTAAACACCCTTTGCCCCATTTTTAACAACTATTCTTGCCCCAGCAGCATCGTCGTGCTTTTTTTTGCGCAGAACTTCTACCTTCATTTTGGTGTTTTTTCTAGTACAGATTGATATGGAATGATGAGCATCTTGTGTGGTTTTCTTTGTCTACATTTTGATGTAGCACACCATGTAAAAATGTTGAGAAGTGGGTCAAGGACTTCCTACGCCTACTTTTCCTTGTCGGGTGAGATCAACTACACTAATCGATCCCCGTTTTCATCTTCCACCATTTTGAAGATGATTTCTTATTTCTCTTAGACAATTAGGGGTGATGTTCTCTTACAGAAAGGGGTGCACATGTAGTTGTTCCTGTACAGAAGTAGTACCAGCATGAACAGCTTTTTTTGCTCTGCGAATTCATCCGTTTTTATTTGGTACATTATAATATGATCATCATGATCGGAAGATGGACGAGAAGGATGTCGTTGATATTTTCCTCGTTGAGGAAGTATCACGTGCACGTAGTACCAGTATCACGGTCATGTCCGCCATGTTCGGGCTACCGCGCATCGCCACTTGATCGATTGACTCAATTTATCTTCTATTATACAAGGTCGTGGCTGCAAAACACTTCTCTTATCAACATTTCCAGGACGTGAAGGTCCTCGACAACAAATACATCAAACGTGTAAAGATTGAAGAGTCTCGTCGCACCATGCATTTCGTAAGTAGTTTACTTCAAAAACTGCTTGTAAACCTAGAGAGGCACTCGAGACTAGTCAAGGACATGAACTCCAGATACGGCGTCAGCCAAGTTCAGCCGAGCTAAGTAAGAGAAAACGTTAGTCTACACCTTAGCATTTTATATAGAAGACTAGAAGACCAAGACTATCTTCATCAGTCCTGAAACCATTACGGTGCTTCGTCGTAGCAGAGCTTAATTTGGTGCTGTTCCAGCACATACCTGCTGCCTCATGTTGTGGTCGTTCTACGAAGTGTAGGAGGACCTTCACCTTGAAGAAGGACATTACGACATATAAGCCTCGTGTTGTTTTCAACACCCGTTTTAGCCCCTCCATTTCGATTTCTCAACATCATATACAACAACCACATGAGGAAAGCCATGAGGGCGAGCATGTACTTACCTCCCGCTGTTAATTCTTCGTTGTATCATTTGTTCATGACCGTAGCGCCTGATCTCGATGACCGCTCGCCGCGTTTGATTCGCGGACGACGAGATAATTGCGGAATTGCGAGCTTGCGACAGGAGCTTCGAGAGGAATATGAATGTGTCGTCAAGCGTATTAGAAATCACAAGTACTACCGTAGAAGTCGATGATCATCATGCTATCTTTTCACTGTTGCTCGTTGTATGAGTAAATGTTGAAAGAGTGAATGAGTGAGTCATTGTGTAAATGTTGTGAGTCGTTTTATGATCAAGATGAAACATGTTAGAAGAACAAAATGACGTTGCATGGAGCTAGGTTCTTCGGTATGAAGTTTCGGACGAAGAAGAGGCACCACTGCTATTAAGGTCAGGTTTTATCCATCTTCGTCGGCATCTTGGTACAACCCTTTTCCCTTGTATTTCATGGAAAAGGGGTCGAGATGAGGGGACCGAGATGAATAAGCCCTGCCTCTAATATTAGTAGTGGCTGCTTCTACAGGTACCGCCGGGTGACGAGGACGTGGGGACAACCTTTTGCGCAGGCATGTTGAGATGTTGTATTACGTACAGGAGAAACATCAAGCGAATTTTTCGTCAAAAATGAGGATTGAAAGAACAATAGTACTAATTTTTCATGACCCTAATGAAGTTCTGTCATGAAGTAAAGTAGTAGAATCTTAGGGATGAAGATTTGGGCTTTTCTACCAAGGGATCGCATCTCACTCATATTCTTTCGTAGAGATGAGGACCTGTCATCTATGAAAGGCAGTAATAAGATTTGTGGCTCACGACGAGTCAGTTAGAGTCTTCAAGATGAACATCAAAAGACTCATATTGATATTGTAATACAAGCTCTATTATAAGTCAAAGTCTAATATTAGGTGACTGCGGCGAACAGCACCAACCACCTAGTAGACTTGCACTTCGACCACCTATAATGAAGCTCTAAGCGAATGCTAAGACATCAGAGAAGGGACAACGACCACTAAGAGGCTGCAAGAACTTCATCATCAAGTCCACCGAGTGTGCCAATACATAGTTGACATCGAGATCACAGCGACTAGCTACGACTACGCTCGATCGACTGCAGCAGCGGCAAGTGGAGTAGTCAACTTCAATCTAAATCCATACATACACTCACTACAACGACCTAACCTTAGGCCCGAAACCCGTCTACAACTTGCCTTCCAAGAAGCTGAGTCGGGCGGTCCAGTTCTTGATCGCGAGAAAGTAGCGCCTCTGGAGGATTTCTACAGGATGAACATCTTTCGCTTCTTCGGAGATATGCTCCACCTGGCGAGCATTCTCCTTTTTTAAGGCTACTTCTTCTTACTGTAGTCCCATGTTGTGTGGGGAATGTTAGGCAAGTTGCCAAATAGATTCGAGTCGTCAGATAGTGAAAGACAACTACCTTTGCTCTAACCTGTGCTATGGAAAATCAACAAAAATAAGAGCTGCGTTGGAGTCAGCTGTCGGATGCAGGAGGTTTACTTAAGGCAAAAGGTTGATACTACACGTACTTCTTGTGGTCTGTCACAACTATCTATCAGATACGACTATCTATGGATACACTGAAAAAACTCGAAATCAGCGCCAGCGGCTCCAAAAACGGTCTCAGCATAGGTAAGTTGGTGATTCTGTGGAGAATAAAAAAGGACGACTTCTATAATTATTGAAGAGATATTTATAACGTCTTATGCATAAAGAAAATTGACTAGTTTACTTCCCTTCGACTATATCCCTTCCAGCAACGTCTTTGGCCTACTTCCACTTCCTCGGTCAAAGTCACAACTTTTGAATAAAGTCTTGTCGCCACTACTTCTACTAGCTTTTTTCTAGTTAGGCTGGCTCCACCACTACTATCAAATAAAGTCTTGGCTTCGCTTAAAGCGAAGCCAACTACGGCATACATTCATCTACGGCATACATTCATCTACGGCATACAACGAACGGCATACATTCATCTCTGGGCGAGGTGGTGAAAGAGAGTGTTGTCATTTGAATGAGTTGCAATCATTCGTACCCCTGGAATGGGTTTACTACTACTACTGCTATCATCTAGAAGATCCACTAGGCTAGAGTTACTTACTAAATGCGATACCATGATGATGTACTCATCTAATTTCCCTCATCGTTTTCTGCTGCCGATATCTGGACCTGCTATACGAGTTCATATCGATCTACAACAGCGCGATGAAAATTTTCTTTATGAAGAATAGAGGAGAAAACTTCGTAGACTAAATAGAAGGACTTCTTACCCCCTACATACTAGTACAGGCATTTTATAGCGCTCCCGAATGAATTCTCCAATCTCGTGGCCCTCGTCTTTCCTTTTATTATTAGAGTAGGACTCAGTATGTTCTTTTGCGCTGTTCTCATTCGCCTCAAAGCTTATCACCTATCTACAAGAAAGGCAACTCAATCAAAGGATTCGCTCATTGATGAGTGGCTCGCGGGGTACAGCGAGTCCTCCTCTTGTTCGGATGGGTTGGAGCAGGTGGGCGGGCTACTACGCTCACGGGCGGGTAGCGAGGTACTGCGCGCTGAGTCGTTGCGTTTTGGCGCTATATTTGGCGTGGGATTGCAGCTCTGGCAATGGTGGTGATTCAATGCTCAGTAGGGTGCACTGGAGAACTTCCGCTGCAATAGACTAGGCGCCCAATTTAATTTCAATCAGTGAGCGAGAATCCTCTGATTGAGTGGTATATAAAAAAAGCACTCCAGAGCCAGAGGAGCGCGAGCGCTAAACTGCTCATCTTGTCGACGGGGTATATGGTGTATTTAATGCGGTTTAAGCCACCGATTAACCAGACCTACGATCGCAGTGTCGACAGCTTCAAGTATGAGCTCTACTTTCTGGTGCCATGCGTAATTTTATGCGAAAAGACTAATTAGATAAAGATACTGGCTGAGTAACGATACTAAGTAGATAAAACAAATGCGGCTGTAATTGTAAACAATCATAATCATGAAGACCGACGTCACCTGGTGGAGCACCTGACTCCATGCGCAGAAAAGGCGATAAAACTCACCGCTCTAAAGCAGGGGCTATAGCTGAGGTTGACCACTGACATTGTCTTCTAATCTTTTTATGCTTAGGTGGGCCCCAACCTATCCTCTAATCTTTTTAGGCTGCATAACGTGCGCGGAGCTAGTACCGACAGAAATATTATGGGCGAGCTCCATTTTCCTCGAGGCAGTGGCAATAACTCCGCAGCTCGTGCTATTGGCGAAAATGCGAGAAGTACAACGTTATACTTTTATCACTTAGAGACTACTTGTCAAGAGCCACAGCTCAGTTAGAAGTAGCTTCTCTCGACATTCCTACTTTACTAGAAAACAAGAACATCTTTTTTTGAGTAGTTCTAAGGCAGTTCACGAGATTGATTACATCCTTGCAGGTCAGAGACAACTAGGTGGAAGTAAGTTGTTCAGTCAGCTCCTTGCAAATCAAAGGTTCAGTTACCTCCTTGCAAATCAAGTAAATTTTTCAGTCAACTAGGCGGATTACCTTCTTGCAAATCAAAGGTGGAAGTAAATTGTTCAGTCCACTCTTGTTCAAGCAAATGAATCAAGGCGAATGATAACCTCCTGACCTCACATTTCGTTGAAATGAACAATCAAGGTAGAAAACCTGACCTCGCATTTCGTTGCAGCCATGGGACTTTATAGGACTTTCTATATCCTCAACTGGATTTACAAGTATCTGGTCGACAAAACCTACGATCCAATAGCGATACTTGGCGGTAATCTTCTTTGGTTTTTTGGCAATTTATATATACTCTGGGTGAGTCGATGCCTCGAGCGATACTTGGTGGTCCACTTCTATGGTTTTTTGGCAATTCATTTTTTTATAGAGGTGTAACTGACATAGATACGCCGCCCAGAGCCGGCACATTCATTCACTTACTCATAGATTGGGTAGGCTTAGGCTGCTCGTAATCTTTGCATTGTTCTTTCCGCTGCTTCAAAGCTTATTCATCTGACTCAAACGGCGGCGTTGACAACATCTATTCACCTTGATGTGCATTTTCTTCAGGTATCGTCCAGACGGTGTTATATTGTGACTTCTTTTACTACTATGCCATGAGCAAGTGGTATGGGAATCGGCTGGTGCTGCCAATGGCTACGTAGAAGCTACACAGAAGACTCTTATGATTGGCTGTTGATGTTATGTTTTTCAGCAAGCTATAGTACTTTAACAACTACTAAAAACGATAATTATAATGGTCTGATGTCTGTCACCTCTTGGATTAGAGGCACCCGCATATATTATGTCTACCAAGAATAAAGTAAGTACGTCGTCGTCGTGTACTATTTTAATCAACATCCAGATCCATGATCAGTGGCTAAAAGGTGCTATAATATTACGGCTTCAACAAGTGGCGGGTGGTGGGACTCGGGTGCGGATTTTCACTTGGACAAGGCGGGGCGTCGCTGCTGAGAGGGGGCTGTTTGATGCGCGACGATGATCAGCATGGTGACGATAGAGCTCCTGATTCTACTTCTGGCTAGGGAAGCTGCAACATCTTTGCTCGTCGTGATTTAGGTAAGGTCTTGTAGTTGTTTCTGTGTCTTGAGGACTTCGTTCTGATTATAGTGGTTGGATCCACGTGTTCTCCATCTTCGTCAGGTACAAGAAAGAAGTATTATGTAGTTCCAACTGGTTGAAAAAGTATAAAAGTCAGGATATGGAGGATTTCGCTGTGGTAGTATATGGAGGCGTAGGAATATTTGAGGCTCAACGTGATGCCATATACTTGCAAGCGGAGTACTTGTTGAGCTTGAGTTGTTTGCTTTGTAACTTTGTCGAAATGGAAGGAAACTGCTTCTACCACGAATACTATATGTAAAAATTATAAACTTCAAACTTCAGCAAGATCTTCATACTTCTCTACGACGTCTACTCGGCTGCTCTCTAGTACGTCTACAGCAGCCCTCTCGCAGGCCTAGGGGAAAGAATCGTCAGCATCCATGTGGCAAGGAACTGCATGAGATTCGACGCAGATACTAGTGACTTCCCCTGTATATGGACTGAGTATTATACCTCCTCAGGACCACTGAGTGTTACATTGATTCCTTGGTCTTCACAAATACTGACGCTTCAAGATGAATAAATACTTCATTGTCAAGCAACTAGCAATTGCTAACGATCGCGAAGTTAGTAGGACTAGCAGTAGGCTGCGCCGCTTATAAAAGTCAGCGCGACTGCTCTCGAATGAGTGTTCGTCTTTTTATCCTTGCTCGAAATCAGCGTTTGGCCAGTCTTGCTCTTTTCGAGCGATCGGTGACCTACTGGCTCGGTTCTGAATGCAGAGGATATAATGAGCTTATTCGGTCAAATCTATCTGTAGTAACGCAAATCCATAATGAGCATATCTGTAGCGTACTAGCTTGGCAGCCTGAGTTGTCTCAGTGCTCGGTGGAGTCGGTCGCGCCGCAAGACGAGGTACCTAAGTGGAACACATCCCCTGATCGTCGGCTGATGTCCATTGTCCCATAGAGTCGTTCTATCTCACAACTCCTCATTCCCCTGAAACGCAACTCCATGACGCACCTTCTAAGTCACACCGTTGCTAGCGTAGACGCAGATCGCTCTGCATTTATTTTTGGAGACTTCTTCTTGTAAGTGCAAGTAGTAGCTACCTACGGTTTGAAAATGATGTGTCGTGATCTGATCCATGTTCTGCTTACAAACTTTATATAAGAAAGTATGATTTGTGTCTGTTGTTGGTTCATTCTATAGAAGTCCACTCCTTTTTTGTCTGAGGTCTACCTGATTATGTCAGCATTATATATTGATCCGTAGCACTACCACATACATATCATGGTGAACATGGTCACACACACACACACACACACACACACACACACAGACACGAGTTTCAAACTGAGGAGGTGAGAAGATCCACAACCAGGGCTTGACGATTAGCTTTCCAAGTAGAACAAGAAAGATGACGAACAAATTCGTAAAATCGTGCGCGCTACTTTTGTCGGTAGTCGCGGGGGGGGGGGCGGAGAGTCCCCCCGCCCACGCACTAAATGAAGCGCAGACTGATGAAGCAGAATCGAGCTTTTTGCAGCAGCAGCAAGAATCCCGTCCAGCAGCAGCAGTAGCTGCAGCAGCACGAGTCGCGAGAGCAGCCAGAGCAGCTGCCCGGCGCGTGCTAGAGAAGGAGGAAGTGCCGTGTGACAAAGTAGAGTTTAAGGTCAGCTTTTATCCATCTTTCTCGGCTTCTTGATACCGCCCTCTATCCTTGTATTTCATGGGAAAAGGATCGAGATGAGGGGGCCGAGATGAATCAAAGCCGACTCTAATACATGTGATGCGTTTGACCTTGCTGGATGCGTGTTGCATGGGCGTGAAAGATGCTGCGAGATGAGCGCCGGGCAGTGCGTGACAAAGCGACCGTAAGTGAACGGTCGCATAAAGCTGTTGTAGAGGAAATAGTAGGAAAATTGAACTAGTACAAATTGAGGCTAGAGATGTAAAAACATAACGACGCCGATACTAGCTTCTTTTTCTCGAACAGTGTTCTCTAGCGAAAGAATATGCTAAGTTTCGCGAGACCTCTTGCTAAAGATCAAATTGATGCTCGTCTGTAATACCAGATAATCTTCTTCTCGTTTGCGTTAATGATGATGTTAGTCGGTTAGGAATTGTCCTACGACTTCCCTGCGTCTCTTCTGAGTTTTGCGGATTTCTCTGATGTTGAAACTGTTGCGTTGAAGATGTTGATACTGTTGAAATGGATGATATGGATGCTGGGCTTCTTGTTTCTGCTCCTTGTTGTCGTCAGCTGCTACTACTACCTCACCAGTTGTGGGCTGTTGTTGAAGTAGAAGATGATGCTGAAGTTGGAGCTGTTGCTGATTCTGGTGTTGAAGTTGTAGCGGAGATGGATCCTGTGGAAGAGGAAGAGGAAGAAGTTGAGAAGTGCTTTGCTGAAGATGTTGATGGAGGGGGGGCCATCGTTTGCGTTTCCTTCTGCAATGTTCTTCCATCGCTCTCGTTCTAGGCAATCACCCACTGTGGCAAATCTAGCCACTAGTTCTGTGGGTGCCCTATCTTTCCACGTTTCCCTCGGTCTTCCCTTTCTGTTAGCCCTAGCTGGCCTCCCAGCGTTTGTTGCCCCCAGCATCCTTCTCACCCAGCGCCCCTCTGGATACTGCACAATATGCCCCAGGTATTTCAGACGTGCCGTCTGCAATCTCTCCGAGAGCCTCCCCTGGTTTAGTTTCGTCAAGATTTCCTCCAAACACAGTCGCCGCTTCTTGTTCCAGAACGTGTCAAGCGCGTCCTCCTGCTTCTGTGTTGGTGCCCAATTCTTCGCTCCCCAGGCTAGAACCGGGTAGACAAACGAGCTCAGAGCCCTTACCTTCAGCTGCGGCCGTACTCTGCAGCTGCAGAGTATGCGCCCCAGCTCCCCTGTCTTCCTCTCGGCCTTGCTTATCATCGCCTCTATGCCCCTTTCGTCATCGGCCTCTTCTGTGATGACCGTACCCAGGTATTCGAATTCCGTTACTCTCTCGATCGTCTTGCCGATTTCCTCTGGGTAGGCCTCGTCGTTGTTTGCGTTAATACTACGCAACATTCCTTAAAATTAAATTACGCAATGCTCGACCTAACGGCCTAACCTACAATATTTCAGGGAAGCTTCGAACACATCTCTTTGATACAATTTATCATCTTATCGCAGATTACACAAATATGACATGATGAAGAACCAATGCATTTTGCCAATATTCTATTAACATAAGCCATCTCCATCTCGATCTACTTACGCGAAATTTATCGAACGACGTTCGTTCTTGTTGCAATTTTCAAGAAAGAAGGCTGCGCCAGTGCTGATGTAGATGATCATGATTCACGATCACGAAATAGATACTCGCAGATGATTTACTTCTAAAAAACGCTTTCTTTCTTCATCGTCTTCCCTTCCGTTCTGGGTGATCCTAGCTAGGAGGTGGAAGAATGAGATGGGAAAGAAAGTTCATATTGAATTTTTGGGAACAGACGAAATTGAAAACTACTTAACCAAAACCAATATTATTCGAAGTCTATCGGCGCTTGCTGGTAGGCACATATGGTACTTATGTTGCTGGTCCGATTATGTTATGGTACTTATGTTGGTGGCTTATGCCCGTAGCCATTTTGGCTCAAGACTTCGTCTTGTGGCCCATGATCCCAGTTCAACAGAGAGACCCAGTCGATCCTAATCAATAAAATGAGACGACATCAAAATGAAATAATGCATCCATCCATCCATTCATATTACAACAAAGAAAAGATCTTCCCCAATCGGCTGGGTCTATAATGGGGCTTGTTAACGAAATCATAACAAGCGGTTTTTGCTGTCGGTCTTGATTTTAAAATACATCCCTTTTATCTTCCAATGATTGGTTCTGATCATTTCAAATGAATCAAACAACATCATCAATAAATCGAATAAAAACTTGCCGCGAATAAATAAATGTTCCATCATCCGTAAATAAACAAGTATGACGTAAAACACCATCATACATAAACATACATGCATAAATGAAACCGTTTCCTTTTCTCTCTTCTTTTTTTTTTTTTTTCCATCCTTTTCTCTGCCCCCTAAGCTAAAATAACTAACATTTTCACTCATGTTTCTAAAACCACTAGATAGTATCGCGGCAAGTCAAAATAAAACAAAATGGTAGACAAGAAGGACTCGAAGGTCCATAAGCCGGGCGCGAAACCGCCAGTAGCAAAAAACGGAAATGCGAAACCTCAGCATGTGCCAGGAGGCGGGAGCAAAAGCAATTCCAACCATGCCAGCAGCAAGGGAAACGACATAAAGTCAAAATCTACTTCCTCTGCGTCGCACAACGTCAATAACAAAAGCAATCCAGCTCCTGTCATCCCAGCAGGTCGAGTAGCAATCGATACATATGATGAGTCGCTAAACGGTGGAACCTTCATGGAAGACGATGATGGCCAAGTAGACCTCCTAGCAGACGAGTCGCCCCTGCTCGTACATGAAGCATCATCCACCGCTGAATCTGCGGAAAAACAGAAGTCAACTACTACCTTCGCCACCACATCTACTTCCACTGGGAGACAGAAAGGAGAGCGCCTACTTCCGAGTGAAAATGATGAAGAAGAAAGTAGCGTCATGTTTTCGACTACCTCCTCCTCCGGACAGCCTGGCTTATTCAGTGGGATATATGGAGCTGCGTCATCCTCTCGGCCTAAACCACTTGATGGCCGCAACCCACTGCAACTCAACAATCTTCCCAGCACGTCGCAGAGCTCATTTGGCGAATACCCGGCACCATCAAGCTACGGATCGGCATTTGATAAAGATGACGACAGCGCACGAAGCACCACGGCGTCATCTTATAAGGGAGGAAAAACGGCAAAAAAGGGCAATAGCAAAAAAGGAAAAGGAAAAGGACAACCCGCAAAGCCGCGTAATCAGCATCTTGAACGGGAACCAGAATACTCCGCCAAGCTGAACGATAAAGAAGAATTTCCTACCAATTTATCAGGGCGTGACGATGCCCAGGCGATGTATTCACTCAAGCGGGCTGACGCCCTTGGAGAGGATGGAGAGCCGATGTGGGGCAAAGTTGGAGATAAGTGGCAGCTTCCACCCGGCTGGTTCAAGTGTGTCTGCGAGTGGGCGAACGACGAAGGACAGTCCAAATTCCAAGTCGTTGAGACTGCAAATTCGCGCTGGTTTGATTTTCTTACCTCTCGGCGATGCGAACTTGCAAGTTTCCCGATGTATAGGAATGAGATGAGCTTCTCAGTGGATAAGGGCGAAACTATTGCTGCCAAGGTGGTATGGGTTTGGAAAAGGAGCTGGGGCAGATACCAGCTCAAGGTCGATAAGGTAAAACCGCTGCTCGACGCCTCCAGATGGATCATGAACAGCACCACCAAGCTCCCACTAACACCAGACGAAGAAGAAGAAGAAGAAGACTTTAAGCACGGAAAGTTTGGCAGTCATGACCAGGAGCAAGGCACTTCGCACCAAGTAGATCAAGATGGAAATGTGGTATCGGCGCACTCGGGCACGGTTGCGGTACTCTCCCAGAAAGCCTTCTCCGCTGATATTCTTGCAAAAGTTGCAGACATGCTGAAGATGAACAATGACAAACTTCGAGAAGAATTGAAAGAACACGTCCAAGAAGAACTGGTGGAGATTAAGAAGGTTCAGAAGAAGCAGACGAAAAGTTTCAAGAGGCTGAAAAAGATTGATTTTCTTGCTCATGCAGTAAAACAGCTATTGACTCGCGACGGGCTGAAAGCAAAGGGAATGGAGGACACGGCATCCGAGGCTTCGGGATCATCAAGTGACAACGATTCTGAAGTTGAACCTAAGCACAACTTTACTGGAACAGGAAAGGACGCAGCTAAATCAACTGCGCGCTCGAGTATCAATACCGGAAAAAAGTCGATGGCTGTAGATGACAACTTTGATGATAAGACCAAATATCAGCATGTGGATGGAAGAGTAGCGGGATTATACTACGCTGATCAAGAGACTACAGCTGTCCACAGCGAACACAAAAGCGGGCATGAGCAGAGAGGAGATGCGCGCGCAGAGTTTGTTACTCCGGATCAGAGCATGATCATCGATGAAGAAAGTTCCGGAATATCTCCGATGAAGCTTTTGCAGGCAAAAGTGATCAGCGTCAACTCGTCTCAAAGTCATCAAAAGCAACAACATTTCAAAGGAGACGATCCAACACCTGAGCGGCTGGACTTCACGACTGGGAAGGCGAGTCCTCGTCTACCGCCTGAAAATAGAAATGATTCAAAGCCCAGCTCTGTCTTCCCGGCGACCCCCAGGAAAACCTTGATGAACGATAAGGCAGATCGCAAAGATGATAAAAGCGAAGAAATGGAGATGGACACAGCCGATACCAACATCCAGATGCCTGTCGCTGCTCATGAGGTGCAAGATATCTGTGAAATTGCAACAGGACCGGATGAAACCGCATCAACCACGCATCATCCAGCTACCAACGGCATAGACCATGAAGAAGAAAATCCTATAAATGTGCCCGAGGCCTCGACCTCAACATCTCCATCTTCGACTCTAAAAGATCGAATCACAACGGAGGAATACAGCATGCCGCTACCAGTCTACAATCACAGCCAGCTGAAGCCGAAGCCGGAGTCAAGTTCGGAAATTTTGGTTCGTTATTTATGCTCTAATTTTTACCGAGAGCTACCGGCTGGCGCGCCGGACGATGACTACCGAATAGTCAAGGAGACAGCGATCACCACAGCGAAAATCCTGTCTGCCTACGATAAGGACGAACCGCGAACGCAAGATCAAATGAGATCTGTAGGTCAAATGCTCCGACGCATAGCCCTACACAAGGAAGGAGACGGATACCCGATCAAAGAAAAAGCAACCTACAGCCACAAAGTTTCAATCGATTGGAGCAGTCACGACTTCCGGACTTGCAACATTGTGCTAGCTTTTCACAGTGACAGTTGCTCATGGCCAATCTTAGCATCTCTCAAGGCTGCAGATGGGAAGACGGTCTCTCCGTGTCATCCGAATGTAAATTATGAAGCTCTTAAAGAATTGCGCACATTAGCCTGGCAACCTGCTCGGGGTTGTATTTTCCCAGATATTTTTTCAATATTTTTCCAATATTTTTTCGAATGCTCCTGTTGTTTTGATTTTTTTTTACCCCCCCACTGAAATCTTGAAAAAGCAAGGAGGAAGCAAGTTAAAAAACAGAACTTCGCCCTAGCAAGTAAAAAATTTCCTAACCCCCCTATCAGAAAATCAGTTAACCCCCTAGAGCTGATATGAAAAAGGCAGGCGAAGCTGCGGTGGCTCATCGGGAATCTAGTCGAGCTCTTGAAGCTGGCAACTTGCTTGCTGTTGGTTTTTATCAGTTTCTCATATGGGAAAGACTGAAAGTAGCATCAGCTGGCGTTTGTCTGAGCGAGGTGGTGACCAGGCAGAACTCTATGGGAAAACGGATGAGGCATCTTCACTCTCCTTCTGATGTCGTGCGAATGAAAGGCAGATGAGGCTGTGGTCGTTTCAGCGTTCGAGGAATGTGTGGAGGTGTGGACGTAGAGCAGAGGCCCACTGGGATCTGGTATTGGACCTTGCTCAAGGCTGATGAGGAACTGCAATGGAAGGAAACAGCAGCAGATCCTGAACCAATTGCTTGTGGAAGCGTTGCGGAGTTCCGGAAAAAAGGTCCTGTATCTTAGTATTTTCATATGGAGTTATTAGTATCTTAGTAGCTCTTATTGTTGTAACCTTATCCTAGTACTCTAGCTTAAATATAAACTGGAGCAGTTTTGATTTTTCATGTTCTTGCAAGAGTTCTGCCTCTGTTTCTATACTAGTTCAATCCTTACGCAACTTCTTATTGATATTCGCGTTTGTCCACTGTAATGAAGTTCTTTCTTAAGTAGAGACGGCCGGCTCAACATAATCGGTTGTTTTCATGATTTTCCTAGCGAGGATTTGCATTTTGATTCATGGTTCATATTCTACTCATCACCGCCAGGTCTTGCATTCCGCAAAGATGCGTTTCTTTTTGATGTGAAAGCAAGTTCTGAGCCGGAATGGAATTCCGAAGCTTGTTAAGCTGATCATGGATCTCTGTGGCGATTCACGAGCACGAGATCAAGCGAGGATCAAGGCGAGGCTTTCAGGAGGAGAATTGAAACAGGAAGTGGACGCGAGTAGATTATGTTCTTTGATCTTGCCGTTGTTCAAGGAAGGTGCCAGAAGTCCTTAAGCCGTGTTTTGGATATGAAGAAACAAGAACAGAAAAGATGAATTCTTTATTATTTTCATTGATGTATATTTTTGTTTCTATTCTAGGAAAAATAGGTAGTATCTAGAACGCAGGACTGCCTTCTACTTCTCTCTAATATGCGTGAAGAACTGACGAGGGAGGCAAGAGTCCAGAAATGCTTTTCCGGATAAGGACAAGGGGAAACACAACCACAAGCAGAAACGGTTGCCAGGTCGTGTGCGATGAAGTAGAGGCTAATGCATGAAGCAACCTGGAGTGCGTTCTTCCAGATAAAATGGCTGGAAAGCTTTTGAGCAAGCGAAAGTCAGACACGTTTGTGCATTCCTGGGGCGGGTCGCAAACTCTAGAGGAATAAGTGGCTTTGATATTGTAATACATAGATGCCGAACGCATCGGGGAAGTAAACTATTGATAAACGCACTCAAAAACAGAGAAAGGCTTTCACCGTTCGCATTGTATTGCAAGAGAAGTGGCTTTTATCTAAATCTCATCACCGCTGAATTGGTTTTCAAGTGAATTCTTGTGGGGAACATTGCCTATAGTTGTGTGTAGTTACAGCTTCTGCTCCAGCAGCAGCACGTATGTACAAAAACATAATTGATCATTTGTTGTTGCTATAAAGTTCAGACTTCGAGTTAGTGTTTCTTTTGTAGTGCGCGAATCTGCGGGCATCGCATTCACATGGGCGTGGACAAGTTATAAGGACAGGGACGGACGATGACGAATTGCGTTACGGAGTATCACAATCACTGATGACACATGTGCTTCATATACCCTATAAAAAGATGAAACACAGTCCAGGCTGACTGTCATATGACTGCTTCCTTGTGTAATTGAACTCGAGCTGTGAAGAAAAACAAATGGTAAAGGACCTCTATAGTTGCAAACTCATGCCAGAAGTCATCACCTGACGGCTTCGAGCGAAAAGCTTCGTTTCTTGCGACTTACTGCTACAGGAGCATAAAGAAGTCGGGTTGTGTAAAGTGAAGCGTTGAGAGTCCGACCTCCATGGAGTTTTAGCATCTGGCCCCGCGATCTGTATATCAGTACAAAGCAAAAGATGCCGGCTTGAGCATGAAGAAGTCTTTCAAAGTAAAAAACTGCTCGGGCAAAGATGTCTCGGCTGTTTAAGAGTAAACAAGACAGGAAAGTGAACAGTCTTAGTCTAGGCCTTTGCCCATGATCAGCTCGATGAAAAGGGAAGTCAAGTGGGAGTGAAGTAAGATGAGTAGCTATGGGCGCGCATTCAGAAGAGTTTCTTTCGTGTCTATTGATTCCTGAGAGAATCAGGCGCATTCTGAGAAGGTAAACCCCTGAAATTAAATATCTGTAAGCAACTGAAGCAAAGTTGAAGCGTTTTTTCAATCTGTGTTTTCGGTGACGTGCGTCTATGACTGGCGGAAAGTGCATCGAGTTCTGATGCATTGTTGTTTACTGCTTGAGCGCGAAGCTGGTCTGTTTGATTCGTATTCGGTTTTTTTCGGCTAGAGGTAAATGTGTGAACCTCAAGTGAAAAGCTCGTGGTCGTCGGTTTTCGGTAGAAGTTGTAAGCGAGAAGTTCTTCGCATTCGCTTGCAAACAGCAATGAAAATTATACTCGGTGTCTTCAGTGAAACCAAGCTAGTTTTTTCCCTCAAAAGCGAAGTGCCTCAGGTTTTGATAGGCGGGCCCCGCTGTAATTGATTGCGAGTATGGCTCGAGAAAAGCTTTTGCAAGGTTTTCGGCTTGATCGTCTCGTTGTTACTCAAAAACTTAGATCTCTATGCATTCAATTTTAGAAGTAATGAATTATATAGTGTTCATAGTATAAACAACTCCCAGCTGTTGTTCAAGTTTTGATATTGACGCATAAGGTGATGTTTACAACTCTTGTTCTTATACCAACGAGAAAGTTTGTGAGTAGACTCCAGCGAATACTCATCATCTACTTATATAGCACTGAAAACATAGACTGTGATAAGCTGTTAGTGCTTTCTCATCAAGTAACAAGTCCTATAATAATTTTGATCAATGCTTCCGCGATTCTTGTGGTTTCATGTCGTTTTGTACTCTGTTGGTAAAAGAAGAAGTTGTGACGTGCGTCTTCATGAAGAATAGCCAACTCTCACAAGATTCTGCTTTCAGCGTACTATTTAGATTTATTTTCGGATCAAATTCTTTGTTCAGCTGTTATAGATAGACTTATTACAACATCATGTCGGACACTGAACCGGCGTCGAAGTTCCGGAAGTTAGGGGGACGAACACAGAGCAGGACCACCAGAAATCAAACAAGAGGATTCAAATTCACCTCAAGTTGCAGCTCTCGTTCCTCTGCGTCGTTGAGTTTTGGACTCGGTAGCACACAGTCTCGAAAAAAAGAAAGCGCAGTCGCAGGCAGTAGCGTTCTTTCATCTGATCGCGATCGTGCTAATTTCCAGTGTGCTGGATCGAATGTTGCTAATCGGAGAGCAGATGCCGCCGTCTCTTCTGCTAAACGCAATCGCGATAAGATGGAAGGAGAAAACAGGCAGGAGCGGCTTCTTCCGATGGAAGAAGAGGATGGACCTGTCTCGTATGAGGAGGAAGTCGGAGGCTTGATGGGTAGTCGCTGTGGTGGAACAGGTGCTGATGATGAAAATCTTTTAGGCGAATTTGAAATGGGATGGAACTTCTGAGGTTCGCGGGACAGCTCCACGCCGTCGGAAGAAAGGAGGAACTCTTAGTGGCGCAACATTGAACGTTGATACGCTGACGGCCGGCGCGTATGGATCTACTCAAATCGAAATTGCTCCTTCAACTTCTAACGATGGACCACAGAGCGACCGTTTGGGCGCACCCAGAGGAAGGCGTGGCCTTCCGTTGAGCATCAACGACTGCGAAGTAGTAAGAACTGATGGTGGTTCATCTGATGGCCGGAATCTTTTGGTAGCACACAACTCACCTTCTCATGTAGAAAGGGCAGCATCAGACGCACAGGAAAATGAAGGAGCGCCTGTTTTACAAGGAGTAGGTGGAGGATCTTCTAGTGGACAGCAGAATAATGGAGATAGCTTGGAAGAAAACGATGGGCAGAACAACGGCTTTCCTGCGATAGGTCCTGATCCTGATGAGAATGCTTTTGGCCTTGGACACGATGGTGGAGGTGGACCTCCGGACTCTTCACCAGGACCAGGTGGAGGAGGCGGTAACCCTGGTGGAAGTGGCAGGATCAGAAAAGTAATACCAGTATCGAACATCACGAGGCCTCCTGCTGCTGTGACGCACTTTTTTGATGGAAAGCACAGGTTTTTAAACAGGTATGAGATCCTTTTCATCAATTACTTGACGCAAAAGGCATCTGCTGAACAGTGGGATCTGGAGACTGCTGGGACGGATTCGCTGTTGCAGTGGAGCTTCGACGCTACCAACGGCACGGTTCTTGCCCCGAAGCACCAGAAGATCAAGTCGATTTGCCGAAAGCTTGACCCGAGTGCGCATTGGGTAGTGAGTTGCGCTGAGGGGACTATTGGGGTATGCCGCTCTGATAATCCGGATAAGGAGTACAAGCCGACGACAGTAACGCTACCGGCAAACATCACCAGCACTTCATTCCTGAAGCGAGTGGAAGGCCACTCGATGAATCCCTGCTGGGATGAAGCTTGGAGCAGTTTTATCGATCTGTTGCCGTACATCCCACGAAACTCCAGTGCAGGATTGCGGGTTGTCTCGCTCGCGACCGACAGCGCCAGTACTCCTGCCCAGCATTATCTGCAGCATCTGGTGATGAAGGTTCTTGAATTGCGAGAGCCGAAGCTCACTTTTCCTGAACCTGCAGAGGGAGAAGCCGAGCCTGACGCTGCCGTTGAAGAAGAAGCTGAAAACGTTCCGGAAATTTCTCGCCGAGCGTTTCACGACGAAAATAATCAAAGCTATGCTGCTGTGCAAACTGCAGCGAAGGAGCAGGATCCGAATTTCGAGCGCGATAGCGGTTTCGTGATACTCCATTCACTGTGTGCTGAACATCCGAATGCAGCTGGTGGGAAAAAAGGCGTCGAAGAGTTTTTTCGCATGACTCAAACAAGGCAGGAGGATTTTCTTACCGCGCAGCGCCGGGTGTGTTATGCCACGAACTACCAGCAGCTTTCGATGTTGCTGGAGACCGGGAAGAAGGAGTTCGCGAAGAAAATCAAACGGCGGTTCACGATCATTGATCAGAGGGATTTTCTTGATCATGTTGTAGCAGGATTGCGGCCGGGAGCACGAAAAGAAGCAGTGAGCAATCTATTTGAAGGTGCTTACAATATTTTTTGTTCTTTTAGACTTGGAAAATTATTTACTCTTATTTGTTTTACATACATGCACTAACCATTAAATCAATACGCTTTCGAATCCTTGTTCTTTTGATTCAATTCCTATTCGATTTTGTTTAAAGCAAAGGAAATAAGTATAAATATATATTGTAATTTTTAGTTTTAATTTTTTCTCTTCATTTTCACATCAACTCCAAGCGCCAAACATACAAATAGGCTACTGGTCGGAGGAAGGCATTTTATACGACGATATCTGTCGATACGTGGCAGAAATTTACGCCGGGATTGGTGTGCCAGCTCTAACGCGTTGGGGAACAGTGGGGACTGCAGCGTCGGAATCTGTGCCGGCTTTTATCTGCGGCTTGCTTCACATCGTCGGGTGGCACGTTGGCAAGAACTTGTTTATGCGGAAGAAGCACATCGATCCGCGCGTAGGATGGGTCAGCTGGATCCTCAACGTCATCCTGCAGCCATCGGACCGGCTGACGCACTCCTACCAACGCGACGACACGCTGCTTCGGCGGCGTGCTTTGAAAAAAGTGCGGGCAGAGGTTCTTGCGTCTTTCAATACGCTCTGCGGCCATTTCCGGGGAGTAACGCGCGTTTTTAACACGATCATCATTCTGGAACAAGGCGAGCAGCACAAAATTGGAAGGGATGAGGAAAAGTCGCATTTTGTTGCAGCCCTGTGGGCAGTGCTAGTCTATGCAGCGGCCATGGAATTGCGACTACGGATTCCAGATGCGCAAGATGACTTCTTCGCGGAGTTTGAGGAGAAAATCAGAAGCGTTGGGGCGAGAGAAACTCTCAGGTGGGTGCAGAGCGAATTCGTGGGGAAGCCTGCACCAGTTTCCAGTGGTAAGATGAATATTAGTGGACTAGCAACCATTCATCGACTACTCCGGAGAAGAAAACTGCTCGCGCAACTTCGTATCCTTCGAAAATTATCGAATATGAGGAGGCAGACCCACAAAACGACAAAAAGAGTAGAGAGTCGTCACGCGATAGCGCAGCGATGCGGGCGTCGCATGGGTCTGGAGAGGATTGCCGCTAGGACGAACCTGTCCGTCATTTCGGGAGCTTATCGCAGATGCTCGGTTCTTCGTCGGAAGTGGCTGCGCGCTAGGCGGATCGCGAGTCAAGTGGATAAAACGAAACAGCGAAACTACCGGATCTGCGACGCTATGCGGAACGATAAGAAGACCATGGTCGGTGGCGCTGGAAGTTTATCTCATCGAGAAAGGCAGAAGTACGAGCGATACGCGGCAGTTTTGACTCGTGAAAGATCTGAAGCTGATAAGGCGAAGCAAGAAGCAGCGCAGGCGACGCTGGATGATGAGGGTGAAGACGCGCCTTTTGCTGAATTAGAGGAGTCAAATAGAAAACGCGACTTCTACGAAGCTGTGAAGGAGCGGGTTATGCAGCAGTACTGCAGGCCGCAAGAATATCATAAAGCGGGGCGTACGCTGGCGAACGAGTTAGTCGATAAGACGTACTTGCCCGTGCGGCAACGATGTGAGGAACTTGGGACGGAGGGCAGTCAATTTCCCATGTACGCTCCGCCACCGATTCCGTCTTCTCGAGCAGAAATCGCTATCAAGAAGTTTGTCGAGGAGCGGAGTGCGCTTCTGAAGCAAGTGGAGCAGGAGCAAGAAGAGAGAGACGCATTTGAGGAGGAGAATGCTGACGCAAAGGACAAGGAGGAAGAAGCCAAAAACAAGAAGGCCGAAAAAGAGCAAAAGCAGAAAAGTTCATCTTCATCTTCAACAACAAAGACGAGGGACAAGTCAGAGGGCAAAACTACAAAAGACCAACCGAAAGCTGCACAAATTTTAGAAGAAATGGATAAGAAACTAGCTAGGAAAAAAAAAGCTGCTCGAATGGTGCTTGTAGTAGAACTAAAGAAGAAAGGCTCGGACTCTTACGACTTTTTCGTGTTGCCTTTCCTCTTAGCAAAAGTCGGAATGCCGATGTTTAGCGGATTCAAATTGGATGAGCAGAAAAGGCTGAACTTCCGAAAGCTAGAGGAAGCGAGCTTTGTGAGTCCTTGCAGCGACGTCGGGCCGATCGAACAGTTGTACGATTTGGATGCGGATCATCGTTTTCATTTTGCGAGCGTCAGCGTGGATCACCCGATGGAGCATCTAAAATTTGCTCTCGATCATCAGTGGGTGAATTCCGGAGCAGCAGCAGTCAGTGGCAACTCCGGTGGCGGCAACTCTTCCGTCGCGCGACGACCAGCAGGGTACGGAGGCGCACAGGAGCGCGAAGTCGATGAGGCTGACGGAAATGAAGAAGTTGCTGTGAAAAAGTATCAGATATGGATAAACACCGGCGCTCGACCTGACGTCAACATCGCTGACATACAGGCTCAGCCAGCGCGCGCACAGCAGCCGCCGGAAGCCGCTGCCGCAGCCGGAAACACTTCGTCTTCATCATCTTCTGCTAACGTAACAACAACAAACGCCTCATCCGCAGCCAATGCAAGTAGTCGGCCGGAGATGACGGTAGACGAGCGGACGCAAGCAAGAAACGCAGTTGCGCGTCACGGTTTGGCAGAGTTTAGGACGCGGAGATCTGGTCTATTTCGAATGCCACGAATGGATCACGATCGTTACGTGACGAGGCTTAACACATCTTCGCATCTTGCCGATACATTCTTCGCAATACTGGAGCAGGATAAAGGACTGGAGATACTAGAAACGGGGAAGCAGGCCGGGATGAAGCAGAAAGCAGTCAAGCAGTGTGGGCTTGCGCCAGCGAGTGCGCTGCTGTCTGCCTGGATGCATCGAACGGTGTTTGTCGTGAAATACTTCACAAAGACCGAACAAGTCTTCTCGAGTGCTGAAAAGCAGAAAATTCATTCGATCTTCCGTGCTTGGATGGGTGATACGGTAACGGTAGCGGAGCGCTTTATCAATCAAAAGAGTACCAGAAACATACGTGGCCAAAAGACCGGACTTACTCAGACGGAGTTCAAGCAGTGCACTACGCTAAACGAAGCTGCGATATCTCATCTAAAGCGTTCAGTATTGACGCTTGAAGAAGCTCCTGCTGCTAAGCAGGAAGTCTTAGCGGGAATGGGTGAAGATGGAACAGATAGCGAAGGGGAAGCAGAAGACTTGGATCATCTCGATCACCTTCAAGAAGAGCCAGACCTGCAAGTCTTCGAAGAGATTTCTGAGAACCAGTTGGGTCGTGATAATGGAGTAGGCTTACTCGCGGAAGACGACGATATGGATCTCATGTGTGATTTTGATCCTGCCGTAGAAGAACGTATCCAGCAAGGGATTCGAAACCGGGCGGCTTTCCCTAACATTCCAGATTCCGGACAGACGTCTTCGCAGTTTCAAGAAGTACAAGATGACCTTGGCGAGATATTTCTCGTCCCGAGAAATGTCAATAATCGTGATAAGAAGACTACGTCTACTTCGGCGGGTTCTAAATGCACACAGACCGGACCTGCCCCAGCGGTTTCTTCGTCTTCGCAGAGGAATGGCGGAAGCGCAGATCTTGGTAGAGATCGAAAAGCCACACAATCTGCATCAGCTGGAGTTCCTGCTGCCGCTACTAGTAGTTCCGCTTCAGGCACGACAGACGGACAGTCGACTACACGAGCAGGAAAGGAGACGAAGCCAAAAGGGAAGGAGAAAAAGAAGAAAGTCACCTTTGAGGACCAAGAGGACGACTTGCTCGCGGACTAACAGATTGCCTGTAGCAGGAATTGCGAACGCAGAGGCCGAAGCGGCAGCAAATTCAGAGATAAGTGAAGTTCTCATCAAGTTTTAGACTTTCTTTATGAATTCCTGACTACTCATCATCTCGAACCGAAAACGAGGCCTATGCGAGCACCTTCATAGCACTAGTATCTTTCCTTTCTGATTAGCAGAACACGCCCATTTTGGCACTTTCCAGATTTTGGGTCGAAAAGTTGAGTTTTATGCTCCCTTATATTTTTTCAATATTTTTTCACAGTGGATTTCCTTACTCTCGAGCAAGTGCTGTGGATTTGAGTGAAAAAATATGGTGTCTAGAATTGAAAAAATAATGGAAAATTTTGAAAAAATAATTGTCCTCGTGTAGTCCTGATTCGCTAAGATAGAAAACGAATGTGCCCGGCAGCGCATTCGCAAGGGCCCTTTTCGTGACCCAAATAGTGACCATTTCTAGTCGAGGAAGGTGCCATCTAGTTGTTGACCATCACAAAAGCAGGACGTCGTGTACTCCTATTTAGGTGAAAAATGACGCTTATTTTGACGACTAATTTGCATGCCTAAATCTCATCACCTTATGCTAGAAGTTGAATAGTTGAAACAGATTTGAATGAAAGAGACATGATAAAAGTGACTTTTCTCCAAGTTTATGACCTCTATACTGCACTGGTATCAGACAAATTTAAGGCATTTCCGAAGCTACAAAACAGCAGTGCATTAGCCTGGACTGACATCAGAACTGTCTCTGAAAATGAGACCATCTTTCTTATTCTTGACTTCAGGAGAGTCTTTCAGGATTTCCGGGAGTGGCGCATCGTCTGTTTGTCCTTGTAGACCGTGTTGTTCTGGACAGCGATGATCAGCGAAGATGTGGCTCCCTATCTTCCTCGGTATTCAGCGCGAAACGTCGCTCAAGCGATCTTGTTCGTGTAGAGGTGGCACAGGGTTCAGGTGGTCCTAAGAGATCAGAGTATAGTAAGTTGTGAGGTAACAGCGATCAAGTACGTTCAGCACGTGTCTGATCAGTTTTTTTCTCCTGTTTTTCCTCTACTAGGACGACACGATCAAGGCAGCATGACGATGTAATGCGTCCCCTGCGATAGTGATCATTGTGTCTGAGTTTTTTGCCAATAGTTTTTCTTCAGAGGTAACGGTATTTGTCGGGCAGTAAGTAAGGATCTGTTTTGTCTAAAAGATGAGATCTGCAGGTCTACTCTGTTCGGTCTGGATCTCGGTGCTAGGGTCGGGTGAAGTCGGTGATCTGTGGTTTTTTTCGATCGAGTACACAATATTTACTCACTAGGAAAGACTCTGCCTATGCCTCGACTTGTCATCTGTCACGGTGTTGCTTTACCTACACATACATCGATGTGAATAGATTAGCCACTACCGTGTTGTGGGACTAGCGTTTTGATTCGTGAGCTTGAAACCATTTTCGCTTTCACGAAAACTCATTCGATTTTATGCTTTCCCAATACGCATCATTTCCCAAAAATCTACCTCCTTCAGGATTAACCAAAGAGACACAATCGAGTCTCTTGGTTCTGTGTAAGTAAGAGGGTTTACGTTTAGTGCCCTCTGTTCACTTTCAAAAGTCGATCGCTTTTTTTCATTTACGTTTCAGTTCATTGGAAGTTAGTTTTACACAACCACAACTATCAAGATGTCCGACAGTGAGGGCGGGATGGATGGACCAAACCCCAAGGTTCGTCGAGTGGAGAATTTTGACGAGTACGCCAAGAAGGTCTTGAAAGACAGCTCCTTGAGTAAGGCGGCTCTCAGTAACGACCTGATTCGGGAGTTTATTAACGATAAACGACTGGCCAACGAAGACGCCAAGGAAGCAGCTCATGCCCTAAAAGCATCAGAAATTGATTACGATCAGTTCATCGTGGACCCGGAGGGCAAGAACTCGATCGAGGCACGTGTTCAGACGCGCAAGCAGATCGACGTCATTCTCAACTTGTTGATCACCGAGGCGCCCCTGAGTTCGAATGCATACGCCAGCTGCTTGCATTATACTCTTTCTATGAGTTCTATATGTATAGAGAGTCTATCTGTGAGTATGTAGAACTGGTTTGATCGTACCGAGTGAAGCTATGTCCATTCCGATTGATCACGAATCTTTTGACACAGAGTCTGTCTTTGCTGTTGGTATTGATTGAACTTGCTTCATGAGTAAGTAGTTTACTTCTTTTTTCACGATTGATTCAACTTGTATTATCTGTTACTTTTTTCCTGCAGTGTTTCCTTTTATAACGTATTCGAGCAGCAGTCTCTTCATGAATGTAGAAAAGATGCATAGGCTCACCCACGTCAGTCAACTTCATTCTACATATGATATTAGACTGTACATCTTTAAATTTTCGAGGATTCTGAAGATCTCACTTTCATAATTTACCACTCCCTTCAGCAAACACGTCAAGAAGATCATCGACCCGTGCGTTACCCATGGTCTACCAGAGCAGACGAAGCGAGGCATCGCGATCTTCAAGAACTTGCACGAACTTCATCGGACCACGATGGACCTTGGTGGTTACACGGCTGACAAGGAGGCGCACGAGCCTGCGATGTTGGGTTGGACCATCGCGGCCATTTTGCCGAAGTTCAAAGGCTTCAAAAGCATCGAAGACGCCCAAACCTGGTACTGTTAGTTTCTTAGTGAAAGACTAGACTTGTTCGGTACTTCTGTAAAACTTTTCCATTCACATCCCTCGCAGAAACAGAGACGCACACTCGTCATCAGTATGGTACTGTTATGATTAACTGTTCATCACATCTCCCTGCTCTTGTCACCAACGTTCTTTCTAAATTTATACCAGGTTAACCTCGAACAAGCGCATGCTCAAGCACTTGGAGTTCAGTTCCGGTGAGAAATTGTTGGACTTCTTGTTGCGCAAGATGCAGGAGCACAAGGAAAACCCGACTGAGAAGCTGCAGGCGTTGCGCAAGGCGATTGATGTGATCTCCGAGGAGAAGAAAGATCTGCTGCGGGCCTTGCTGCCAGGTGCTCACATTTTTATCTTCGGTTCACGAAACTACTTGAAAGAACTATGTTGTTTTAACCTAGTATGTGCTGTGACTTTGTGTTCTTTACCTGGTGTACTAGTACTACGTCCATGGAAGAATCATACGACTTTCGGACTTTACCTTACGCAAAACAGTAGACTTCATTCGAAGACGTTCGTTATTCACTCGGTTAACAGTCATCAACGATTAAAACATTGTCTCACTTATGCAAACGCTCATCTTCTACAGCTTTCGGCTACCTCGAGACGGAGGCGGAGACGGCTAATCTGGGGAAGTACTGCCAGGCGGCCTGTGAGCGTTATCTTGCCGAACGTTTCCTCACGAAGACTGGCAGCTTCTTCCTGGAGGCCTGGGACGAGAATGCGCTGGACCTACTCCATGACGCTGCGGACGAACTTCAGCAGAAGATGATCAAAAAGGACAAACAGAAGTACATCCAGACGTTCTTGGACGAACAGTACCCACATCATACCGAGGAGCTGGAGCCTCAGACGCTGGCTGGACTAAATCGAGCTGATTCGAAACAGTCAGCTCCGGACAACAAGAAGACCAACGCACCGGCTGAGAAGAAGACGCCAGTCTTTACTCCAGGAGCTCCAGGCAACACGGAAAACAGGAAGGATCAGTACAACAAGATTGACGCCATGTCCGCCCGAAGCTTCAACATTGACGCTGGAAAAAGCCCTTGGAGAGCCAAGATCTTCAACCTGGTTGAGTCTTCTTGTAAGAAGAAGGACGACACGACTGCGGAGGCCCAGACAGCTGCACCCAGCACATCAGGACCCAGCACAGCGGCCAGTGGCTCTGTCGCGGATGAAGAACAGGAGGTTGAATACAAGACCGTGACTCTGGCGAACGGCATGGAGATCACCTCGAAGGTCAGTCCTAAACCGGACCGTTCGCAGAAGGTGAAGAAGGCTCATCGCCGTTTGCTTGCTGCTTCGTCACTCGAATTGCAAGACTCGATGTCGAAGATTCGCGAGATGGCCGACGAAATGGATCAACAACAAGGTCGTGACCAAGATTTTGAGATGCAGATCCGTGGCAAGGATGACGAAATCAACTCGAACAACATCACCACGGACTCGGACGAAGAAGCTTCTCAATCTGAGAAGTTTGATGGAATTGACGTGGACCTGGTGCACTTGTTGCTGTTCCCGATTTTGAAGCGCGGCATGGCCGTCTACGACTACGTACTATTACTTTATTTGTTAACTTTAATTACTTTCTGCACAGTTCACGATACACTTTTAGACTTAGAATCTCCGTTGAGTCTATCAGGAAAAACTGAAAAACTTCTTGTTCACTAAATTTTAGTGTCTGAATTATTTGCTGGTCTACTCTTCGGAAATCTATGTCTCTATCCTTTCTTCCTCGAGGGACTGTCATTTTATATTTTTGTCCCATCACTCTCAGTTCGCAACCAACGGCATGGCGAAGGTCGGATTTGCTATCGTTGATGACGTTCAGATCCACGAAGACATTGAAGCTCTTGGCACCAACCTCGAGGACATGATGACCAAACTGCCGTCGTGGAAGATGCCGAACTCCGTGTACTTGTTTCCTTCGGCGGATGTTGTTCGTGGCGCGCTGAACGTGATTCTCCTTCGATTTCAGCACACGATCTCCATGAGCCACACGCTGGATTCCACGTTCAAGGACTTGGTTCGTCAACAGCTGAAGTTCGAGCCGGTGGAGCTGATCGATACGTTGGCCACCTACATGAAGGAGACCTTGGACATGGAGCTGAACATCGCCGCAGAAGATGACGCTTCTTTCGCTTCGGTGGAGGATTTGTGCAAGGGTGACTTCCTGTCCTACTTGTTGTTCGTGTCGAAGATCAATCTCGACGAGCTGGATGCCTACAAGCCGAAGAAGCTGGCGAACCAGAAAAACCAACAACGTGGCAAGAAAGCAAGTCAGAAGGATCCGGAAGTCGATGGCGCGACTCTTCGGCTGCGCATGTTTCAACAAGTTTGCGGTGCGATTCGCCACTGCGTCCTCGGTTTGCGCAACGCCGGCGATCGCTCCTACAGGAGCTACACACTTCCGGCCGAGGTCCGCAAGTGTCAGGAGGCTTTGTTGAAGGCGGTCTCCGAGGAGTGGATCACGGACTCTCAACGCCAAGACTTAAAGTCGATGCGTGTGGCTTTTGTACTAACTTATAATTTTAAATTTATTACACTATCTTGCACACATATTGAATTCATTCCCGTACTTGTCTGTGCGCCGTGTCTATTGTGTTTGAAAGATCTTTCTTGCATTGCAATTCTATACATATTTCTTTCCATCTTTCTTCCGAGTACAGTACTCATATTGATTTACTCAGTGCTTCTTCTACTTGTCTATCAAATTTCAATTTGAATCCTCCAAATATTTTTTCAGGGCAGTTTTTGCGACAGTCTGTTTCTGTACTTGGTGCGGCAGGGCGACTTCGTGCGTTGGTGCAACAAGATGCGCAGTAAGGCCCCATCTGTTGCGGAATGGAACAAGAAGGCCATGGAGGTGGAAAAGCGTGGCCCCTTTCAAGCGGTGTACCTGCTGGCCAACCACCGTTTCCAAGAGGTGGGAACTTATGCCGCTGTCAGGAGGTTCAATGCGGATGAAGCTGGTAACAAGTCGAAGAAGGGAAGAGTGAAGGAAACGCTTTCGCTCAATGACTACTAAACTAAAGGGTGGGGAGCATAGAAGTCATATCTTGCACTAGATTCACATGATGTAAGTAAACCAGGTTCAATCGAATGAAGGAAATGATCAAAACGAGGACAGGATATACTTAGACGGAATCTATTGCACTGAACACCTTCTATTCTACAATAAAGAACTTTCATCATTTGAAGATGATAGACGGAGTCTACTTGTACTTTCGCATATGCGCAGCTACCTCAGAGATGACTCAGATATGATTATACCACTTGAAAAACTAGAAGATACTTTACTGAACTCGGCTACAGGTTGCACATGTGTAGCACTTTCAGTCCTAGTCTTTCGCTAAGATTGGCGTCGCCGTCTTTCGACAGACAAGGCAGAATACATGTATCGAAGCACGGCACCGCAACAAGAAAGAAGAGTTGTCCCATCATGTACAGTAGTTTTCGAACATGTGACCCTTAGACGTGAAGGATTTGAAGGACGTGGTAGAGTAAGCATCTTCTTTATCGTGTCCAATACGCAGCAGAACTAGTCGCCCAATGAGATCAAGCGTCTGAATCTTATTTGTTCTCGTGATGGGGCACGTCGCCGCATCGTATTCGAGACGACATAACGAACTTAATGATCGAGGGCGTTTCTCATTACTTTCTTCCATTGAGAATTGAAGTAGGTGAAAGAAAGCTCCGACCTCTAATACAAAAACTACATACTAGGAATGAATATATATCGTTGATAGAATTATAAAAGTTGAGTTGTACATCCTCCGATCTTTCTTTTCACGTCCGAGTTCATATGGTATTGCGGGGTCTCACGATCCCCGTCGGTGCCTGAGCGCTGTTATCCTGGGTCTTCCGACGAGGATAGCACGGACGTCGATTGCTTGTGCCATTAGCTGAGCCAGTGAATAATAACACGTTATAAAGAAGTACATAGTCGTATCTTCCAAATCCACAACTTCTTTCTCCTACTACAAGAGCAGGCCAAACAATAACTGTGTGAGATTCTACGAATTGCAACGACTACCGTAATCACCAATGCGACATTGATTCTTTGACGGGATTCAATCGACCTAGATACTCGATTATCTGACACCTCAACAACTACGATAGATGATAATTATAGAAGGACGTCAAACTCTTCACAGACAAAACCATTGATGGCCGACGAGGCGAAGTAGAAGCTCAGCAGTTTGAGATGAAGGTTAGGGAAACGACGCACGAAGTCAGATTGCATTAGATTACCACATAATCGGAAAGGGAATTCGGAAGCAGTACACTTATCATATAAGACATTGGGGATAGTATTCCAGGGCGGAGGTATCGTTACTAGTACCATGAGTTTTTTCTTGATGTACACATCTTCTGCAGCCGTTTGTAACCATTCAGTTGTTTGAAGTGTGTCACCAGGTTGATTCACAGGCTGCAGTCTCTATCTTACATCAAGTATTATGGTATGATGATTTACAATCCGATCCGGCTGAACGTTAAGTATGTCGTTATACATATACTGCCTGGCAAACTACCAAAAACATCGTTGATCATTTTATTTCTATATGAATCAGACGAGTTAGGAAGTATTTCCGCGACTATGCTACTTGTGAGAAGAAGACAAGCTTCAGAGATGATCTTTGGTTTTCTCCACCGAATCAAAAGCCAAGACGGTACTTCAATCACGAACTAGAAGCTGTTTACTCCGAACTATATCCACATGCTTAGGATGACGTCTCATGGAATGGAGATCAGCGAGCATCTCCATGCAAGTAAAGACTGACGCTGTAGCGAGATAAGCACTTACTACTTGAAGGGGGCAAGCAGTGCACTCAAACGCTGTACGACTCAGGCGTACTGAGTGGAAGCAGTATGTACACGTGAGAATCGCGACACGAGCAGGCTTGAAAGAAGCTTCAGACTCAAAGCATGAGAAATGAAAGAAGATTGGATTGTGAGAAAGCAGCTGTTTCTGTTTCACAAAATGCAGCAGTCGATATCTGTATCGTAATTTCGCTCTGGGGCGTGCAGTCCAATAGACAAGTAAGCAGCAGTGTGATGACTTTCGTGTTCATCCTCGTGAAGCACATGACAAACAAGTCTGAGCGCAAGAAAATGAGATAAGAGCCTACTTCTGTGGTACGAGTCGGATCGATCGAGGAAGCAAAAAGAATAGCAACTTCAGGGCAATCAATCTTGATATTGTGAATGATGAGGATCGTGAGATAGGAGGGAGCGTTGATCTGTGGCTCGTGCTCGAATCAGATTTCTACTTTCTTCAGTGCAATAAAGATAAGTAGCTGTGTGTAGCGCATTATCATTCAAAAACTGAGCCAAATTCTTTCTGACCTCATTGATCCCGATCGTTTTCTTACCCCTAACCTATAATCGTCGAGTTCTCGCCTAAGTCTCATCATCGTGCTACTTCCTTGTTCATGCTCAATGATTTTGACGGTGCTTGGTAGATCATTGCATTCTTCGTTTCTTCAACGATCTTTCTTTGTGTTGTACGACCAGGAACATTTTGGATGATTCCTTTTCATTTTTGATATCAACTATAACTGTGTAGTATTTCTTCGGCCCTCAGTGAGTATATGAGTTAAGAAATGGAGTAAGGAAAAGCAAGATCATCTCTTCAAGAACATGGGCACTGAGATCAGCCGGCTTTCTTTCTTGGGTCTTTCTCATTCATTGCGATCTCACGGTATGATTTGCAAAGGGAAAAGCACCTTGTCGAAAACCTTGCACATCAGACCGTAAACGCATCTTGCAGCGCGACGCGGCTCTTCGAAGTAACCGATCTTCGCGACACCGGGTCGACAATAAGCCACGGACTCTTCTCAGAGTTCAGTGGTTCGTTAAGGTTCTCATCTTTTGTTACTCTCGGCACAAACCTAAAATACTCACGTTATAAACTATAGCCTTTCGCTACGGAGTCACATTTTTATACCAGTACTTTTAACTAAGATGATCACTCACATGGAAATACTATGCTACCACACTCTTTTTCACGACATTCTGAAGCCCATGTTTACTATTGAGTTGCCATATCTCCAATCCGTTAGTAAACGCCTAATATACAGGATAGTCTCGTCAGCCATCCTTGTAGGTTTCATCAACTTTTCACTTCTAACAAATGCGGTTTCGAAGAGGTGGGGAACGTTGTGGAAGGCCGGAGATTCTCTCTTAAGTCTCTCTTCATTTCATTGTAAACTAAGCAAGGCCTTTCTGTTTGTGTTTCTCTGTGTCTCTCTCTCTCGGGAAACATGTGTACGGCGTTGCATTTTTCTTCTGTTAATATCTCCATACTCTTGTCTACATTTTCCGAAATTCTCTGGCCTCTAACAATTCCAAGTCCGATAGCCGTCTCTTCTCACGCGACGAAAGTTAAGGCTTTTTTCATCGTGATTCACACGTCTTTCATCAATCGCAACGAGCTCGATGCTTCTTTTTTTTGTGTTATCTCTTTTCTGTACAGTAAAGCTCACTCCTTCTATCTTCTCTTCAAAACGTTTTTTACATGTCACACAAAAAGACCGAGTGACCTTGCCTTGCGAACACATGAAGCCTAATTTAGTAGTAAGATCTTATCGCATTCGTTTTCACTTCTTCATCTACTTAGCAGTATTTTACTTTCGTTTCAAATTATCAATTACGAAAGTGAATTGCTTCAAACAACAACTTCTAGGGAAAGCTGTAACCACTGGCACAGCGTATTCCCAAGCAGATTCGCGAAAAGACTTGGTGTTCTACTCGCGCGAGCAACTTTTTGCTCGAGCATAGACCACTAGACGATCGGAGTCCAGACAATGCATCTAGAGCACATCGCACACAAAACGAATGCTCAAAAACGAAAAAGCTACACCTTAAACTTCATGAGCCGCTGCAAGCCTCGTCTACCGATGTCCCCCCGCCCCCCTCGCGCTTTATCTTTTCACTTCCCTCTCGGCATTAGTTTTCTCATAGTAATTTTGGATGCGCTGACTTACAAAATTTTACCCATTTGGACACGCTGTCATCTGTGTCGCCCATGTTTTTCTCCCCCCCTTCTTTGCCTATGCTTCCTTTCTTGTTTATTTGCTTGCAATGTGTTCCAAATGACCACGTCGCGCATTTTTTCGAGGTTTGATCTTGTTCTAAAGGACTTGAAAATCGTCACCCCAAGGGGGTCACACGATTTGCAATCCCGGAAAATATGGGCCAGGTTTCAACCCCCAGCAGGTTGCCAACATTAGCACTGGATCCCCAGTTGAAGCAAGTCAGCGAACATTTTGGAATGCACAAACACGGAGCAGATTTAGCTGGAGGAGAAGGCAAAGCTGTAGAAGAAAAATCGAAACCAGATGAACCAGCGAGGGAAAGCGGAGTTGAAGACGAAGCCAAGTCGCAGGGGCAGACTGGCGTGACGACCACACCAACGAACTAGAAAATATCCACGAAATGCGCGACCAGATCCAGGACTCCTAAAATCTCAAGGGTCAAGTCCACCTCGGTAGATGGAGAAAATCGAGCTGATATTGCTGCCGGAAATCCAGAATCAAGCACTCACGCGAACGGTCCATATGGTGTCGTCTCTTCCGCTGGCTCACAAGCCAATGTCCCATCTGGAGGCAGTAAAGCGCAGTGCGCGAACAAACAGCCACGAGTCGATAATACTGCTGGAACGGCGAGGAGAAATGGCGATGATTCGAAACAACCGCTCCAAACAAGCCGAGAGGATGAAATGCAACAAAGCGTCATCGATCAGAATATGCTGGACTGGATTAGTGAGCAAGTACAGACCGCTATTACATCGGAAGCGCCTCCGATGTCAGCCGATGCAGCTGCATTTGCGCCACATTCCCACACAAGCACACCCAACCAAATTGCCCCTGGCGATCACCTGCATTCGGCCTTTCCACCACAGTCCTGTTTTGGGGCGGCACCAAGCACGCAAGCCCGGCATGAACAGCCTCCACATCAGAAGATGCAGCAACAATTCCAGCAGTCACGCATAATGGCCGTTCATAACATTAGCCAGCAGCATCAGCAAGCGCATAGCACAATTCCGACTAGTGCTCCAGTCCTGCCGAATCCATTCTCGCACCAGATGCCGACGCCACCGCCAAGGGGAATAGCGCCAGCCCAACAACTCACTAACTTGCCAAATCAGATGCGATCTATGCAGCCAGTCAGCGGGAAAGGATACGCGGCTCACAATGTTGAAAGTGTCAGAGGCGACTGGAGCTGGGACCAACATCACCAACATTACCAGCAAGATGAGGACAATTGGAGTGGATCGTGGGACAATTCGTGGAACTATAGTAGCAGCAACAGCGGTACCTTTTCCACATACTTCAAAGCAATTAACTACTCCTCTAATTTTAAATCGAATATACCGCAGCGGACTGGTCATATGAGAGGAGAAAGGCGCTTATCCACAACGAGAGACATATCGCTTATTCTCGGAGATAGCCAACGCAAGATCAAGTGGTACGAATTAAATGAAGCTGGTGTCCTGATCCCTTGGAAACAACACATCATAACGGCATCTAGTAGCAAAAGCAGGCTAGAACTGGAAAGGAAAGCAGTCCGCCCCTTGAACCCAGAAACAAGTCGAGACTCCTTCAATTCAGCTCACGCCGAGCAAGATGGATCAACCGCCCACAACGAGTCCACGAAGCATAATCATCAATCCCTTACCCGCCCTCAGATCAATGCTGTGGAAAGAGGTCTGCAAGTAATGCCGGACAAATACGAAGCAGGCAGTTGGTTAGTTCAGTGGCAAACGCCTAAATCTAAAAAAGTGCTTCGGTCTATATGTGCCCAGCAAACGCCTCACACACGCCCTCCCATCAAGACCGCATCCGAGTCGAAATCTTCCACGCTCGCGCATGCTCCCACTTCCCAAAAGAAAAGAAACAGTTCAACAGCTACACTTCGCAATCGATACGCCGCACTAGCTTGTGATGATTATGATCAGCAGGATAATGATAAGCTTACACTTCCCGAATTTAAAAACAGGCTGGTGGTAGCAATGGAGAGGACGAGAAATAAAAGGAGAAGGAGGACATTGGAACGCGCAACCAGCACGATTATTCGACTGGGGCGAGATTACATTAAAAAACGAAGAAGGGATAGCAGAGACGACGGCAAAGGGGACATCAAAGTTTCCGAACCCATTCATCACACGAGTTACAATCTAGATGAACATGCACGAAAAGAAAGGAAAAAGCTCAACATTAAAAATCACAACAAGGAAGTAGAAGCTCGAGTACTTGCGAAAAATAATAATAAGCATCATCTCCCACTCAACAAGGGAATAAAAGCCAGACAGCAAATAAAAATCAAGGAAAATACTAGACATGGGAACAAGAATAAAGGACCAAGATTAAAGCACCACCTTGCATACAACAAGAAGAAGAAGAAGATCACAGTTCACAACAAGAAGAAGCTAAATCTGGAAATCAAACATCTGCATCATTAACATCCTTTTTCTCGAGTAAGAGCATCACCAGCTAAAACAACAAAATGGCCTAGTCTGAGAATGTCAACAACTTCCATGCTCCATCAAAATATGAAAAGCTCGCCATTTACAGTTACTTTGGTGACCGCCTCCCCGTCACCAAGTTGCTCCGCAAGATCGTCGCTCTCGTCAAGCTTCAAGGCAAGAAATCAAGATCAAGATCAAAGCTCTAATTTAAGGATGCCGGGGAGCTTTCGAAGAACGATTCGACAACGCAGTGCTCAGCTGAAGTCGAATCAAGTTGGCTATCGAGCGGTTAAGCACAAGTGGAAAAAACGAAGTCAACACTACGAAAAGACTCATATCCGCAAAAAAGGTGGCAAGTCTTTAACGAGTAAAGAAAGGGCGCTCGCGACGATCTCGCAATCGATTAAAGACAGCAGCCACATCGAGCAAGGAAATGATGAGGAATCCTATACAAAAAGTTCAAATCCTGACAACAGACAAGCAAACAAGAACATCCTGCATCTCAATCACGTGTCTTCTACAAAAATCAACCACCATTATCATAAGAACATAGCCCGGGTATCGTTGGCCAATGTAATCCGAAGCAAGACCATGCTCGCAGCCAGCTCCGGACGGTCGCATCAAATGGAGGCATCCCAGTCGAGTCCTGACATCGGTAACGAAACACTTCCCAAGAATGACAGTCACTATTTCAATGGTGAGCTGAGGAAGTGCAAAGCTGAAGGATCTGCCACGGCCTATCGCCAAAAATCACAATCAAAATTGTATGATGCCTCCATCTCTAACATTAGCAGAACGATCCCAGCGAAGCCGTTTTGTGATTCGTCCCCTCATACCAAGCATCGAGCACGATCTCCAGTCTTGGAAACAGTCTTGGAAGGAGCGACAAAGACTTACACTATGCATACCTCGCCCACGCTGCAACACTCGTCCGACTTAAATCTTCCAGGGCGAGACGAATGCCGCGGAGGTCAACCCAGGGAAGCACACACTGGAAGCCAATCCGCAGGACAAGCCCCAGTAGTGGATCAAGGAGCATGCAGCTTTCAGCCAAATGATGCCACAGGATGCACAAGCACAACTGGACGCCACTCCGCCTCAAGACCCACATCTTCGACGACTCGTGGACTGTTACCTCAAGAGCAATCAACCGAAGCACAAGTCGGAATCGATATCGGTGAAGCTGAAGGTCTCAAACTGGTAACGGTAAACATGGGCGGCTCATTTCTCGGAACGGAGAAGATTGCTTCAGTCATGAAAATCGCCATGGAAAAAGAGTGGGATGTGGTAGCACTAACCGAGTTTGAATATCACTCGGACGCGGCGATCATATCTGGAAGGGCACACGATGCGTATGATGTCCGCCCCGCATTGCTCCAAAACGTAGTTACAAATGGAGAGCATGAAGCTGAGCCTTCTCCTGCAACCATAAAGCATCAAGTGGCACATCTCGACGGAGCCATCTTGTTGGTAACGAGCGGAGTTTCAATACTCCTAATAGGTGCTGATGTAGTCAGGCAGTACTTAGCTGCTATCAAGAGAAGAGAAGATCAACAAGACGGCAGCCCGGTGGTAATAGCTCGACGAAGAATATTGACGCTTTATCTTTCAGAAATAGTGGCGCACGCACTTTACGGACCTTCGGGCTCATCCAAAGTCAAAAGGCTAGCCTTCCTAAAGGATCTCGAGAGCTCTGTAAGGGAATCAAAACGAAGGAGAAAAGACCGATGGAAGACTATGGTGGCCTTAGGAGATTTCAACGTCCAAGTTGCGCTCAAACATTCCCGCGAGGCAGAAACAAATGTTGGCGAGCACGTCCCGCCCTCCACCAAAGCCCAGGACGCAGAAGCAGATGGTCTGGTATCGCTAGCCAGAAGCCTTAACTTAGTTCACGCTGCTTCACAATTCCCGACAGTTGACGAAGACGGAAAAAATTCCAAAACGGGCAGAGCCACATTTTCAAGAGGTGACCAGCGCACCGAGATAGATCGCCTTTGGATATCTGGAGCAGATCGCCACCGGCTGAAATATGCCAGCAGAGTTGATATGAGGAAGTTAGTCAAGCTAGGAGATAAGGAGACGAAGTTTGACCACAAGGCCCTGGCGATTGCGACATCGATCAGAACAAGACGAGATCTACACTTAGATGGTGCAACAAAGAGAAGAGCGGCAATGGTGTTCAACCTCAGTCCTAGCGATGAAGAACTAGAAGCGTTCAGCGCTGATCCGAAACAATTAGCATTGGACGCAGGGGAAAGAATGGACTTAGATCTTCTTCGCAGATATCTGGCTGCCAATGCAGATCGATTCTTGGTTAAGAGGGCCGCGCCTCCGCTATCCGCCACTGATCTGGAATACGATACAGGCAAGAAGTCCTTGAGCAGAGTATGGGACTACCTAAGGGAGGCAGGTGCAGCGACAAGGCATAACCCCGCTGGAATCACCCCAGCGCAGGCAAAGGAAAAGTGCGACGAAGTAGGCCGCTCTCCTTTAACTGCAGGCGAATGGCTCCCGATCCACAACGAACTAGCCCAGCTGGTAGAACAGGCAAAAAAGGAAGAAAAGGAAGAACTCTCGAAGCCGATAACAGTGGAAGAAATAAGACAAAACCTAAGAACAATGAAGCTGGCGGGTGCAAAGGATTTAGACGGGCTCTGCATGAGGATAATCGACTACTTGGGCGATGAAAGTATGCAAATACTAGCCGGGCTGCTGAATATGGCCGTCAGCAGAGAAGGCGCAATTGAGGAATTAGGAGAGCCCTTCAACACGTGCAAGGACGTTCCCCTATTCAAGGGGCGCGGCTCTGAGTCGGATCCTGATAGCTACCGCTTTCTCGTAATCTCGCCTGTCCTGATCAAGTTACTGTCCCGGATTTTCGGTTCCCGCCTCCTGCGATTTGCTGAGTCTTCCTTCCTGCTCCCAAATGAGCAATACGGCTTTAGGAGGCAGAGAGGAACACTAGGAGCGCTCACCTTGTTTTCACGCCAAAAGGAGGACATGCAGCATGCCAGAGCGCAGGGGACAAAAAGTTTGATCATGTCGATGATCGACTTAAGGAAGGCATTCTCATCGCTGGACTGGCGCCTCGTCACAGGAATTTTCACAAGGTTAGGACTCATTAACGAACCAATTTGGAGACTACTAACAGCCACGCACCGACTCGCCCGGCACACATTTGGAGAAGGCACATTCAGCCTCTCCCATGGGTGCGAAGAGAGCTGTCCGACGAGCCCGACACTTTTTGTATTGTGTTACGCGGTTGTCATCCGGTATTTCAGACTACTCATCCGACGGGCTGGGCTAGAGAATGGAGCAGCACTTCTCTCGAGGGAGGGCGCCTGGGGAGCAAGCAGAAGCTCTAAGGTGAAAGTGGCGCTTTTCGCGGATGAGGAAGGAGAAGACATCTTCAAAACGGTCACTGATGGGGTCAACATGATACTGTTTGCAGACGACACGACCCTGCTCGAGCAGATGACAGCACAGCAAGCGGCTGACCTTGAAGAGAGCAAGCGCAAAGCGCTTGAGAAGAAAGAACCACCGCCGCACACACCCATGACAAGGCTACTAGCCCGGGCTTTAGATGACTCTGGAATGCGTGAGAATGAAACAAAAAGAGCGGTAGCAAATATCTTAGACATCAACGAGAAAAGTCTAGGCATGCAGACCCGAACCGAAGACGACGCCGAGGTAAAGATATCGAAGGCTTGGAAAGCGATGTATGGCCTGTGATCCAGATTAGCTGGCCTTGGTGGTATCGATAGATCAAGGAGAGGCTTGCTGGTTTTGGCGGTCGCTAGGAGCATACTCTCTTACGGACTACAGGCGCGGCATGTCTCCAGTGGAGAGCTCACCAGGCTAGCTGAGGCTGAATATGAAATGATAGCAGTAATTCTAGGAGTACCCTTGTGGAGAGTATGGAAACGAGAAGTCTCCAGGTCGTCGCTGTTGACATGGGCTGAACTTCCGCCACTCGGAGCACATCTAGAATTCATGAGATCGAGACACATAGGGCACGTACTAAGGCAGAAGGAGAACACACTTGACCGGAAGGCACTCAACGGAGTATTTCTCACGGATCGAGCTGACGACACCGAAGGAAGGCAGACATTCTTAAGGTCAGCGGTATCCGACAGGTCCCTTGACACTGACGATAAACGGACTGGCTCTCTGATGGAAGATTATAAAGCGCATGCTGCAGACTGCACTGATGGACGCATAGGCTACATTGAGGGCCTACTTAAGCCACTGCAGGAATCCAGAGCAGAAGAATATGCGACGAGGAAGGCCGCATGCCATGCGATATGCAGGCGAAGCCTTATTAACAAAACAGTAGAGAAATGGCAGAAGGGCGGAAGGACTGACATAGCAACAGCTTACGGCCGGCTTGAAAGCAAGCACTTTGGCACCAACCACGCCAGGATGGATCAAAGGAAGCTGGGCACATCAGCAAAAAATAACAAAGCAGAGGCCTGTCGATACTTCTACACGTTCGACGAAGGTAGAATACCTATTAAAGTGGAAACTCCAGAGGAAGAAGAAGGTCATGAAACAGCAGTGCAACCGAGTCACCACTTCTCAATCACATCTGACGGAAGCCTGGATATAGATGTCCTTTGCAAGCGAGGAGGAGTCGAACTGCTGCCAATAAACGGAGGAGTGGAGATTGATTCTCTCACGTTCCCAGATGGCAAGTACAGCTTAGTACAACTTGCAGGGAACGCCAAGGCTTTCAATAAAAGCCTATTGATCAAGGTCAACGTCCCCACAAAGGTCTATCTGGTTGAGACTCCTGGTAGCGTGTCAAACTCGGACCGAAAAGCCTCCCAGCTATCCAGCTGGTTCGGTGAGCATTCAATTGAAGCGCGGCAGCCTGCCACTGGTGATCCACTGAAGATTCCATCCAAGCTGCTACTCCCAGGCGGAGTGATCAATTCCGTGCCTTGGCCTGGTAGTGAGGCTCTTTTGATACTAGCACTGCACAGCCAAGTATCCCTACAGGAGATTTCACAAGAACGATCTCACTTTGCACAAGGCCAATGCGCAGTCTGTGGATGGTGCCCGCAAGTCTCCTGTCCCTGGCAGCAGCTCCCCGTAGCAGAGGCCCTGGCCACGCTCCGAGCGCACATCGATACGAAACATCCACAGCAGCAGTTTCTTGTTACACCATTAGCGGACAGGATGGAAACGTTGGCAAGGGAGGAGCAGTCAAAGGAATATGCCATACTCAAACAGGATGCGAAAAAAGGCAAACTGGGGCCATTCCGGAGGTTGGCCTCAGTAGGACCGAAAAGAAAAGGATGGAGCCGTTATGCAGAGAGGTACAGCTGTAATGTCTGCGGTCTCTCGTTCCAGACATCCGTAGGGGCCATGAAGAAGCACACGAAGGCCCACAAAAGAGGAGAGCTGATGAAGATCGGCAAAGTTAGAGTGATGCGAAATGGAAAAGCTGCCACCCCTGGACTTGGCAGTGTCCGGAACCTATGGCGACCTGAGGGCCATTTGCTGTCTACAAGTGCAGGTGCTTCATCCTTTGGCCCAGACGCAAGATTAGCGAAGATATTGATACCCAAGACGGCCTGGAAAGACCTCAACGTGAAGAATGAGATAGTATGCCGCAAATGCACTACTTGGGAACTAGAACTCGATCCAGCAGTGATGTCGCTTCGAATGCTGTCCAAGAGAATAGACATGATGCGAAGCCACGAGAAAAAACGCAAAGGTGCAAACAAAAGAAGCAAGTGCATTCAAAAAAGGAGTGGAACAACAGATGCAAAATGAAGAAAAGAAAGTGGAAATTGAACATGGAAGATAATTTGTCGCACGCGACATAAAAAACTGCACCACCTCGCGCTAGGCACATTCATTCATTCATTCAGAGTTAGAGCGACGTCCTGATGGATCGAGAAGTGCGTAGTCCTGGAATTTCTTATGGTGCTGGGTGCTGTGGAGGGATCAGAGCTTCCTCGGTGTACTCGTATTGATAGGATCCACCCTATGTCGGTTCGAAGGTCAAGCCAATGGAATGCCTTCTAATAGGATGCCTTTGAGTGTTGATGAAGTGGGAGCATAAACTAATATAATGGAGGAGTTGAGCACCAGGAGGACCACGATTCTTGTACTGCATAACCGTCAAAATCTACTCTCCAGGCGATCATTCTGGTTTCTGTCACAGTCTCTGTCTTGTAAAGATTGCCTGTGGTCATTTCTTCGCTACTATCCCATCATCCTATTGAGATCGGATTCGGTCTACAACAACAAGACGGAGACTTATTTGTCGTCGATAGGGCGCGTGTTCATCGGTACAAAGGATGAAACAATCGATAATATGGCTTACACATTCCTTCGTGCACCAAATTAACAAACAGCGTATGTCTAGCTCCTGCTACTTTGCTGAGTAATAATTTCCTTGCCCTAGCATATGAAGTATTTTTAACAAGCACTCTCATCCCCGTGATCTTGAATTACTTCATTCAAGGAACCCAACTGCTTCCCCACCTTTATCGAAATATTTTCCGTGTCTTTCGATCGTTTGATTTATCGTAGTAGTAATTTTCGGTCCGGGAAGTAGCTGCACTCATATCCTTTCACGGTCTTGCCAGGATATGTGAGAAGCTAATGGGCCAACTCTGTGAAGATCAGCCTTCCTCTCGTTGTTCGTAAAGACAGAGTAGCCTGAGGACGTGAAATAGGGTCGGTCCTCGTGGATTTTGGCGATCTTATCCCTCCCACCCAATGAGTCTTGGGTTCCAGGTCCAGCAGTAGACAGCGCTTTTAAAAAGAAATGCTTCATATTGATTTCGACCTTCAGACAACCACTCAACACAACTCCTGTAAGTACAGAATGAAGAAAGAAGGCTAGCTGTATGCTGGTAACTTCTTATTCGGATTTTGTTGGCTCCAAACAACTAGACTACTGTGATGAGTGTGCCTCTGCCTTCCATGTGTCATCATAAATTTTTCATCGTTGTACTGGGTGGCGCAGTTCGCGAACTACAAATTTAGCTTTAGGCGAAGAATAAGCCCTGAAACAGCGAGGACTTCCGTGACCACAGGTAGTATCCCATTCGCTGCACGAATTGACTGTGAAGAACCAGAGTACACGGAGGGCTGCATCAAGTAGGGACAAGAAGCCCTTCATTTGGAGTGAGAAGAAAGGGTAATGGAGAGCTAATAAATTGCATCATCCGAAAACCAGGTCGGAGGAGACTACAGAGCGACCAGTTGATGCACTGTGGTCGTGCTTAGTTCTATGGCTGATACAGAGCGACCAGTTGATGCACTGTGGTCGTGCTTAGTTCTATGGCGTGAAAATCAGGCAATATTTCCTTCTTCAAATTACAGTAGGCCATCACGACGCAGATAGACAAATACAAGAACCGTCATAAAGCCCACGCGCCACTAGTAATGCAACTACATCTTCAACCACGACACATAGGTAGAAGAAGCAGTGGGCCATCTTTTCCTTGACGCGACTACATCAACTACAGTGATCGAAGAAGCCGAGGTCAGTCGCTACTAGTAGTAATAGCAGAAGTAGATGGACTGCGGACACCTCCATTCCAGTATTTAGAGAAAGTAGAAAATAACAAACATGCCAGTTTGGAACACGGATCCGCTGATGCGAACAGATGGCTTTCGCAGGGCACGATCAGCACCCACTTCCAGCACAGCACTCGTCCAGAAGTTCAGCAAAACTTACTCAGATAGGTACGTGCTGAACAACATATTATAGGCACATGATGATAATGGATATGATGAACTTGATGATGTAGAAGGAGAGTGAGAACATGAGTTGATGCATCAAGCCTACTCAAGGTGTTTCTAAATGTAACTCTTCTCGTCCTCCCGATGATTTCCTAGGTTTCGACCAGTAACGTATGCCCCACCGACGTACTCATTGCGAAAACGAGTAGTGTTTGGGTCTATGCCAGCTCTCTCGGATGGAGACAAATACGAAATTCGAAGGAAAATTATGGCAGAGTTCATACAACTAGTTAGTACATCTTCTACAACATCATACCTCCCTAGCCCCATTCTCGATTCTAAGAAACAGAGCGCTGCAGACCGAACTTTTAGGAAGCACGTGAGGAATTGGACCGTCAGGGAGACGGTAATGTGGATGCGAGATGCCCTGGAGAGGAGAGGACGGGCAGACTTAATATTAGGACCCATTTTCTTTCATAATACGACTAGTCTTTGTCATCTTTGTCTTTGTGCTACGTAGTTAGTACTTATACTTAAGAGAGTATCAAGAACGTGGCTAAGTATCAACATCAATTGTTCTTTTTAGGGTCAGCCTGCCCAGTATGCAACTACTACTTGATTCGGATTTTCCTCAATACAAAAAGTATCTAGTAAATACGCAAACGATACGATTCTCTGACGACGTCTCCTCTATCTAACCAGCGACGAAGTGGACGGTAAGGAAGTCGAAGGCAAAGAAATATTAGGGTGGAGCAGGTAATTACTCTAGATAATTATGAATTAAGCATTTTCGAACTTTCATCAACTTGATTTAATATGGTTGTGCTTTGAAGTTTTACGTCGATGTTGTAGACTTTTTCTTGATGCGGTCGTCTACTGGTAGGCTGTGGTCAAAGAAACTGTTGAAAGTTTCTGGGAACCTTTAGGTTAATGACAAGTAAAAGACCATAAGCTGCACAAGCACAAGCTACAACAACCTCACTGAAAATGAAAATGATTATGTCACCATACTTGTTTAGGGAAAAATTTCGGGACGATATTTGCAAGGGCGATGCGGATCTCGGGTGCTCACTGTGGGATGAGTTGCGATGTCTAATCGAAGAGTATCTCGCGACATCGGCTTATAACGATCTATCCCATGCAGTGAACTTCACAAAGTCCTATAATTTTTTTCCTAGTGAGTTGGGTTTTGGGTCAATGCCTCATACTGCTACAGCATACAAAACCTAGACGACAATAATGATCATAGGCTGCCATAGTTAGGTCATTTAATAATTCCCATCGTTTCCTCCTAATGCGAGGGCCTTTCAACCGTTTGTTTATCTAATTCCATGATATTAAGAACATGTTGATCAGATACACTGCCCCAGTGTGGTCGTGCAGAAAAGCGTTGAAGACTCTAGCGAGCAAGACACAGCCACCAGGCCCAGGCCAGTACAAACAGCCGACTACGATAGGAATGTCAACGAGCGGACGTGGGCATCCGACAATAAAGCAGGAGGCTAGATTCGTACTTTTGGTTGATCTTAATTCCGATCCAACGAAATAGAATCTTCACGTTTGCAGTTCTGTTGAAGGTTTTGGCATGTTCGTAGTGTTGAGCATTTTTCTGATGCTACAACAATCACACTGACTTCTATAGATATATACTTTGCTGGCGTTAATTATACCTCGACCACACATTACTAGGCTATGCCACAAGGGGAACGTGGTTTCAAGCCCCTGAAGACTCCAGGGCCTGGCGCATACTTCACCCCTGTCGAAAAAGATCACAGACTAGTTTGGGGAGCAAGATGGAGCTTCCCTGGAAGGGGAGATCGTAATTGCTACTACTTTTTGTTACTACTCTACAGAAGCAGGAGGAACTACGTCATCTTGATCATGCTAGATGATGAAGTTGAACAAGTACAAGTTGAAGTGAACATCAACAAGAATTTTGACTTATCCAAATCTTCACCTACAAAAAAACGACAGCTGGCCTAGTAAAGGAAGGCGGACCACTCGGTGCCTACGACGTGGACAAACTAGCACGCACAGGGCCATTGACTGCGCCTTCGTGGACCGTGAAGAGTCGAATACCAGTCAAAGAAGGATTTCAATTATGGCCTCTAGTCCATGTAGTGATCTACTGTGGAAGTAACAGAGAACCAAATAGAACAGCTTATGCCATTTGATTTCGTCGCAATCGTTACCAGATTCATCTTCTGATCGAGAAGCATTTTCATGTTGCTCCTCACATTGTCATTGATGATGAAGATGCCTCTAGCTATTTGTATTTCTCCTTCTAGTTGTTCTAAACCCCTCTCCTGGGCCTGCGGCTTACGATCAAAGCGGGCATAAGAAAAAGCAGCTAGGCGAGTATGTCTATTGGCCGACGCAGGGAGAGGAGTCCAGCCGCAATATCACACGTAAGCCAGCCTGGAGCTTCAGAACAGCATGGAGGGCACAATAAGTGGAAACAAGCACGATCATGGACTACATGAATAAGGTCTACGTCTAGTAATCAAGAATAAGCGGTTGTAAGTAGTTGTATTAAAGAGCAGTAAAAAAAAACACAGGATCACAACTATTATGTTTATTTCGTCTATCTTGGCAGGAGAAGTAGTTTATCAGTCTTCACTATTATACCTATCATTGAAGGTTCATCTTCTTTAGCAAAGCATTGGCAACTCGTTCTTCCTAACATGAACATGGATCTCTTATTTGGCTTACTACTGTATTTGACGCATCTTCCTGTATTTGTAGGTCTACAACACCATAAGATGCTAAAATCACTTCAACATATGCTGCATCAAAATACAAAAAGACGAATCTCACACATAATATAATGCCAGTATCACTACATCACAGGAACTCTTCAGATATATTCAGCCTACTACAGATGAAAACATTGCTACAAACCTGCCCAAGAACAAAAGTCAACATATTCGCGATTATGTATGATTAGGACTAGGAAACGCTCTTTCAAGAACTTCTACGCAACTACTTGCATAGAAATTTTTACTTCAACAGGACTTACGATACACATACATCAATATCTTCAAGGACTGCATAGAGATCCACACTGCCTGGTAGTTCACATTGGAAGATACCAGCACCCGTGTCCTCGACAAAGAGTAACGTTCTCTATTCTCGTGCACTAAGCCTCTTTGAGGAAGAAAATGCGTGGTTCTTCTGAAGGTTTCTCAACATGATTCGGCGCAGAATTCCACGAGTCGGTCTCTCACGATGCGCAGCTGATTGAGTGAAGGGATGAGCGTTTAGGTTTTTGTACTCAGTAGGTGCTTGTTAGACAAGGCCATGCAGATGCACAGAGACAGACTCTGCGAATCCGTCGAGGGAAGCAAGAGATTGAGAGACTGGAAATCTTTGAGTAGGAGTGGACTGCCTACTAGCTTACATTTAGCATGTGTCCACTATCTGAGGCTGCATCAAAGCGATTTCCCAGCCTACGCTTGTTTCGAAAGTGGAAAAGTCACGAAGATACTCATAGTTGATACTACGACTACACGTGGAAGCTGTTACGCTTGAAAATGATGTGATGATCCGGCATTGGTGGCGTTTGCTCTGCCACCGTCCGTCCGTGGACGAGGCGAGACTTCAGACAGGACAATCATGAGGACGTGAGGTGCCCCGACATCCTCGAAAGAACATGTTGATGCTGATGAAAAGGCGCCACCACCTGCATCTACCTATTCTTGCTGGGGTTATCTTCTTCATTGCTTGATGTGCATGTGGTTAAGGGGCGACCAACATGGGTAACACAGCGATCAGCCCATTTCGAGGCGCAGCTGCGAGTTCCGTTGTGCCTCAGTCGCGCTCGAAGTTGGAGTTACAACAAGGACAGCTCCATGGTCGAGAGCAGCCACCAGATCTGGTCGCGCCCTCGCTGGCACATCTGCGACACATCGTCGATAGCGCTGGCCCTAAAATCTCACTGCAGACCTTTGAGGTGAAGTTATGTCTACTGCACTTAAAAAAATTTTTCAGGACGAGGTGGTCGTAGTTGGTCCTCAAGTAAGTCTTCAATGATAGATTGTCTTCAAGAACGCCACTCCATGAAAAATGGAGTGGGTACTACCTAATAATTAAGGTGCAAAAAGCGCAAAAAAAGCGCTTTTTTGTGCATCATTCGTCTCAGAGTGAAAGTTTTCTATTTTGAGACGAATATTGCCCAAGTGATCCCTGGGCTTTAAATGTCCGCTTTTTGGCTAAAAAGCAACTTTTCTATGTTCGCTTTTGGCATACTGTTATTCCATAAACAACGGAAACCAAGAACACTATTAACCTCCATCCATGATCGATGGGCAGTGAACTTGAAGAACATCACGCTGACAAGAAGGCTGTTTTTCCGCCTTGGCCTCCTCTTGTCTCACTCTAACCTTCGCAACCATCGGAAAGGGAAACTTCGGACGTGTCCGCATGGTCCGATTCAAGAACTCACAGGATGCGACACCATTTGCATTGAAAATTCTTTTAACTATGAGACAAGAAGACCTCGCTGTTGAATAGAAGAGAGACTAACTTTAGTTTTTTTTGAATACCTGAATTAGCATGGCAAATCATACTTGCAAGTTCAGGCTTACCCGTTATTACGACTCCACTTGTAGGCTTATACTAACTGTAACTTTGCCCATCTCTTAATACCCTCCGTTGCAGGTCCTCTGTTCGTGTAAATTCTAAAGACAAAATGAAGATCGCAAACGAATGGGGTGGCAGTATATCTCACGCTGCGCGAGCGGTTCTTCGAGAAACCAGCATCCTTCAAGCTGTCGAGAATCCCTTCGTCGTCAATGTGTTGAAGGTACTAGTACAACGACTGCTCGTCTCGCATGTCCAGTTGTTTGCTGATGATGATGATTTGATGGTAGTGATGATGTTGTTGCTTGATTATAGCAACGTGATACTGCATCACCACGAAGAAGTAAGTAGATGCTTATTTTCTTGATCGGATCAAGCTTGTAGTTGATGCTTATATTTTTCTTAAGCTCTCCTCTTATTTTTACAGCGAGTACAGCCTAACCTACGACCTGCACTTTCTCTTCCACACCGAAGATCAGGGACTACGACTGGACAACTCTCTCTCCTCTTACTTTTTCTAGAACACAACCTCCACTTATTCAAGTGCTTTGTCTCAGTGTTTCGTTACCATGATAGTACTCCACAAAAACTCTTCCCCACTTCAGATATTCCATACTGACAAAAAAGTTTTCATTCTAATGGAGTTCGTGAACGGAGGCGAGATGCTTCGACTCATACACAAGAGTAATGGGCTGAATTTGGAGCTGATAAAATTCTTTGCTATGGCGGCCTCTACATCGTTAGACAAAGACGCAACATGAGGCATCATGACATGGCGGAGTATTCTAGCTACGCCTCTCTGATAGTGGAACAGCATTGAGTAAGTAGAAGTGGCGCGAGAGCAAGAACATCTAGAAAAAGCTGATTTTCCCTACTAGAAAATGCTTATTTTCACCACTTGTTTTTCTAGAACCAGAACTAGTTGTAAGCCTCCTCCGATCAAGAAGTAAAGTAGATAGGACAGTTATTTCAGCAAACCCTGTAAGTTCTACGCCTGCTTCTAACTTGCGTGCGGAGATCGTGATTACGATGCGGCATCTGCATGACCGGAACGTGTGCTATCGAGATTTGAAGCCTGAAAACGTTTTGTTGGACTGCAGCGGCCACATCAAGTTGATCGATTTCGGTCTAGCAAAGGTCCTCGACAAAGCTGCTGACTTTATGGAAGGAATATACCTCAGGAGCTGGCGTCATCTCGTAGTGCATCATGATTTATTGGTGGTCAGATGGTGAACTGCAGCATTTCCACTTTCCTTCTTCATGAAAGAGTGACGTACCCATTTCTTGCTTCCACCCCTCTACCGCCAAGTAACAGCCTTCCTCTCGCACCCACTAGCACAGCTTTCATAGCTCACAAAACTCGAACGTGTTGTGGGACTCTTTGCTATCAAGCTCCGGAGGTGATATTGAACAAAGAGTATAGCTTACCAGTGGATTGGTGGGGTGTTGGTGCGTTTATTTTCGAGATGCTCTCGGGAAAGCCACCCTTTGGAAACGACACTACGTTTAACATCCAGCAGCGTACTTTTCTACCTGCTACACTGATGAAATATTATGACTCTGTTCGTGATCATGGTGCTGAATTCTGGTTTTAATCTATCTCGTCTCGGCACTATTTTTGATTTCTATCGAAGATCAACACTCAGCTGACACCCAATGCATGCCTCCTACAAACCGACCAACTTATTTTTTGAAGACGAGACAGCTCAGATGTCTCACTAATCGTCCTTATCTTATCAATATCGCGCCAGGTATACTGAGCACATCAATAATGTGGCCAAAGTGCAAGGAGTGTCCACTGGCAAGGAGCAAGCAATTGATAAGTCTCATTTCCCAGTTTTTGACGCAGAAATCGGACAAAAGGCTAGGATGCGACCGGACACGTATTACGTTTACTCTATAGTGTTTGCTTGTACCTGTTCGAGGCTCTATTCTTTTTTTCGAGATTCTTGCTGTTGAAATCATTGATAAAGTCGAAAATAAGAGCTACGACCGTTAGAGCACGAGCAAACCACGTGATCAAGTAGAATTTTGATCTCCCTTCTTCTAGTATCATCCACAATTCAAATCAGCCGCTGGCGCGTTGAAAATCGAGAAGCATCCGTTTTTTCAGACGGTGCATTTCGAGTCGATACGAAAGCGGGCAGTAAAGCCCCCCTACATTAAGGCTCATCTCCAAACTCTGTTGTCTGTTGAGTAGAGCAAGAATTCCTTCCATCTTCATCTTCCACGATTCATAATGCTATAATGACACTCTGCTTGTCACCACAGTGGTGCTATGACATTCAGTTCTTGGCAACCTGAAGAAGTACGTCTTCTAACCCTCGGCCCCAACTCTCAAGCGCCGAGGATATTTGCATGTTCCCGAAGTATGCGGAAAGCGTGGAAGACAATCATCCGGACTTGAGTCGTAAAGACAAGCAGGCGTGGATACACGAGCTGAGTATGCCTATCTCCGCTCCTTAGGAGCTGTGCATCGTTGACATCCAGTAGAATACGAATAACGAATTGTTGTGGCTCACGTTGTGTTTGATGTTGTCCCGTGTGGTTTACTGACCGTTGCGTTTCAGTTTGTAGTTGCATTTTTTTGACAAGGTTGCATTTGAATAGTAAGAAGTACAGTTGTGCGATATTTTTAGAGTCAGTGAGTATGCAGTGCAGTCAGGGAACAAATCTGAGGCACGTTGCCCAGTAGATTCGAACCATCATGGAAGTGAGTACGCAGGGGGTGAAGTCGTTTTACCAAAAGTTTGACAGTCCACTTTTACCAAGTTTGATAGCCTTATTAATGCTGCGCTGCCTTGTGGGAGTAATATTACCAAACAGTGTGAACTGACGTGATTTCGTACCTTTTTCGTGTTTTTTTGAAACGTTAGTCGTGGGGGCATAAAAGTTGGGTTCTCCACTGCTCACGTTCCTGCCTCGAAGAGGCCCTTAGATTTAGGAGATCAAAGTGAAGTTCGATTTGATGAATCTGACAAGATGTCGCTGCTTTCGTAGCGATTTATAGTAGGGAATCATCGAGCATAAGCATGAGTACGGTCTTTTATGAGGAGTCATTAGCTACGTACTAGTGGCTTACTCGCTGATGTGGCCGCTTCTTCGAGAACATGACCGATGGTGGTGCGGCAGATCTGAAGTGTCATTTACTACGCTAAGGGCCATCCTCATCGGGCAAAGGAAACAGATTTCAACCTTGTAATCTAGAGTGAACCTGACGAGTATTGATTTCCCTCGATTGATCCTACCCCTGATAATATATATTTAAGCATTAGTACCGACACCGAGTCCGAGTTGTGCAAGAAACTGCATTTCCCCTACCCCGTTGTACAAAAGAATCCAAGGACTTTCGTAACCTGCGCCTTTACTTCACCATCTTCGCCATCCTGGTAGAAAAGCCGGCCACTTCTATGCTTCAACACTCATCAACTATCTCAACACGAAAATACTAAAGCCTTGTTAAGACTTCGAGCACTAGTTGTCTTCGCTACTTCTTGTGGCTCCGTCTTCTATCTGTACTTCACATCGGTTCCACCTCCCCGTTTCCGTCCCCTCTGTCCCCACATCCAAGCTGATAGGTTATGGTTTTAATTTGTTGTTTACGTTGACGACATCCTTTGTACTTTTGTGGCCCTACTCTATCTCTTTTAAATGTTAACCTCCACATAATTCTGACAAAATGGATCCTTGCGGCTGGCGGCAGCGACAGTGGATCAGTAGAGTAGTCAATCTCAATCCTCACATTTAGAAAGTAGTAGATCAACGTGAGAAAAGAGGACAAAGATGGCCGTTGAATTCGACGACGATGACGAGGACGTGCCACAACAGGCACCCGCAGGGAATAAGAAAGACCCGACACAGGCAATAAAAGGTATCATTTGATGTGGTTGGCAGATGAAGTGAATAGAAAAACTCGAAATCGAGTATAATCTTCAAATCCATCATGTAGTCGCGCTGTTTTCTCAGAACAAAGTAGCTGCAAGGTGATGAAGGTAATGTGAATCATGCTAGAGCACGAAAAAGATTGATGCTGTGGCTTCGATTGTCATCGCCTGCCTTATCGCGCTCAACATCATTCAAACCCATCATCATGATGAGACTCCACCTCCACCAGCCTTGATCGGCACTGCTCGTACCAAGCTCGACGCGACACGAGCCCAGCTGGACGCCAACAGCGAAAAAGTGCAACTCCTGAAGAGCGAATTCAAAACTCTGAAGAGACAAAGCGCTCATTTGACCAAGCAGCAGCAGGGGAGTCTACAGGAGTTGGAGAGTGGACTTGGAAAATGATGACTCATTCTCTATCTCTTGACCCATTCTCTACCCCTTGACCCATTCTCTACCTGTTCGTCTTTTTGTTTCTGATTCTGTACTACGACTACCCGCTGATGGATAGTCAGAGCCCTAATGGAGATAGGCATCAGCGTAAACAGCTGGGATTGCTTGGTCGGTTCAACAGGTGAGACAGGTTGTCCACCCCGCTCCCGATGAGGCGGTCAAGAGGGTCGAATGCGTCATGCTCTGACACAGTAGACCAGTTCCTCGACTGACGCAACAAGAGCGAGTAGAACAAATCAAAAGCCGACTTGTTGAGTTACACGGCACTAAGGGAGTATAAGCACCCTGAAAGCAAATAAAAATGGCAAAACAAGGCAGTAGAGCTTGCTCTTGCCAAGCAGACAAAAGATTTCTGACTGACATATCACAGCATATCCAATCGTGCATTAAGAATTTTCGGAAAACAACATGTTGCGGCGAAAAATGTTAGAGTTCTTCGCTCTCTTGTCTCGTGAAGACGAGGAGCACAAGAATGGGCAACGAGTTCTCTTCCTCGTCTGTGGTCGATGCGGTACTGCAGTTCAATGACATCCGGTCTGCGGGCTACGGCCCGCAACAGCCCACGACCTCGTTCATCTCTGTCGACAATAGTCCTGAAACGGTTGTCTTCTATGCGGTCACGTAAAAAGAGCTACAGCAGCATCAATCTTCCAACATTCAAACTCAAAAAATTGAAGTTCACCTTGAGAAGCTGCTCATGATGTGTGTCAAAACAAATAAGTGAAACAGTGACCACGGTTTCGAATGAGTACGCCTCTGGGCCTCAACCATGCGATAAGAAGGATCATCAAAGTAGCACTCCAAAGACAGACGCGATTTTCTTGTCCTTATTTTGATATTTAAACCTATTCAGGATTAGATAGAAATTTAAGAGTAAAGCTCAAGTTCAACAAGAAATTATAGAGGGCAGCGGTCGTGGTTTTTCCATTTCAGATAGATCATGACTGCTTGAAGATATAAACTAACTATAGATACGTAGTGCTGTCAATTTATTATATATAGTTTCCAATTGCTTCATCCAATGAATCACCCAATCAAGAAGATGAAGCTGTTCTCGTTGGTTTGGTTCTTTTCGGTCGGCTACGGCGGGATGGGCTACGTGAAAGCCGTTCCTCTGTTGGCCGAAGTAGATGAGTTGCAATACCGCCTGAAAGCCTTGGGTTTTCGGAGCAAAAACAAGCCGTTTGTGAAACGTCCCAACATCGATGTCCTGGAAGTCAAAAACTTGGAGAGTTTTGAAATCCTCAAACATGCAGAAGGAGGTGGTGAAGATGATTATGCCAATGCGATTAATCGAGATGGTGCCAACAAGATTTTGTTGGAAATCAATCGGCGTAACGCGAAAAACCATCAGCTCTATTGGGGTGATGCGTACCGGGGAGGTTCAGGAAACACCTTCTCGGGGTTCCCTCCCGAATGGTCCTCGTATCAGGGTTCCTGGGGAATTTCTTATAATGGTTCCCCGGAAAATTTGGACTACACGGTTTCGTTAGAGGCTCTGAAGGAGGAGATATTGAAAAACACAGGTACTACTCCGTGTGCGCAGATACATAGAAGCATTTGATTTTATTCAAAATAGAAGGACGCATGCAGTTTTTGCACTGGACACACGCACAATCAGAAAAAAAATTTGCAGGTAAAGACTACGACCTCTACCACATCACCACCGCGCGCATGGGTGTCTACAAAGCAGAGGTTGTTAATACGGACGAGGTGCTGAAGAACATTGCCGAGCTGAACGACGAAGAGGACGATGAGAGTAATAAGTGAAGGTGGCAAGAAATATGCTCACTGAGTTTTCTGTTGTGGCTTTCTAACATTTTCAATATAAGTAAGCTTTAGGCTACTCTGGGCACCTGAAAATGGATGATCTCAAAAGTAGAATCAAGCCGTTTATGATTATGATTATGTGAAATTTTTGGAAGTATGTGTCATGATTATATCTTCGTTTATAACGTAACAAAATAGATATAAAATAAGTTAAACTGATGTAATAAAGTGGCATGCCAAACCGTAACAAAATTTAATATATGATAATAGTCTATAAATATAACAATACACAGCTAAAGTCGAAGCGGATGAGAAGTATTTGCGAGGTCAGATAGAGGAGCTCGGCCGCGGGGAGCCGCAATACGTGGTTCAGGAACTTGAGGACCTTCGCCAGCGAGTCTTGACAGAGAGAAATGTTGTAGATCCGATGGACCCCAACAAAGAAAAACTGCTAAGACGCGAGGTGGGCTGTGATCGTTACAGATACAGGAAGGTACGCAATATCCTCCCGGACGAGCTAGAGATGATGGCGCGGCTACCGAGGGTAAAAACCTTGAAGCTGGTCGCTGTTCTATCGGAGAAGGATACGAAATTTGCCGTCGACAATGACCAGGCAAAAGCCCACTCTCTCGCTAAGGAGATGACTTTATCGGAGCATGGAGGTGCCGTGATCAAGGAGTTTATTATGAACAAACTGCAAACTACCCAACCCCAAAGTCCACTAATGTATGATCTAGTCAGAAATTCGGAACAAACTCAGAAATTTCCAGTCAGAAACTATCTAGGTGAAGAGGTCTCGTGAACGGGAGCTCCAATCTATCTGCTCGGGTAGAATAAGCAGCACAAAGGAGAGGACTGGTTCTCCAATGGCAATGAATCTAGTCGCTTCTGACTGACCAACTTCCGGATCGAAGATGTAGAATTAATATTAAATATTGCTTGTTTAGTGCAGAGGGAAAATATAGTAAATAAGTAGTACTAGTAGTATAAAAATGTAGTCGTTCTTTGTCGTGCTCGTGTCTAAGTTGGATAAGTACGTGCAGCTGAATGAACGTGGGAGGTTCAGTGCTTACGCTTCTTGGGATTCGACGCTGAAGGAGGAGTGCAGACAGTTCCAAAAAGACCTGTACTACATTCTCTACTACGTGATTCTAGAAAAAGGACAGAAGTGGGGGATTTTCGCGGATGATGAAGAAATGGAGGGCGGCGGAGAACAGTCAGCAGCTGCGAATGATGCTAGTACTTCTTCTGCTTCTGGTACAGCAAGAGCTTCTACAAGTGAAGCTGTTACTGGTGAGACAGTAGATGCCGGTGCAGAACGAGAACATGAAAACACTTCTAACAATAACAGTGGCCGCACTACTAGTGCTTCTGTTAACAATAAAATGCAATTAGAAATCGTAAAGACTGTCAAGCCTCGGGAGGAGCTGCACTCCACGCATCGCTTATTGGCCGACGTGTACCAAACTTTAGTTCAGTATGACTTAAAGAAAATGTATGACATCCGCTATGATACGGCGGCACACGACTCACTCTTTGCAAACGTCTTGAGTATCGAGTTCCCCGCTTCTCGCATGGGTGTCGAAGGCTACAAATTCACCTTGCTGGGACATGGAAAGCTCGATTTGCGATTTTACTCCGAAACCGGCGTCTTGCGAGGCTACAAGGACGGGTCCCGATTTTTGTTAGCGGAAACCGACCGAAGGGGTTACCCTAAGTACGACATTAACGAAAGAGACATGGAAAAGGCCGAGGAGGTAGTGGACAGAAAGAGAAAGAAGGTTCAAGAAGTTGCCGCTCCTGATAGCGCAGGGGCCGAAGATGACTCAGAGACCACAAAGAAGCGCCGCTTTCTTGGTCAGTAGTGTTATATTATTATTTCTAACTACAGGGTCAGTAGTCTCCTTCCCTTCCAATTCTATACTCATTCCTAGACTCATACTCTTTCCTAGTCCTAGACCTAACATTCCGCCAAAGATGAACGCCAACACTTGTTCCATTTTTCTACCACTGTGCTGTCGTGTCGATTGGTCTAGGTACTAGTTTTTCTGTAATTTTCCATATCGACGGAATAGGAACAGCTAGTCTCTATATGATACTAAAGAATGGCCAAAATTGATCGGCGTAAGAGACGCGTCCTATTGCAGAAAAAGATAATGTTCTGCTCGGGATGGGTATCTATGTATTATAGTTTTATTCGTTTTCTTTCTTCTCTCTTTCATTTAAATACTTAGTATTCTACATAGATAAACATCTGAAATTTTCATTTTGTGGATCCATAAGTCTGTTTTTCTCAATTGGTGATGTGTTGACGTTCCTGGATACGGAATTAAGTACTATTATTAGTTTCGTTTTATATTTATGAGGAGAGTGATGGCGATCCGTTGGGGAAAAGAAAAGGGCTTCATCACGTTAGGCATTTTTTAGGTATCTATTCTATTACATGTGCCCGCATATAGTGATCATATGACGTTATCAGATAAAAACTTTGAAGTTTTAGCCGTTGGCCCGCAGGACGAGGATTGGCGAAGATTTTCTTGAAATCTTCGTGGCAGTCGGCCTCTCATCAATATACTACGACACATGATTAAAAAACGAACTCTACTACTAGTATTAGTTGTCTTCAGCAAAGAAGTTTATACAACGAACAGCCATCATAATGCACTTGGCCATTGTTATTCTTGTCCCACTCGTATCACAGAGATAGCCGGAGCCGGAGCGATTTCATTTTTGAACTTCGTGGAAAATTTGCTTTCTTTCAACTGAGTCTAAATGATATATTGCATTTCCTGTCCGACATGTTGTGTTCATCAGGAACCGCGGCGAACAATCTTTTATCGACGTCTGATTTGATCACACCTTCACTCTTGAAGATCTGACTGCCGGAGCAATGAACTACAAACGCGCCACCGTGGGAAAGTGTATAATTGACTCATTGATAGAGGAGCGACGGGGACAAGAGGAATTCAATTGAGAAAATTGAGAGACGACTCCTCCGATTTCAACAACTCCCATTTGCACCTCCCCATTCGGGCGCTTTTATGATTAAGGGTTAACGAATTGCATTCTTCACTACCATTCCTCACTTTTTTACGAAATCTCTCCTTACGACTTTCTTGTGCGTTATTTTTGTGTGGTCTCTGACTTTATTTTTTTCTGACTCGTATACTCTGGTACTTTTCGCACTGATTTTTGCTTTACTCCAGAAGATTGAGCATTCATGAACAACGTGCGTGAATCAGTGGACTTTGCTCTCATCTTTGCGAAATCGGGCGTGGAGACGCGGCTCTGGGAAACCAGACATGGGCACGCACTTTGCGGCAGTATTTCTCGATACGGGGAAAGTGCTACTTCTTTGCGCATCTTCTTGCGTTGATGCATGTAGATGGACAACTCGGTAGCGCACTTCCCAAAAGGCAGCTGGTGCAGAGAGCTTGAGGCGTTTGTGGCGGACGCTGCAGCAATCATGGCAGAAGCGGCGCTACATGATACTTGGCCTGTCTCCGCGTGTAATAGAATTGCAGGCATTTTCCAGATGTGTGCAATTCCTCGATGCCTTTACTTATTACGTAGAAAGTAGCATGATTAAAGTGGTAGCTCCTATATAATTTAGTGCTCCGCTGGTGCTTCTGTGCTTGTGCTCGTGGCGGAGTGTTTCTGGTGGGGTCGACGGCGTGGCAATTTTGGCGGAAGTGTCAGATGCTAGGAGGTAGGGACAGGTGGGCTCTGTGCCTTGATCGAGGAGAGGAGTCGCTTGGCGGATTATTTACAGACTTGATGATCACCAGGCAAGCAATGGACTGGGTGGAGCTACTAGGGCGACTAATTGTGGAAGAGTTGTAGCTGCTCAGGGCTTGCGAGAAAAAGGGCAGGGAACTAGCCGGTTTGAGGTAGTGGGAGCGCGTTCTCCATAGATCTCTGACGTGCAGACGCTGCGTGAATTTCTGAGCAGCCAGGAGGAAAGTCTAGCTTTGTCAGTCAGGGCCTTGTGGGCAGGAGGCCGAAAGGCAAGAGGCTGTCGTCTCAAGAGAGACCCAGCAAAGAGCAGGAAAGGCCGGCGAAGTATCAGGAGTGCCCGCTGTTCGGAATGCGCGAGCAAGTGCGCGTAGCTGCTGGTTGGCTGCATACGGGCGATAGGCTCGAAGGGCGCGGCTGTCGGGGATGCAGAAGTCTGGTGGCTCGGCGGAGGAAATTCGCGGCGCCGTGGCTCGGTGGTATTCAAGAGAAAGGCCTTCGGAAAGGATTCAAAGTCCAGGCGCCACGGGAGGGCATTTCTCTGAGAGGAGGTTGCTCTGGTGAATCGATTAGATAGCAAGGTAGCCGCGGACGCAGAGTCCACAAGGCGCAAGGCTGAGGCAGATGGGCGACGTTGGCCCTTCGCAGTCAATGAAGGGCTTACAGGGGGTGAGCCCCATGAGAGTTCTGCTGCAGCAGCGGGGGGCAGGTGAGACTGCAGGGGGGGCATGTGACGACTTCGGTGCTGCAGATACTATCGGGGCAAAGACAGAAAGGTGGGCGTGGGGCTCAAGTGTACGCCGAATGAGGAAAAGCCTGGCGTTTATGTTCGCACGCGTTGTTCTTCACAAGAACTCTGCTTCTAATCTCTTATCCTAAAACTGAAACTTCTAGAAGAAGTTTTTTTGGAACGGAAAACAAAGCAGGAGGACGCGCTTTATTTTCATACCCAGCACAGGTGGAGCTACAGACGCAGGTGGTGGAGGTGTCTTCGAAACGAAGTACGATGGTTGCTTTATTAAGGTGATCAATAGGAAGATGCAGCAATGTGAACATGAAGGATCCTGGAGTGATTTACTGGTGTCTACCAACAACACCATCGACGCACGCCGAGCACCGGTCCTCGTTGATGGGAATAAGTTTGACACGACCTCCATGAATAACAACATGATGAATAACAACGTGAATAACAATATGATGAATAACAACATGATGAATAACAACATGAATAACAACGTGATGAATAACGCCACGAGTGACACCATAAAGAACGCCTCGAATAACACCATCTCGCAGTTCGATCTCTTGCGGGAAGTGTTTGAAGAGTACGTGATCAAGTACTACAACTATCAGTCTTCTGCAATAACTTCTTCTGTTTGTGGTCGCTCCCCCTCTGCTATTACGAATCACTTTAATCCGTCTCACATGTATAATCGAATAGAAAGCTTGATATGGGGAAGATACAGGCAAGACCAAGAGACGAATTGAATGGATGGCTAATGTTAGTGTTGCTGGAGGTGGAGCCGGGAAGACGGAGTTGGAAGTTGCTAGTTTCTTCCCTCCGGGATTCACATTCCTGTTCGAGCTACGCCATCCATTGTTGCCGAGCATCATTCCTTCTAGTAGGAGAAGTAGTTCTGGTAATGCATTAAAATCTTTTGATGGAACAAAAGACGGGGGAGGAGGTCTCACCTTTCTCGGAGCACGCAGGAACGAAGCGCCCTACGAGTTTCTGCCGGCTTCCCTCTCGACGGCATCAATTTTGACTTCAGGAGGCTCCACCTCGTCGTTTTCAGCAGGAGCAGCAGCAGCAGCAGCAGCAGATACTCTTTCGAAAATCTGCACGCTATTCCCAACAGCGCTCCACTCCGCGCTCCTCAGACGAGAGTCTCAGCTCAGAGAGTCTGAGCTCATAGGGTCTCAGCTCAGAGAGTCTCACCAGTCATGACATCATGATGTTCCATTGTCAACACCTGAATTGGAGGAGGGGGACCGCCGTCCCGAGGTTTATCGACAGATTACATTTTTGCGAACAGCTTACGAAGCAGTGACTCGGCTTTCCTGGCGGCACGAGGGATTCGTGTACCGAGCGGGGGGGGGGTTACGCTGTAAAATCCGCAACCCGAAGTTTGTGTGCTTTTATGACTTTAATTTATTGATGTCTACGTGCATATCTGTAGTGTTTTCATTGGAGATATGCGACGCAGATATGAACCAACTAAAGCGCTAATGCTTGCGGGAGAAGAATTTCGGGTGCCTGAAGAGCGCGCTGTGGATCTACTCGGATCCGGATTGGGTGGCCATATTACACCGCTTTCCAGACTTTACACCAGAAGTGCAAGAGCTGCGCCAAAAACCGCGCTTTCTGCAGAAAGGAAACGTCTTCAAGGGGGCAGAGGGGGGGTTGAGGGTTCTTCTAGAGGACTCGGGCGGTCGAATTCGGTCTGGAGACGCAGCATTTGAAGATATTGTTACTGGAGGGATGAAAAACAAAAACAAAACCAAAAGCAAAAATCATAATAATCAAGATATATAATCATGATAATCATCAAGATAAAAATCATATCAACACGGTAAAAATAAGAATTTTCTGTTATGAATCAACATGGTAAACCCTAAACCCTGGGTTAGGGTTTAGGTCTCTCGAAACTCATCTTCACGCACATATTGTTTTCGAGTCTTCCCTACATCCATCGCTCTTAGCAATCACGCGCACACACATTGATACTACGAGTCGAGCAAGTATGTCATGATAATTCACTGAAACTTTCAACAGCACACCAAAGCTGTATTCGAGAAACGTTTGTCATAGAATTAAAACTAGAAATTTAACTCTAACTCGAAATTAGCAGTAGTTGAATTTGCATAAGCGTGTCGCCCTTTGCATACCTGCTAAGTCCAATCCCGTCGCACTTTATGGTAACAAAAAGCAGTGAAATCATTCCACTACTACTTGGAACATATTTTATTTTTTCGCGCGGTAGTATTGCATTGGTATTATCTACACCCATAAGATATTAGCAAATCGGCCTCGCCGCGGCACGATATTATAAATATGTGTTCAAGTTGAAGAGATTCGATGAACGTGAGAAGCAACTAGGACTCTATCGGTGGTCCGAGGAAAAAGTTGACTTTTGATGAGAGAAAGTTCGGTTGGAGAAGGAAATGAACGAAACAAAGCATCGGGAACGCGAGAGACACGACTGAGGGAGGTAACGAGTGAATCGTAAAACCGGTCTAAGTATTTCCTTGTATTTTGTGTTTCAGGGCTTCCTCGTGTAACAATTGGGTTCTATTCGGGGATTCAGTTTGGTATGAGAGAATCCGCGGTATTTAGTTCCACATAGCCCCCTGCCCCCTAGAGTCGAAATGAAAAGTTGTGAAGACAAGGCATTTTTAGCGTGAGACCATAGTATGCCTCGGATTAAGCGCCTGAGAGCTCGAACAAAGATACTTATATTAATTGGATAATTTCCTTCAATAGCTATAGCACCCCTTCTTCTGTCGAGTGTCTTTCTCGTTGTCTTCCGGTTGTTGCTTGAAAATTGAATCGAAGACTTTCGACCAAGTTGTCGCTTCGTCACCTCAAAACAGTGCTGGTGGTATTCGATACATCATCGTGTATTTTTACGCGGCGTATTGATTGATTATGTTTATATTGAGTTGAGTACCCACATTCTGTTTATGATTATGACTGCTGCCGAGTATGACAAGAAAAAAGAAATTGAATTCGTCTGCATGTGTGTCAGCAATAGACCAAAATTATAGGACGATAAGAAATTCGGGTGGGTTGTTCGTGCACGCTCATAACTGATTTGGAACTTGCATCCATCCGAGATTTATTGACACATTACAACCAGTCTCCTTCTTTGATCGAAGAAGAAAAAAGTGCACTACAGAATTGAGAAAGAAACATGGACCACGCGAAGTCTAGCAACTCGGGTCTGCCCGAAGTTAGACGTTCTGGCAAACCGTCGACGGGCATTTCGCCAGAGTTTTCGACACTAAATCCAATTCTCGTTGACGCGCGCAGCCCCAGCGATGCCCTGGCTGCTCCCCAGAAACCGGAGGGGCCGGCGGGATCCCGAGGGAGATCTCGGGAGAACTATGATAAAATAATGCGGACTGCGGGGGGCAAAATCCGGCTGGCGTCTCTTAATGAGCGAGCACATTCGTCGGGCCTGGAAATTAAAGGATATTCCAAAATTATGTGCACAGTCCGAGAATACACCTCTTTCGTGTAGTTTCGACTTATTTCAGGGAGCAGAAGCGTTTTGATTGAAATTAAAAGCAAGAGCATCATAAATTATATATTCACGCTCTTCATGAGTATAATATGTATGAAAATGTTATAAAAAGTATAGCGATTCTTGATTGTTAAAGATATATTGTTTCAATATTTATTCTAACGACATTGGCGGCTCCGAGACGAATTACGCAAACGATGGTCATGCGAATAGTATGTTCATGGTGTTTGGTTTGATGACCTCTTGGGGAAACGCATTCGGGTTCGTGGTTTTGACTATCTTCGTCTCCGTCGTGTTGTATTTTGCAGTCAAGAGATTTCTCTCCCGCAATCGTGGACACCAAGACTGGCCCGGCATGGATCAAAAGTATTTATAATTGTTACATACAACTCTAATATATAAACTCAATGGAGAATCATCAATGAAGATGTCTACGAAAATTAGTAAATCATTCAACAACTTGCTATTGCTTCAGGGAAAGCATCATTAAGATGGCCTCAACATGACTCTCGAAGACCTGCTTTTTATCTTCAATATATTGAAGTTGTATCAGAATCTGCTTGAAAAACTACTGAAGTCTCAATACGTGATGCAATGTACCATGCAGATTGCAAAGTAGCAGCGAGCAGTACGAGTCTGAATTCTGAATATAAATGTTGTTCTTGATCTCAATCTCTAATATTGTATTATCAGATCCATCGGAAAAGGCGACGCGCTGACGAACAAAACGGGACACTTCGGATACTATGATGAGGATATGAGCAACAACAAGAAAAACGCTGATTGGGCCTCAGTTGCGAAAGGTCTCGAGTCGGAAAATAGCGAGGATTTGTCGGTCGCCACCACGTGTGCCTCCGAGCATGGCAACTTGGTGGGGCGGGAGGAGGTCGTGTAGGTAGTTACATACAAGTCTGATTCTATGAAAGTCTGACTACAAATACATTGAATCAATTTATTTTTCTCTTGTTGCTCGTGATGAGACGTCGCAACTTCTACAACGCGACGAGATGAGATTTCGCTTCATATGTACAAATGAGATTCTCACTTTTTGTTTTTAATTCAATGTACAAATAAAAATTGAATAATGGATTCCGTTTCTCTGCGTTTCCAAGTTTTATCCGAGGACTTGGGTTTATGGCTCTTAACCACATTGATTCGATCAGGTTTTTTGTACAACAGTAAAACACTACTGGCTGCACTAGAGAAAAGCGACCTAGTGTAGTTGTGCCCTAGAAGTAACGTTTTTCCATTTCTCATGATCTTCGTTGAAAATGATGGCTACAAAGCTCAGCAAAATGGCAGGAGATTTATTCCGCCATGAAGTTTGCAAGAAATTCAAATTGCGTCAATGATGTAATATATCAAAAAAAACCTAACCAGGTAAAACCCGATACGCCTTGGAAGAGGTTTATTCAATCTCCATCGGAGAAAAGAAATCTGAATGTTCGGGAGGAACAAACTGAGGAGGAGTTAAGTAGTGTTTCTTAGGAGTAGTGTGAAGAGTAGAAACTTATGATATACAACAGGAGATGAAAGTAGGATTAGCAGTTCTAGCAGTACTATTACTTAGTTTTCGGCTGTAATGTACAACTACCAGATCATGACGTGCAAGACACACAGGAGAAGTGACCCAAATGTTATAACTACAGGAGTTTAATAGAATTGCGTCTAGTCGTGAATGTCTGCCATTGCACGACGCAATCATGTTTATGGCTATGGAATACTATTGCAACATTGATATAGAAGTAATGCTCTCATTGCGATGCGTCGCTCGTAGATCTCAATCTTTTTCAAACTAACCACATGAATGCATCTATCATAACTACAACAATCTTGGGTTTTTATATCAACATATCCACAACGCGAATACACTGATAGGACGATCAAATAGGTTCAGCATAATATTGGTACTCGAAAAAAGTATGTTATACATAATCACAATGACAAGGGATGCGCGCTAGGAAAGAACGAAAGGAGGAAGCCACTTCGAAGAAAAGAGCGCCACCCCCGTCGCTACACAAAATGTCTGACGACTAGTACGCGATCCATATTTATTGCATATAATACATATTTATAGTTGTACAACAAGTATAATTTCACCGAATGTAGTATCCATGGTAGACGATATTCATTGATGGACCACTTCGTATCATGCTACTCGAAAATAAGCAATCAAAAAGAATACCACGCAAGCTATTCGTACCACAACGAGTCAATCACGGCATAGTCAGCGGCAACGATGAAGCATTGCCTTGGTGTTACACTAGCAAGAACGCGCACGAGAAGAAGTGAGGCTTTCGGCTATATTCTACCAGTGAGGCGTTTGTAGGTCGCCGCTAGGACTCACTATCTACTACCTAGAAGCAGTTTTTTGCAGCTTGCCAAGTAATGTTTGAAATCAGCACCCATCGTATGCCCTTTACCTTTAGAAAATTGCTGGGCTAAGGACTGCATTATAGTTGGATGACTCTCTGAGAGGAAAGCTATCACTTGGATAGAGTGAAGTGACTGATGACGAATAGCAACAGTGGGCCTGTAACTTTGTTTATATTGATACATGATCTACTAGGTTCCCACGATGATATAATCGCTCCTTATTATTTGTTAATATTATTCGAATGGTGTGTGCATACTGACATAGTTAAAAGTTCTGCATAGTTGGAAATTCTGAAAGAATATGCAGAAGAGAGTAAGAAGTCTGACCTGCACTTCCGATGTGCTCATCGATGTGCCCATGTTGATAGGTAAGAGGTGGCTGGTGGTGGTGAGATTTATCTTAACCAAAGCTAGCAACGCTCAGTCAGCGCCCGAGTTACTGCGCGTTTGAGCTCTATTTTCTATTTATAATGCATGCATTATTCGACTTGGTGGTGATAATGATGACAGATGTCCCAGCATAGTAGATACGCCATTGACAGAGAGGGCGCATGAACACTGCTGAGAAAAGAAGGAGAACAATATAAAAGCATCAACAATTTCAAACATTTCTGAAATAGTGGACATAGATGCAAGGCGGAAAACAATTGAAGTCAACCATAACACACTTGTGGAATTGCGATCAAAGATTCCGGCCCCGACGACATCAGTCCTGTTCATTAAAAGCGCCCCTGCGGGCAAGAGGGTCTTTCTATCATCCTCATCATTCTCTGACGTGAAGCGATTTCATTTGGTTTGTGACTCAGAAATAAAAAGGTACGCAGATACGATAAAGCTGATTTAGGAGAAGCACTATAATAGTTTCTGTCGAAAAGTACCCACATACATTGACAATACTGTTGCGGCAACATCTTTTTGTCTGCTTCGTCTTTACCAAATGCTCGCCCTACTCAATGTTTATTGATTGATTGATTGATTGATTGATTGATTGACTGACTGATTGAGTGATTGGCTGATTGGCTGATTGATTGACTGACTCTCATGGTCTGTTTTGTCTATACTAAAAAAAAATTTCCATGGAATGTAATTCAGTTGTTTCGGGCACACACTCCTCAATGGGAGTGGTGTGCCAACAAGTAAATGCATGGTGCTTCGGGAAATTGTTGGGCCTCTTGTGCAACGGGCATCGACCTCGTTTCTCCGCTCTGTCCAGGCGGTTAGGGTGGCAGCTTCTTCTCCTTTATGACGAATTGGTTGTAAGTACTCTCTGTCTCTCTATGATGTTATTACTCGTTTTTCCCTTTAGCTGTTGTTGGCTGAGGTTTATGGTCCAGTATCGAGGCATGGGCATGATATTTTGTAGTTTTACGATTTCCAAAGGCAAAATTTAACACACTCTATGTCGCTTAAGCCATAGTATTAATAGGATGCAAACATAGTGAAATCTATCGAGACATAGAGATAGCCCATACTACTTACGATAGGAAAGACGCAATGATTGAATTTCGTGAATACAAAACACCCCGAGGTCAACTATTGACCGGGAGCGACTTCTTAATTCCAGCCTGAAAGGTGTCGCTAGTGTATGGATATCTCCATAAGTTTCCCTGTCGACCTTGCCGCGCGATAGCCGCCTTTTTGCCCCTTTGCTCAACGCCTGGGCCACGACTGCTGCGAGGGTGTACCAGATTCCCGCGGCGAAATCGGGCACAAAACTCAACGAGACTCTTCATCAAGCACACCAGTCCGAAGAACTACCACAATCACCTCAAGCAAGTAAGGAGCGGAGGGTTGCGCTTCTGGTGGACGGCGATCAAGCATCGCCCGCGCATTTGGAAAACACAATACAGCACTTCGAGCAGCAGCTGAAGGCGACTGTGTTATGAGTTGCATGAGAACGCAATCTCTCTGCGCGCCACCTCCGGGCTTACTTCTACTAAGTATGTGTGAGGAATGGGAATTAATTGTCGGGGGCAATATATGTACTGAGAGGATTTGAGTGATATAGTAGAAATGGTAAGAAGGCACAGGGCCTCTTTTTGTAGCAGTCCGCTCTAAGTTGGCCAATGCGGAGGGCGTACTTTTGCCGACAGGACATAGCCGAAGGACCGAAAAACTACCACAATCACCTCAAGCAAGTATGGAGCGGAGGGCTGCCTTCAGCTGCTGCTCGAAGTGCTGTATTGTGTTTTCCAAACGCACCCGTATAGGGGGCCAGTGCATTTCTACTATATCACTCAAATCCTCTCAGGACTTCTTGCCGCGCGATAGCCGCTTTTTTGCCCCTTTGCTCAACGCCTGGGCCACGATAACACAGTCGCCTTCAGCTGCTGCTCGAAGTGCTGTATTGTGTTTTCCAAATGCGCGGGCGATGCTCTAAGTTGGCCGATGCGACCGAAGCTCCACTCTTATTTTTTTTTTTGCCCTCCACATCACGCGGGCCTGGAGAATGAACTCAATGTATGGATATCTCCATACGGTGGGACCATTGGAAAAACAGAGGGGGTCCGCGTGATGCGGTGGGACTGGAGATATTTTTGCTTATTCAGGTCCGCGTACCCCCCCCTCATCTAGCGACACCTTTCAGGCTGGAATTAAGAAGGACCTGGAGAATCTCCATAAGTTTCCCTCCTCATAAGTGGGGGTCCCGGGATTCCCATCCAGAGCCATGGAATTATCCGCGGATTCTCCATTGAGTTCATTCTCCAGGTCCTTCGGCCGAATGATTGTCTGAGTTCATTCTCCAGGTCCGCGTGATGCGGAGGGCGTACTTTCACGGCGCACCCGGTTCAATCTGTGTTTTTTTTTTCGGTCCTTCGGCTATGTCCGAGAAGTCTCGAGCGTTGAAAGCGAGGCATCCCTAGTGGCGGTGGCGCATTTGGAAAACACAATGGCTCTGGAGATATCGCCCGCGCATTTGTGGCGCGTTATACTAGGAACTGCATCCACTTATGGAGATTCTCCGTTTTCCAGGGGGGGGTCCGCGGGGAACTCTCTCTCTCGCTCTCTCTCTCGACAGGGAAACTTATGGAGATATCCAGACATTGAGTTCATTCTCCAGGTCCGCGTGATGCGGAGGGCGTAACACGCGGAGCCACTTATGGCTCCCTAATAAGGGGAGCCAGTGTTTTTTTTTTTTGAGGGGGGGGTCTGCTCCTTCAAGACTGAAATGCAGGGGGGGGGGTCCGCGGGGAACTCTCTCTCTCGCAGAACGGGGGGGGATTACACGCACCGCGTCGGTGCGTGTAATCCCATGGAACATTTTCAAACTGCGTCGACTAGTCTCGAGAAGGAGACGATATCTCCATAAGTCGGCCGGGACCCCCCCCTCACTGGGAATTTTGGCCCAGTCTGGAATTAAGAAGTTTTCCATTCCTTACTGGCGGAGGGGCTACCCCTCAATGGAGCTGTTTCCCCCCCTTTCTCTAACGCAGTCGTCGGCCGACCATTGATACTTATGGCTCTGCCAGGCCATATAACTTGCCCATGGAATTATCCGCGCCGGCTCGCAAATGGCTCTGCTGGGGGACTTCTCCCCCCAGCAGCTGGACCGATATTTTTGCTTATTCAGGTCCGCGGACCCCCCCCTCAAAAATGCTATTCGGTCGCCCGCGGATGGTTTAGGGGATCTTATTCAATTTTAGGGGATCTTATTCAATTTTAGGG
>CAJINU010000067.1:0-159598 GCA_905178165.1 Amoebophrya sp. A25
CTGAGTCGGCCACCGCCGGCACTCGGCTCTTGTCGTAGTCAATTCGTAAGGTGCATCAGCTCACCCGCCGGCTGTCTCTACTCTAGCGGCTGTAGCCCGTGGGAGGCCGCAGAAAAGTGCTAAACTAACCTGAAGCCGGGCGAAGCTTGTGGAGGCTAGTCTAATTAAGTACAAGATCAGGATCTCTTAGCACGACAAAAACATCAAATCGACTATCAGGGGAAAACTCGTCCTGTAAAACAACAAAAATAGATAAGGGTCGACACGCCGTGGAATTTTGCAAAGACGACATCATCAAGAAAGAATCAACAAGACTCAACCAATCGACTAGGCAATCAAGTCATCATGACATACTACCTGTACCTCCACCTCATAATTAATGATTTTATCTCTTACTATTTGAAGAAGATGAGATTCTTCTTATTTCTACTTCATGAGCACCAAGAAAATACAAAAGAGAACAGAACAGTAAAGCATAAAACCTGTAGAAAGACGAGTTCGTTGGATTATCGAATTATACTAGATGCACTACTTGCGATATCGAAAATACCAATCCATCATTGAGCAGGAGTACAAAGCTGATGTCGATGAGCGTGGAGTACGTAGGTGTCACGACACAAGAACTCCATGCATCTACAGGCTCTCATCAAAACGACAGATAGTGATCCTCTGAGTACAGACTTTATATTAGAGGTAGGTTTTTGGTGCTCGCTTACCCCGCTTGTTATGCCTTTCTCCCTTAGGAGAGGCATAAAAAGCGGTAAGAAAAGCACCTTTAACCTACCCTTAATTATAGGTTGTAAGGCAACCTCAGCCGTCGACATTGAATCTCAAACCTCTCACTCTTGATGAGCATCGTGTCTTCAAGTAGAATCTTGCGGGTTAACAGAAGTACTTTACTCCATACCGACTACATATTATTCATGTTGCTGAATTTTCTGAGGGGCTCACTTGTGCCTCAAGGTAGCTGTCTAAGACATCTTCCGCTCAAAATGACCGATCGTGCCGTTGCTCCTGCTTGGACAACAGATTCGACGCAACTAAAAATGGGTTTAGAGATTACATTTGGCAGATGCTATTCCTGCCGTGGTCTAGATGTATCACATTCTGTCGCTTTTAGGAGGCTGGTCTCGCACTAGTGATACTAAGCGCTGGTCCAGTGGAGGTTTTCGTTATGTATTATATGTTGAAAAAATTAAAATTGTTTCAGTGTTTCATCCATTGACGAGGAGGCTTCATCTATTAATATTGATTTACTGTGTAGTCATAGTCATTAGCTTTCTTGTTCCCTCAAATTAATTCTGGTCTTCCATTCCGTAACTCAGGAAAAACGGAAAGGCATACTTTCCTTGCGTGTTTTTGAGACTATGTGAGACCATGTGAGTGAAAATTTCGCTCTGCGCGCGCTCTCGAGATGAGCGATAGAACCATTCCCGCGTTTTCTCAATCGGGACCCCATTCGACATGATAAAGCCTCCGTGGTAACAGTCATACTCGTCGTAAGGAGCGCGGAAATTGTAGGCCGAGGCATATTTTCGATGCACGAAGTACGACTATGAAAGCAACAGAAGGTGGAGTTGGCAAACAGGAAAAAGGACGCAGACGGACAGGAAAAGGAAGGAGGAGCACATCTAGAGAGGTTTGTTGCTAGACTGTAGAGCGGCAGAAAGAAGCACACCTAGAGAGGCTTTTTATTCTTGGTATCACTTTATTTAGCTCTCAATTATCGTGGAAAATTATATTGTTCAATTTTCGCTCAGCCGCAAATGTCGTCGTGCTTCCTTCATTACTGAAATAGCAATGGTAGTTATAAGCCATACAGCATCGTGGTATCCGAATGTAACGAAGAGATAGCCCGCTTTTCGCATCCTCGCCACTGCGTAGGAGAGGCTCATCCCACGAAGGGGCCAGTCATGCATGCTTGCGTTGATCATTGCCGGAAAGAGCTTCGGATGATAGTGTGTTGCAAAACGGAATGGTGGTGGTATTGCAGGATTGATCTCAATGATGAAATGCTTCGCGGAGTAGCCAGCGGACAAAATCTCCTCCAAGACAGGTGCGTCGAAACTATCAATATCGATCTTAATCAGGTCAAAATGCCGCAAGTGACCTTGTCCGCCGCCTTCGTGCTCGTCCTGCTCGACGTCGGATAATGCCGCTCCTTGTTCGCGCAGGAGCTCGCTACCATACCGGTCCAGAAGTCCGACGATGTTATTTGGCGACACGCCAGCACAAACGATTATCTGCTTGTTGTTGCTAGAAGGTGTACTAGTACGCGTGCCGGAGGAGCTGGAGTGGTTTATTGTGCTTCCTTGTTCAGAAGCTTTTCTACCGCCACCTGTTGTTGTTGAAGACCCGTGCTGGTTGTGGTTCCCTTCTTCAGCTCCATTCTCTTTCATCTCGTCTTCATCGTCTGCTAGCATCGCGTCTATCTCATTGTTATCTCGTCTCTTTCGTCTTGTCTTGGATTCCCGACTCTTGTTACCATTATTTTTCCCGTTCAGGTTTCTATCTGCGATTCTGCACATTTCTGGGTCTTGTTCGAAGTAGAGGCCACGCGCGCCATACTCGTGAACGAACGCGTATACTGTTAGAGTTAGCCCGTTCGCATCCCTGGCCGCATCCTTGGCCACTTCTTGTTCCCTTAGGGAAATGGCCATCAAGGATGATGTTGAGGATGGGGATGCTCTCTTGGTTGTCTTAATACTGGATCTTCTGTTACGCCGTCTTGAGCACCAATGTTCACAAATGTTCGCGTTAGCTTTGCACCCCGCGCTTCCAGCAACTTGAGATGCGGTAGATAATCCGTGGTTGACAGTGTCATATTGCAATCACTGACACCACTCATGTACTTCGCGCGGTTATCCCGTTGCCGCTCACGCCACAAATCTGAAGTTGAAGCGTAGACGCGAAGTAAAAGTACTTCCCTGCAGCTCAAGGTGAGTTACTTCAGGGTAGAAGTAGGTACAACTAGAAACTTATCAAAATACAAAAAGGTGGTGAAGAAAGAGAGGTGGAACTGGAAGTGGAAGTGGAAGTAGTTGTTCTGTACTGTAGACGTACCTTCTGTTTCGTAATGCAATGTTATCGCTTTTTGAACGCTCTGGACTGACTCGCCATCGTCCAGGTTGTGAAACAGACTGAGCACTTGATGACCCTCGTGATTGAGGCTGTGGTATCGCATAGGATTCACCCATCCTCGAAACGAAATAGCATCTACTAGAAGAAGAGCTCTGAAAAGAACATGAAGTTGAAGACATCTTCTTGCTCTTCGGCTTGTGCTTTCTGGCTTTGAAGATGTCAAGGTGTTGTACCTCTTTATTGCACCAGATGAAGCGAATAATTTTTTCGCGCGAGGACTACACGTTCTCGCTTTTAGCTGCGTATTTTCGCTCGTCCTCTTACGGTCCGGCTTCTCGTCTTCGCAGAAGAAAAGCAAGGTCGATTTCAAGATCGAGACGCACCCCCATAAATGAGAGAGATATGTGAGAAAGCAAGTACAAAAGTGCCCAGCATGCTCGATCATGCGAGCGCTAGTAGATAGACTGGCCTGATCCACTTCATAGTGATAGTCTCGTAATGCGCATCTGCTTCTAAAAACGCACATCATTGTCACGCTTCCAATCTGATCCTCTAGAGGTCAGTATGAAAATAATGGTACGAACACTCCTGCTTCTCCTGGTGTAGTTCCTGCTAACTTTCGCGATCGAACGGAAACATAAACATGATCTTTACCATCATTTGTACTCCTCCAGCACATGATCCTCCACAGCGAAGAACACATCATTTTTAAGTCCCAAGATAACAATGTCTCACTTGGAACTCTAAGTCTCCTAGTCGTCGTCATGCTCTCTTCAGAGAGACATATGACGAACAAGCAGAGTCCTATGTATTCCTGTTGCGCATTGAGTTTGTGATGCTTTATAAATGTTTCCCCAATATTACATCCACCTCTTTAATCCGAGGAGAAGGATTGCGCGAATAGAGAGCGCTGTTCCAACATTGATGAAGGCCATTCGTCCAGCTCCAGAGAAAGAGAGAGGGGTGGGCTTTACCTATTAAGGAATACGAACAATAGCTAATATTCATTGACTTACATCAATGGGCACATACAACATACAATTGCATTCGAGAAATAAGGGAGATTAGAAATCACAGACTATTCAAAAGGTCAAACAGGGCGGGATCGGTCTTGCATCGGCGGAGCGAGCACCAGTCCGGGCAACAGCAACACCTGCTAATTAGATACAACAACAGCGCGTTCTTCATGATGATTTTATCGACCCAGTTTCTATTCAACATCATCTTAATGATCCCGACAACATCAGAACCTTCTACTGCTATTAAGATAAAGCTGTTCACTTTGTTCGCAAAGGAACGACTTCTCGTCTCGAGAAGAGCTTGGGCTCCCATCAAGAAGAACCATCTACTACTTTCTGATCAAGTTCAAATTTATTTCAACATACAAATCACTCCAACAACAAACGTGAGATAATGTACATGCACAATTGGACTAAAGATCAGGCCTATGACAGGGAGTTGGAGTTCATCGGCTGTGGCCATAAATACACCAGAGATATCGATGACGTTGACGCCGATGGGGGGGGCCTGACACTCATCGTCTTGTTCGGGCATTTTTATATATTTGTCTTAATTCTCTATTTCTATTGCGACTCCCTTCTACGCATACAACTACCACTAGAACTAGAGCTATACCATTACCATCCCCATCGATAAACAAAATAGATAAGAACTCCTACAATGACTGTGCAACATCCTCGCGACACATCAGTTTATCGATATCCTCGGATTCAATTTGAAACAAAATTGAAAAATTTCAACACGTGCTTACAGCTTACAATTTTGATATTTTAGTTTTGCTTCAACGGTCCTGGTCAGCTTCTCACAATTAAGGCACGTGCCGCCACCATGTTCCGCTGCTGCTGACTTCCCAGATCTTGCTCCTCGGGCTCTCACTATACAACAACGCTGGATATTACTATTAGTCTCCATCATACTCAAACATAGTTAGTGTCACTAGTAAAAATACGTCGTGGATAGAAGAACTCTCGTCGATCGAAAATTGTAGAAAGCGAATGATATAATTAACGGCAAGTTGGATCATCTGAAAACTGACATTTTTCCAAGTTCGCTTTTGTTCAATCGATGCAGCTTTAATACTTTTTCGACTTTCGCCGGAACTAATTCAGCTTCTAGCAGCTGCAGCAATGTTGATGTAGTATAGCAATGTTGATGTAGTATCTGTAGTTGATTGTTGAACTTGAATTCTGGAAATTTTGAGTATTGTAGTAAATACGTCGAAGCTCTGCATAGTGAATCAATAAGAATTTCTTTTCACGACCTTGCTCCCGTGACGGGAGGGGTCACGGATGAACCAACAAAGACGACGAGCCCAACACAGCGATGTGTTGTCCCCACCGGCGCAGTACTTTTTGTGCTGCTCGTTTAGGTGCTTGACGATGATACTTAATCATTCGAGGGATCATAGTTACAGCTCATATGATTACAAGGTTAGGGATGAAGTTCTGAACAAGAGGAGTGAAATTTCAATATAGCTAACATGTGTGACCACGTGACTTCTTCGCCTTGGGGCGGGAAGTTCTGACAATTTACGAAGATGCGCTGGTTGACGTTGAACTACGATTCATATTTTTCAAGCTAGAGAATTTTCTGCGTGCATTAGCGACTAGGTGTACGTACCAGAGCATGCCCCCGTATGAGGAAACAGGTCTTGAACGACAACAAGTACAAGTTCAAGTACGACTAAAACAATAAGTGGTAAATTCAGATTTTACGTTTATTCACTACGTTGAAATTGAAATCATCTTCATAACAGGATGTTGAAATTTGACAGTTGTGAGTGTCTATCAATTATACCTACGACTCAGTAACTACACAGGACGTTCCCTTTTTTTAAGAACTTAAATATATACGACTAGCTTCTTCTGACGAGATTGACTATGAAGAGAATGACAGTTACGAAATCGAAAATTTTCGTCAAATAATAGTTCTCTTTCTTCTTGACTCTGCAGTTTGATCTAATACTCATCCAACACCATCAAGTCTGAGCGTACTAGCATAAGCAGGTCACGCAGTCTATACATAACGACAGCAGCGAGTTTTCCCTAAAAGTAAAATTATCCATTAGCGGCGCAAAGAAGACTGAGAAAAATCACAATATTAAGGCCTTATCAGCAATACAATATTTCTAGTTTTCGGTGAGAGGAGTACGGCTACAGTACTTTTACATACAAAAATGTTCATTGCGGTGTAGGAAAACAACAACCACACATATTTATGAGAGCGCGGTGGTCGTGGTATTTTCTTCTTCTGCTTGGTTGAGGTCGTGGGTAGTCGTGGGTAGAGAAATTGATGCGCCGAGGATGTGGCACCGGCAGAGCAGCTGCCAACATGATCATAATGATCTCCACACTTGATTTTATGTGGTACGACCAATGCGCAACAGCAGTGAATCCCTATTTCTGTTCCGCTTGGTGGTCATCTTCGTCTTCGTGACCGTACTTTTCGATCAGCCAGCTGCGAAACGCTTCTAACTCGTATCGGAAGGCACCTAGTTAATTGTATGACGTTTTGTGCAGTTTTGAGTCTCCTGCACCATAGTAGAGGACGGAGATGTCTCGCATCGTAAGTAAAAGCGTCGCTAATCCTTGATTGATACTGTTGGACACTCAAGTAGTACATCAATCCTGACCATGCTTGATCATGATGGGAAAGAACCGTCTATCTAGTAATTGATGTGCACGAGCACGACGAGGACGACGACATCAAATACAACTACAAATACAAATTATATGAGCAGGAATTAAATAGAAATTGATAGTACGATTCGATTGCGAGGCATCAGTGGCTGATGGTGTCGAGGGCTCGTCTGCACGAGTGTCCTTCGGCACTGCCTTCAAATACCTTGCGTATGCAACGTGGCTCTTTACCCGGTCTATCTTCTTCTGTTTACTCGCAGCTTGCCTTTCCGCATCGGTCATAGTACCTACAATTTTGAGATGCAGTTTTTGTAATTTAAATTTAACACGCAATAATATACAACTATGCAACATATCTATTTTTTATGCTTGACGAGGTCATCATCATGCTCCTAGTTCTTACTGGAAGATGTTCAAGATAACTAAGAAGAAAAAAAAATTATGTGCCATAATCTACCTTGCCAGAACATGTGAAAAGGATCGTCCAAAATCGATAGATAGATACCATCCACCAGCGCTTCCGTGTTTAATTCCATTTTGTTGAGGCCTCCAGCTACTGGCGCCTCCATCGGTCTGGATGCTTCTGGGAACAACACCGCACCTCGCGCGGAGGAGGAACCAGTGCTAACAGTCTTCGTCATGGCGGCTTTCTTCGCTTCTGCGAATGCTACTGCTGTCGGCATCCATCCCACAACATAGGGAGCTACGATCATCTCTGCGGTGGACGCAGTGGACATCGGGGTCACGCCCCCCGAGCAAGGACCACCTGGACCTCCTCCCGGTATAGCACCCATACGCGGCATCTTGTCGTAGTATCCACGAACACTCGACGCAGGTGTAAGATCACCCCTTTGTCTCTTATGCGACGTCGGCAGTCCTTGCGGGGTAAAACCATTGGTGAATGCGCTGTCGTAGAATTCGGGGGCACTAACTCCAGTTCCTGCAAAAGACGCGCCTATAGATTTCATATTAGCATGAATTTGATGAAACTGAACTAATTTTCACTGAATTAGGAATTCGATCAAGAAAGATGATACCAGTACCACCTGTACCTTGTGAAAAAGTAGCCTTCTTCAAAAAACTACTACGTAGATGAACAAAAACTCTGTCTTTTTTTTTAATCTGAAAGTACCTGGCACAAACTCTGCTGCATTCGTGTTCCAATCATGTATATTTTTGTTGCTTGCTGCCTTCTGTAAGGCCTCAGACTTCTTTCGGTCTTCTTCGGTTAGTGTCTTGGTCATCGCCGCTGCCCAATTCGTTGGCGCAGCGCGCTCTTCTATCAGTTTGTTTCGAATCGGGGAATCTGAGGACGGAGTGTCAGTGTGGTATGTAGCTGCCAGTGACAGTGATCACAATGATGCTATAATCAAAGAAGATAAACATCACGATGTTGTAGTTCTTACTGTGTGTTGTTCTCGACGCAGCAACAGCAACTACTGGTGTGGTATTACTACTAAAATCATTCTTGCCTCAATCCAGATAGAGGTACACCTTCGACGAGAATCAATCTATGATAGAGAAAGTACGTGGTTCCATGCCGTCGTCGATGTCGTCATCAGACATATCTGCCCATGACTTCTTTTCAAGCTTGGCTTCGGGTTTTCCTTTACCTTTGCTCTTGCCTGACGCAGCTGCTCGCTGCGGTTGCGACACATCTGCTATTCGACCCTTGTCTTGTTCAGCGTCAGCTACCGCTGCGTTACCTTATGTTGAGTAGATGAGATTGAGGGGAGTTGCTGGCAAGAGTGCAATCTTGTCGGAAGGTTTCTTCATTTGCAGAGAACATTAAATATTTGAAGATCTCAAAACAAGCCAAATGAAGTACGCGGATCGGAAGAGTTATAAAAACAACAAGTGCGAATGCATTCCTACAAAAATTAACTGATTCACGTACTTAGTTTTTCCCCTCGTCGTTGTTCAGAGTACCAATTTGTACTGCCGCAGGATATAGTTAGAAAAAATAGGATTTGTCAGCGCTGTTGAATAGAAACCTAAAAAGAAATACCTGCAGCTGAAGCTGGAGGACCAGGACTCTTCGTGCCATTATCTTTTTCTTTTGAGGAGCTTCCTTTCCTATAGCTGCTGCCGTTCCCAAGCTGGAACTTCGTTGCTCCGGACGAGCCACCAAACCCGCCTCGGAGCTTTGGTTTTGATGCCTCTGTGGACGCTGCTGACGTTCCAGTTGCTAGGTCTGGGAACATCTCTGCAGTTGTCCCAGCTGCTCCGCTTTCATTTTGCGCGTTATCCTCCTCCTCATCATCATCCTCACCAGTGGGTTGTGCACCCCATCCTGACCAATTACTAGGTGCTGCGGAGGCACCTGGTACCCTCTTTTTGAAGACCGCAGGACCAGGCGCGTCGACGACGTTTTTCGATGCAGCTGCTATTCTGCTTTCCTCTCCACCTTCATGTTCAGAAGATGTTCTCGTTGACTTACCTCCTCCTCCCTTGTTGCCGCCTTTCTTGCCGTCTTTCCCTTTACCTTTGTGAACCGCGGATGGCGCTGAGACGTCAGCAACGCGGATGTCGCGACCGCCGTTACCTCTTGGCACTACCGAAGAACCGTTCCCTGAGCGATTTTTAGATACTCCACTACTTCCCTTAGCCGTGGTCGTCTCCGCTCCACCTCCCCTCCTGCTTGTAGCTCGTGCTATATTTGTGCCATCCATGGAAGCGAGGGCGGCGCTGCCATGTTCTGACTGATCGTCTAGCCCGAAAATTTCAGAAGTAGCAGATGCGTCTGTCCCTTCTGGATTCTCACTGCCGCTCCCGCTAGTGCCGCGACCAGTTGAAACTGTCGCACCTGAACCAGCTCGCTCTCGCGCTCCTTCGTAGCTGCAAGTCGTACCTGCTCCTCCAGCGGCGTTTGCTCCAGCTCCTGCACCTTGCTGGTTATTAACAACGTCAACATCAACAAGACCTCCTGCTCGTTGATGCGAAGTAGATCCTGCTGCTTTTTTACTGTTCTCATCCACTATGTGCATGTTGTTGTCATTCGCGTTTGCTAGATCGTCAATGTCTTGGTCTCGGTGGCCTCCCCGCGTCGATGATTTGCTACTCGAAGATGAGCTCGATGTCCCGGTTCCAAGATCACCTCCCATGAGAGGCTTTTGTTCTAGTTTTTCGTTCTTTCGCCATCTTTCTTCCACATCACCGAAGGTGTTTGCGAAGGTCGACGCGAGATCTAGATCCGCGTCTGGGTCCCGCACCTTATAACTGAATGAGTCTCCGTGATCGCGGATCGGCTGGCTACTCAGCTTCGAAAGCCCGACGACTGGTCCTCCTGTAGTCCCTTTCGTCGAGATATTAGACCCTCCAACCGCTTTTTTAGCTGATTCACTCTGATCGGCATTTAGTCGCTTCGGGCTGATGTGGAGGTTTTCGTTGGGCGAATTGATATTGAATGTTGATCATGTCTAATCATTTTTTATTAATCATCTTCATCTTCATGAAGAAGAATGATGTGTGGACGAAAAAGGTACTTGAGGAGGACTTTCATGTTAATCTCGAATCATACTATAATCGATATCGACGTGGAGGTGGACGTACTGCTTGAAGACTGAAAATAACTGGTAAGCGTGAGGGCAGAAGAGCCGGTAAGTACGAGAGAAGATCTAGTCACTATACTCTAGAATGATCACAGTGTGCTATTCTGTGATCATACAGCTTCCAGCTGTATGATAGCGCCTATGCCTAGTTGATTAGTCAGGAGAAAGCAAGCCTTAACATGAAACGGAATGAACAACCGGACTACTATGGGAAGGGTAAGTACTCGTCTCAGAAAAAATTGATCAAAATAAAAATGACCGAGACTTAAAATAAAATAAAGGTAAAATCAAAATTGAATAAGTACAACCACGCATCGTCTTCATCGGAGTCATCGCTGTGCATGTCAGCCCAGTTTTTCCGACCGCTCTTCAATGCCGACATTTTTGTAGTATAGCAGGGCCGGTAAAGAAGAACAAATTGTAATGACCAATTCGACCACGAAGACCTTCAGCCTTTCTCCTTCCTACAACGCCTCGCCAGCGGATTCTGTGCTTGTGCACGCGTTCCGGAAACCCATAGGCAAGAACTCCGACTTTCTCTGCTACAAACAATCACAAATGTGGTGATGAAGATCCGACATACGGATCTTACTATCCAGAGCACAAAGATCCAGCTTCACTAACACTAATATCCAACGAGCTGGAGGAGTTGTATTAACTGTAAGTCTGCTATGTATAATAATGTCAGTCGTAGTTTATAAATTGATCGAGGAGGAACAAGATGAACAAGATCTTTTTTACTAGTGAATGGAGATATTTATCGGCTCAAAAAACACCAAGGTTCGATATCATCCTACTAGTAAAGTTATGAAAGCGCTTTCTTCATCTTGGTCTTCTACTTCTTGCGTAAGCGAACGACTATTCGATGGCGACTTGCCTTCGACGCGAGGACGACTAGGACTATTACGAATTTGGATTGCTCCACACAAACTGAATCTTGTTAGGAACTTTCTCACGACGATCGAAAAAAAATGGACGACAATTGCTCCTCGAATTTCGGGAAAGTACTTCTAGAGCATCTCGAATCTCATACATAAAATAAAGCAAAAATAATTAGATCATGATACGCAATCAGTATTATATCTGAAAAAATGCAATTCGTCCACAACATGGTATTCTATTACGAGTAAAGAACGTTATCAAGGTAAAACGCACTCGGCATCTACAACTAGAACTATAACTAGTATGTTTACGAATTATACTAGTTCTAGTAGTATGTGGATCCCGATACATAGAAACAAGAATTCGAAAATAGAAACCTGTAGCCGTTTTAGCATTCCTACAACGTCTCCCTCTTCACATAATAATTTCCATATTTTACACAGCCGGAGGACGTTCTTGAATAAGGAAAGATAAAAAAGTTTCTAGTTACAAAAAAACTGCACGTAGTTCGTAGACTTGCGCGACTTCGTGTCATTGCATGTGCTCCACTCACGTCACGTCTGAGCCGTTGGTCGACCAAGTATGACAGGAGAGAGTAATATCGTTGAAGAATTTCTGGCCAGATGCCTCCGTCTTTGTTTTGTTACTATCGAGATCGAGTTCTACGCAAAAATCACAAAAAATGTCAATGAGGAGATGATGATAGTTCCGGATGTTCTGGCTGAAATAAGAGGTAGAGGCGTGGTGAACAAAATCATAGGATAGATTGTCGTTGTCCTGCGTCGATATCAACAGAATCAGTGTCGTGACAGGTAAAGAGATGAATCGCATATACATATTATACTTAGGTAAACATCAATCGAAAACGCAACCGAATGAAGAACGTGTTAAGATGAAATTGCACGACCACGAGTCAACTTCGTCACAAGGAGCTGGTCAACAGGAAGAAGAAGTAGATACAGCATATATAATACTTATTTGATATATCTAGCGATCATACTATGAAGGTCATCTTATGGCGAAGGCAAAGATTGAATGCTCTGGTGGAACACATACATTTACATCGGCATCTAGAAGTAGTAGACGATGCGGCCGAATGTGCGGGATATTTAGAAAAAACAAGGTTCAATCATGAACAGGCCTCTTCTCATCACGACTTCTGAGATAACATCTTCGCTCTTCTCTTCGATCATCTCTACTCACACTGAACAAAAACGAACACATCGACACTCTCTCTCTCTCTGATATTCGAATCTGTAGACGACGTACTGCTCAGCATTCGGTTTTTCTTGTCAATCAATTGTGGTCGCCCATACGTAAAGAAAGCGTAGAGGTAGACCTGGGGGGAGGACGTGGACGATCGCAACAAATAGTAACTTTTCAGACTGACCGATTTGCAGTTTTGCATGTTGTATCTTAGAAGCTGGTCGCCTCTTCAGGATCAGGTGAACTGGGCCGCGGCCATGGCACGTCTCTCGAATTCTCTCATGCCTAATGTAGTGAAAGTATTAACGTAGTTTGCCTCTCTGGTTTTTCGCGTTAGGCTTGTCGTCTTTGACTCTTTGAAACCGATATTCATCAATGTTGTACTTCCCTCGTCCGCAATCAAACAGCCAATAAAATATCAATCCTTCCACATCCAGCAGCTTTGTCGAGGCATAGCAGCGTTCTCCACGGACGTTTTTCAAAGTTGTTGATGATTCGTCGAATTCGTGATCTGATACGACTACACGATCCTCGATGATCGTACTTAGTAGACATTGAATTGGTAGTTCTTCCACAACCCCGAGAAAAGCAATGAAGATGCCCATGATCATGAACAGCGTTATTTACACATACCGCTGCAGCTTCATGATAATCTTAATCACGACTTTCGTCTGGTCGTCGACATCAGTCGGCAAAAGAAAAAGTAATTATCCCTAATATTTGTCATTGTCATTCACAAGCATAAGTTAATAGACATACAAGCAGTAATTATGGTCTCTATGTGTGAGACATACAAGCACTGATGATCCCTATGACTGATCTTTCCCGGCCCTGGTGTTATATAATGTTCCACAATTTGATAGAATGTTGAAAATGCACCCATGGCCGTACAAAGACTTTATCAGGAAAAAGAGTAACAAGATGATCGTACCCAGATTCGCGAATAATTCATAACAAAAAAGCGCTGGTGCCCCCAACCTCAAACCTGTGGTTAACGAAACTCAAAATGATTTTTACCAATCCAGATGATCAGGTAGTAACTACAACTACATGAAAAAATGACGACGTGGCAAGTATGAGGTGGGGGCAGCATGCAGGAGGACGTTGCGTTGTAGCGTGACGACATTCATTCCTCAAAACACACACACGAGGACAAGCAAGCTGTTGTTCAACCAGGAGAGCTGACAGCCAATCATTATCATAGAAACACATGCATCTTATATATAAAAACCTTGCGCGTACTAGTAGTGCGAATAGTCCCCCTCTTTGATGTATGATCTTCTTCAGGAAGGAGGATTCGACTTCCAATTGGTTACATTTGCGAAACATTATAATTGCGTTTTTGAAAAACCCTTGAAGGGTGGAAGAGCGCTCCGACACCCGATTACATTGTGGATTTACCACGATGAATGCGGAATGTTTGTAGGCTACTTCACTGACAAGAAAAAGGAAGAGGACCCACTCCCACTAGGTAACGATAACACGACAGTCATGATACCAGGACACTTTACGCGACACCTACTTCGAGCCAACAGATACTGCAAGACCGGCGGCAGTGACGTCATCTGCGTCTACTGTGCTGCTTTGATTAGCACGTCATTCTCAAATCCATCTACTTGAACAATCTAAGCACCATCATGATAAGGAAGGTGCGAGCGTGTTTCAAAATAAATGTATAATTGACGAGATTCTGATCAGGATGCTGTTTTAAATTAATAGATGGATTTCTGCAACATCAACGAGTCTTAACTCGGGGGTCCGTAATCGCATGGTCAACGGAAGACCTACAGGAACCTGGGCCAAAGGATTCGATGGCCTCTCCAGGCGGCAAGAGAGGAACATCGACACAAACATGTTGATCTCTTGTGCCATCTTCTTCACGTCTACTAATTTCTGCGATGCGCACGCTGACTGGCCGTCGATTCTCCTCCAGGCATAGGGCCGAAAGGTCTTTCTTACGGACGCCGTACCGACGACAGGTCCGCAACAGAATGGCTCGAAGATTCTCATTGTTTCTTTTTGCCTTGGCAAGCTCTGCTGCGTGCTCCTGCATGAGCAGTCCATGTGAGCTTCGCACTGCATCATATCGTTTCCGTAGGTCTTCCTCCTGCATATCAACAACTGAGAGATCCGTTTTCTGTGCCCCGCCTTTGGTGGATTCAGAAAGCTTATTATTTGCAAACGACGACGAAGAGGAGTTTGAAGACGTCGGTGGACCCAATACACTTGCTAAAATCTCAGCAAATCTTGCGTCGGAAACATCCTCCGCGAATTTTTCCTTCTGTTCGTTCTTGGTGGAGGCATTGGCAGTATTAGATCCACCGCTACAATCCATCTTTTCTCCAGCTGCTCCAGCATTCTGAATTGTCGTGATCATTTTCATTTCAATATTGGCAAGCTTGCTTTCAGACTCTGCCTTCGCAGCTTCAGCGCTCTCCGCACGAGCCTTCAATCGCGATAGCTGTGCGGCGGTATCCTTCCGTAACTCACACAATTGTTCCTCAAGTTTTTCCTGCTGTTCGAGCGCAGCTTTTAGAAACACTTGCTGTTCTTGTTTCTTACTCTTCGCCGCGACTCCTGCATTTTTTGATCCAGTTTTTCCATTCCGACCATGTGGTGCAACGCGATCAGGGGGAATCCAGGGTGTTGGTGCTGCAGGGGCACCAGCGCCGGTAGGAGTACCTCCAGAAGAAGATATCGAACAAGAGGAATCGTCTGCAAGATGGTCGGTTTTTTCCACTATTATACTGTTCTTCTTCACCTCTACACCCCCTGCTCCTACAGAAGGACCAGAAGATGTACCACCAATAGCCAGCGAATCAACGCCGATAACATCAAGTGTGCACACGGGGCGAGAGCAGCGTCGTAGCATTCGGGCCGACGGACCGGAAGACGACGACGATGGGACGCTCGAAGAGTCTCCAAATAACGAAGTTGTTGAGGTTGCGCCACAACGCGTAGTAACAGGAGCTACTTGAGGCGCTTGTGCTGCTGGTGGTCGTATACTACTAGCACTTGCCTCTTCTTGCATTTTGTTGCTTGGAGGCCCAGGACTCGTCGCAGGTGCAGAATTAGTGATGTCAGGGGGATCACCAAGATCGTCAAGGCCATCATCGTCCGTCTCTCGTCCGATACCAGAGGAGATAGAGGATTCACTCACAGTCGATGCTCTTCTATGGTGCCCTTTGGAGCCATCATCTGCATCTGGCGCATGTGCTACCCCTTCTGGAACAACGTGACCGCCAGAAGTTGAGGAACTCGATGATGTTGAGGTGGTAGTTACAACAGGGGGACATGAACTAGGTACAGTAGTTGAAGTTGGCGCTGCCGGACTTGAGCTTGATGATGAACTAGTGCTACCAGTACCACTAGTAGGACTAGCAGCATTATTAGCATCAAGTGAAGATGATACACCAGGAGAAGTAACAACAGGTGTCAAATGAAGAGGTGGAGGCTTTTCGGTGGAAGATCTTATTTCTTCAGGATTGCAGGGGGCTGGGGATGCTGGAGAACCAATGCTGCATGGTGACGCAGTTGTGGGAGTAGTAGCACTGTTAAAGGCATGCTGCGCGGGTCCCTTGGCGTCCAAACAGGAAGCAGTAGAAACCTCTTGATGATGTGAATGGGGTCCTTGCGGATCGCTTCTTGGATCTTCGCTCTGGTCGTGTTCCTCTTTCTTGCCGGTCTCAGGTATTTGGTCGGGGTTTGCACCAGTGCTAGCTTTGCACAATGTCTTCGGCGACGTCGTGCTGCTCGGATCTGCTGCAGCATCCACCCAACCAATCGGCGCGGGCGCACCATTCTCTATTTCGGTCATGTCTGTATCCACGTCAATCCCAAGCCCTAGTAGCTTTTTCCGGAGCTCTCCCTCGGTGCCCAAGCGCAGTTGAATTTCCTTGTGCAGCTCAAGATTCTTGTTCTCGACTTCCGGCAACGTCACTGCGATTTCGTCGAGTTGCGCTTCGGCTTCGCCCAGAACTTCAGCTCTTTCGACAAGAACCCGCTCCAACTCTGAATTATTTATCATGTGAGAGGTAAGATGACCAGAAGTTGAAAAACTCATGACATGCAGTATTTTCATTTATAATACTACACACAATGTTCTTGGGATTTTCTGTGTTCTTTTTGAATAAAAAGATAAATGAGTATTTGATACCTTCAATCCTTTTCCGCAGTGCATCCGTCGTTTGCATACCTGCTCCTGATGTAGTATTTGTAACAGCAGTTTCTTCACCTGTGTCGTTATCTTCGTTCTCTGTCGCGTCATCTCCTGTGCCTGGTGCTACGGATGCGGCCAGTCGTTCATTTTCTTGACGAAGCTCCTCCTTCTCAGAAGATGCCTGAGCAAGTTTCTCCTGCAGCTCTAGTATCTCCTCTTTCAGGTTCTCGACACTCACATCATCCTCGTCGGAATCGTCTGTGGATGGTTGGATAAATCTCTATGTATATAATTCGATATCTCTGAACAACGGTTGTCTTCGTCGTCGTTGTGGGTATAAAGTCAAAACGCGGTTTGAAAACGATCAAAATGAATCAGGCTATCATGGACAACTTCCGTACAAAACGTACTCAAATAGAAGTTAAGGTTATGTACATGCTTCTCCCATCATTTTGCGAATCGTGGTTTTTTGACGTTGCAAAGTAGCCCGTAATTTCACATTTTCATCTGCAACTTTGCATGCGTGCTTTTCTAGGGGTTCTAGTTCTGCGATCCGTTTTCGGAGTCGAGCATTTTCTGCGGATATGAAGAAAGAAGGAATGGCATAGGCGCAATGGCCAATGACATCAGTATGGTAGCTAATATGAAGATGACACGTCTTGTTGGATCTTCACAACTAAGCGTGATGTTAGTAACCCGCTTAATGATCATGATTCATTTAGATTCATGTGTACCTAAGTAAATAAAGTTTACTACTGGTGGAGAGCAAACTGATATAATTGAAGTTGAACAATTTCTCCCGTGTAGAAGTTCATAAAGTCGACGGTGCAAACAAGGTGTCCAGCAGAGGCTAACTCGATTTGCGCGATGTCGAGTTCCATCTGCAACGATGTGCACTCTTCCTGAAGCGCGCGCAGCAATTCGGCAGTAGAGTCCCCGTTCCTTGATCGGCTTTCTGTGCAGTCCCCGTTCTTTGACGTGGGCCCACTGGCATCGCTGCAGTCCATTGTGCCATTCTCGGCGGAAGAAGCCATCGGAGATACATTCTCGCCCGGTATAATTTCAGGAGCGGGGGAAGTAGAGTCACCCAACACTGCTGCCATTCTCCGCTAAATCCACCTTTTGTCAAGAAAAGCAGCATCGACGCCGCAGCATCATAGGACTTCCTCCAGATACATGCAGGTGCTGCTTTGCGACGAAGGAAATTCTATTTAGACAACTTGTTGATGTCATTTTGACAATAAACACTCATTATAGAGACTCGTCTAGGCAATGCCAATGGCAAACCTTCCAATGAATTATTAAATCTCTTATATGCGAACGCAAATGCGTGGCCGTTCCTCGAGAACTTGAAGCCCTCTAGTACAAGAATTAGAAGGACTACGTACTAGTACAAAAAGCAGAATCAGGCGGCCTACCGAAAATGAATTCCGACGACGTGGTCCTATGTCGCAAACAGTGGCTATGTATAATTTTGACACTTTCGAGCATCCTACTTGTTCTTGTAGATCATGCATTAAAATATTTTAGAATCAATCAATGACGACGTCTTTTTACAGCTGGAGCTGATTCGACGTTCAATATGGTCGTGTCACAAAAGGGCGCTACTACATGGCATAGCACAAGAACCGAAAATGCTCAGATTATTATTATAACATCAGAAGATATAATAAGGCCGTAGAAGAAGTGGAACATGGGAATCGGGATCCTCATCTCGTTGATCGTCTTGGACACTACAACCTTATCATCATGATATGAACCTTCTCCTGGTTCGTCGCCTCAACACGCATGATCCTCCGCGAGCTCTTGTTCTGAACACACTATCGCTAATGCTATCGCCAAATTTTAAGCAACAAGAAGGGCGTTTGCCTATACGACACGAAGCTGGCTGATGCGTTCATTAACATTACAGACAAGGAAGTTCAGTAAGACAGACAAGGAAGTTCAGTAAGACAGACAAGGAAGTTCAGTAAGAGGAATGATGTTGAAAGTTGTAGAATGAAGTTCAGTTGTAAATGGAAGTGTTGACATCACACACACGACATGGTTTCTCCTACGCGTAAATCGCTTTATTCTCTTGTTCTTGATGGGCGTTTATCTTTTTGACTGATCTACTAAACCCAGTATCATCTAAAGCTGCAGAGCTGCCGCGACTGCGCCGCATGAACGTGAGAAACTCTTCCAATAACGTTATCGCTCCATCCTCCCGTTTGTCTTTTTCTAGTATTCTTCTCCTCACCGGCCTCTCCACATCGCGATGATTTCCGCTAGCAAGCACAGTAACATTCGCGATTGCTTCGCCAACTTTCCGTCGCTCTTCCAGCCACGTCCCGTTCTGTGCCACGGTGTCCACCGTCGAGGTGACAAATTTGTGCACGAACTTTTCGACAATAAAATCCTTTGCGTGAGCGCGGACATCATTCACTTTTTTAATCGTGTCAGACTCAGACAACAAATCCGCTGCCCCTACCACAGAGGAAACCAGCGCGTCTTCCAGCAGATACAGATACTCTAAATCTTCCAGTCCGTCACGAATATGCTTCAAGCGAATACTGGCAAGAGGGACAGACGAAGTTGAAGAAGACGAAGAGTTTTCACTTTCACAACTTTCGTCATCTGTTTCTAACCCAGGTCCTTCATCATCAGACGTGTCTACAACCCCTGGGTAGATCAGCTGCCCGTCGCCATTTCCCCCGAAATGTAGCAAGTCCGTTGTGCTGTTAAACTGGTCCACTTCCCAATAGAGCTCCCCGCGCACATCGTACAAGTAGGCTAAGACTTGTAATTTTCGATTTCTCTCAAACAGCGTGTCCACCATAAAAGAAGGCCAAGAGCTACGACAGGGTAAACCGATGCATCCGCGAGAGTGGCGATTTTCCGGCAGGTCCATGTCACAACCATGAGACATGCAGCTAATGTACCAGTAGAGAGTTTGATTTTGCTCCATGTTCTGTCTCTGTTGTGCTCCTTGACGAGAAATTACATATTTTTCACCTGTACCCGTGGACGCAAAAATCACGCCGCTATCGGCTCCATCCTTGTTGCTTGTCGTGACATTATACGTTCTCCTTTGATTCGTAAATGTATACTCCGGGTAGTCGTCGCAGTGCTTCTCTGGGTTGTGCACAAAGTTCAACAGGGGGCAAAAAATCTGGATTTGCTTCTCCGACGGAAAAAACGGTCGCTGCTGCTCTGCGAGGTAAGACATAGTCGTGATCAGGACGGGAACGTGGTATTGATTTTGCTTCGAGGTTTCTCGCTCTTCACTGCCTGTTATCGATTGGTTGAACCGCGTTAAGAGCTGGTCTGTTCTGTTTTTGCAAGTGGCAAAAGCTCCTTTCGTGGGACCAGGCTCATCGCAGGGGTAGATGTACGGCTGCACGTATTTCAACGCTGGCTTTCTTTTTTCCGGGGGGAGCAGTAGCGTTGAGTTTTCTAGCGAAGTTACAGTATCCAACTCGCTCAAGCGGAAGGCGGAGATCTGGCGCTTGTGAGAGATAAGTTCTTGTGGCTTTTCCTTTTCCATGGTCAATCTCAAAACCCGATCACTTATTTTCCCATCAAACAGACTCAGACTCACCGCACGCACTGGCTCCTCCCGCGCGGACAGCGTTGCCAACTTCACGTTCACTGGCAACGGCTCGAACTTCATTTTCCGCGGCAGGAGCAGGTCTTCATTGTTTTCGTATGCAAAGCCCTTCCCAAAGCTCAACCGATGCAACAATCCGACGTCCACTTTGCGTCGCCACCAGGAATCCTGGGTGTGAATGCCGTAGGTGGTTCGGAACCGAGATTTATCTGGCAGGGAAAAAGGCCATAGAGTGACAGCTAGCCTTTTTTCGACAACTTTGACTTCCGACGTAGAGGCCTTTGTCACTTCGATCTGAAGCACGAGCGTTACGTCTCCAGTTGACGCCGTGAAAGTGTTGGCGGAAGACCGAAAATTCTCCCTGAACAGATCGAACCAAATGAGAACCGGATGAGCTTCTGCAGCAGTAGAGTGGGCTGCTGTTCTATCCTCTTCGTCTCCTGTGCAGAGCAGCCTCGCTGGAGCGCGATTTTTCCGGAGCCACAGATCCTTTACGGGATACACGATGTCAGGCCAAAACCCAAGCGCGCCATCGCAATCCGATACCTCTTTCACGTCGATCCATCCAACGCCGTGTGCGTGCAAAGTAAGCCGCGGCTCGTCCGCCTGCCTGGTCGACGTGGAATCGACGCCGCGGCTGCGAGAATGGTCACTGCCCTCGTCTTTGTCGTGTTGCGGCTCTTGGTTTTGTTCCACCCGCGCTATGACATCTGTGACGCAGCGGCTCGTCGTTTTTCCTCCAGTTTCTCGCTTGCTCTCAAATTTTAACTGAAAACTTTCCCACTCGTTTCCTGCAATTTGAATCCTTTGCAATTCTCCATGCTCCCCGGTCGCACGCTTGTCGGTCACCGGTAGTAACTGTAGCTCGAATTCTTCTTCGCGCTGTTCCTGTTCAGCCCTACTTGCAGTCGTCGACGCGGCAGTGATTTTTTCTGTGGATGAGCCACGGGTGTACAAAAACGGGATAAGAGCAAGCGCAAACTTCGCCACACTCCGCATTCTAAAGACAACTAGAGAGTAAAAAAAAAGGCAGTATAAAGCAACGTACGTTAATAGTCGTCGTTGACACTACAGCCCGAGAGTCCTTCTCCTGAGTTATCGCTTCAATAGCCCGGATTCTCCACGAGCTCTTCTGAACACAGTATCATTGCTATTGACAAGATTTTAAGCAACGAGAGTTGGTCTGACGACACACGTTGAGAAGATTGCAAATCTTCAACTACTTCATCTTCACATGATTCGCAACATTATATTAATATAACAAAAACTAGCTCCTTTTCGATAAGGATCGATGCACAGCAGGTGGAAAAGGAATCGTTTTCTTTTCAACTAAGTACGCAATGTTTATTTTTTCGCTCCATGCCTGATTTTCTATCCCTCTCTCATATCTCTATCTGGAAGAAAATGACTAAACATCAAATGATTTAGATGACTCTTTCTCTCCCGACCCTGAGGAGGACGAGGCTCACGCATACTGTGTCTGTGCATATGCATTAACGTCGAGTCTTTATGATCTATATCTTCATCTGAGTTACACCAGTTACTTCAAGTCGAATTTGTTCAATCGTAAAAGAAAAGACATGAAGATACAAGAGGTAGAAGATGAACAACTACAGCATTTTTAGGATTAACATACCAATTTCATCAAGCATATTTCAGTTCCTCTTTCCTTTTCATTTTCTTGCTTCACTATCACTATGTTCTCATATTCCTTATCAGATAAATTGTTGTGACCGATGGCGTTGATCCAAAGTTCTTCAGAATGCAACCCCGTGGAGATCACGGCTGCGTCTTTCAATTGGAATCTGAACGAAACTGGCACTGAATCCATCAGCAGCAAGCTCATACTTCGTGCCCTGTCCTCTGAAATTGCGAGTTAAAATCTCGTCACCTAGGATCTGAAGTCTCCCAGTTTAAATGTTCACACTACAAATCTCGCACTTTTTTCAGGTTTCGACTCATCATCCTAGAAGTTTGTAGGTGTATTATTATCATCCCCAGTGTATAAAAGTCTCATCCTAATACTTATCTTATATTCGTACTCGTCTCTTCCCCATCTTTCATTTTTATTTTCATTTCTATTTTTGTTTCTATACATTTCCAATTTGAGTGTATTATCGATGACGAAGCTCTTTCTATTTGTGGACATACCCGAAAGCTCCCATCTTTGAGGAGAAAAGACGATCACGCATTTCCATTTCCAAATGTTAGCTCTATGCAGGGATTGAAGCATATTTCGTGGAACAGCAACCACCTCGCTCCGCCTTCACGTGTTCTTCTGACTTTGAGATAAATTTCTGTAAGTCCCATTGTGGTTAAGGTTATTTGTCTCTCAGTCTCACTTCTTTCCAGCCTTCGCTTTCTGCGCAGGTTTCTTCGCGGACGTTGCTTTCGGTTTCGGGGGAGCCCTTTTCACCGCCGTCGCTTTCGCTTTCGGCGCGGTCTTCGCTACAGCCTTCATCGCCTTCGCTGCTGCCGCTGGCTTTTCTTTCGGCTTTACCGTAGTAGCAGCTTTCGACTTAGTAGACTTAGCGACTGCCATCTTCTTCGACCCATTTCCTGTCCTCGCGGTGTCTGGGTTTTTGACAGCAACTGTGCCGGTCGTGTTCTCTATTTTTTCACCCTGCTGCTCTGCAGCTGGTAGCTGTACACCGACGAGAGATTGCGCGTTTACACTACTGCTGCTCTTACTTCTAGCCGAGGCCGCTGCTGCAGCACCTTAAGCTTGCTTCTTGTTACTACTCTTGATGCTGTCGGGGACTACTTTAGAAGTTCCTGTGCCGCTTACTTGCTTGCGATCTCTTGCAGCGGGAAAAACAACCATCACGGCAGTACGATATTCCAAGACCGCAAAGTCGACTGAATCTTCCGAGCCGCCAAATCTGAAAAACCCGCGACCGCCGCTGAGCGAATCCGAATCACTATCTTCACTGTTAAAATAAATAATCGTTGTGGTTGTAGAAATCAAACGGAACGCTCTTGTTCTTCTTGTTTCCCATTTTTCTCATTTTCTTGGCCTTCTTTTTGAAGTCCGTCACGAACCTCTCGTCCTCGCCGAACCAGAAGATTTTCTTGTACACCTTGTTCTGGTCAAACTCGCCGATCAATGTCCCCTCTGCATAACTCCCCCGCCAGCAGAAAAAGTCGTCGCGCGTCATAGTCTTCGGTAGCTTGGGTGGAAACGCCGACAAAAGCGAATGACACATATGGTCGCCCCACTCGCCATAAGGCTCGGTCGCCGTTGTCCTCGGTCTCATAGATGCGGAACCTGACCGAAAAACCTGTAGAGATTCATTTTGGAAGTGATTTTTTCATATTATTTCTACTTCGACAGTAAATAAAACAAGACAAGAGCGCGCACCAACTAGCGTTGGCCTGTTTTAATTAAACGAAGCTACATCATTGCGAATATTATAGGGTTACGAACGACCTCCGAACTATCGAGGGAAATTAGCCGGCTAATTTACTTTGTGTGCTTTGAGCGTCGCGGGACCTGCACCCTCTCAAAAAGGCGAGATCTTTGGAAGGATGGGCCTAGATTTGATGCAACACGCCTCGCGTCGGAGACCTAATTATAGGGAGCTAGGGAGGGGGATGAGACCGACCTATCACTCCGCCCAATGTACTCTAAGCCAGTATCTAAGGCAAGAACAACTACAACAAGCTGCATCATTATAAGTAATATCTGGTACAGCTACAGGAAACGAAACGACAGCAGTAGAACTTGTGAGACAGGCGCTTCATACTTCGTTTCTTAGAAGTTCTACCTGCAGCTTCGGCTGCCTGTGCAGCTACTGCCTCTGCGAGCTTCAGCTTTTTGATCTGGCTGCTATCCAATTCCAAAGGATCGCGCGCATTCTTAACTGGCTTCTCCTTCTTCGACACAACGGGATTGGCAGTGGCAGAGGACGCAGCTGGCACCGCAGAAGACGCAGAGGATGACGCCTCAGCCGCAGGTTGAATACCGCCATGGCCCGACATCCGCGCGAGCACATTCGACAAAGTCTTTCTCGGAGATATACAGTTCCTTCTTGGGCGCCTTCTTCCCGCGGGAAAATATTCCTGCCTCCGAGTAGGTTGCCTGGCACGGAAACATCAAACAGCCACCATCCTGCAAGAAAAAAGGATCGCCAAGCAGCTCTCCGAAAGCCTTCTGCATATCCGACATAACTTTTGAATCCGATGCCGTTGGCGCCTTCTTCCCTCTTTCCGCCCGCTTCTTCAGAAACGCCTCATCACCCAGGAACTCGTCGGTTTCGCTGAACTCCATGCTCGCCCGCGCGGTGGAAATGTTCTCCCAGAGCTTCTGCACTCTCTCGATCCCCGCTTGCGTCACTTCTTCTGGGACTCTAGGCGGGGGATCGTGCGCATCCTCTGCGTCGGTGTCATCGTATTCTTGGAGGAGCTTGCTGCCCTGCGCTGCCTTTTTTCCCCTCGCAGGCTTTCGTGACGGTTTAGGGGCGGCGATCGGCGCGGCGCCCTTCCGGTCGTTGTAAAGACCAAGCAAAGAAAGGTGTAAACGTAGAAATCGATGTCACTGGCCTCGTTTCCGAAGTACCCCTCTGCGTTTCACTCGGTCGATCGGACGCAGTGCGCTTCGTGCGAAAACTTTTTCTCATCGAGCGCCCACACATTCACGAGCTCATCGGCTGCAGAACTCCCAAATAAAGTCGGCTCCGCTTTAAAGTGCATCTCGATTTTAGCGTCGCCCAATCGACGCGGCACGACTTTGCCGAACGGAAATTTGTTCAGCAAGTAATCACCGCTGCCATCGTCCATGGAGTAGCAATGGTTGAGGTATGGCTGCAGATAGAACTCAAAGTCGCCGCCCGCATTTCGCTGCACCTGCACGGCGTTGATGGTGCGGCCGACGATGCCGTCTTTGCCCTTGAGCCGTTCAATCTGTTCCTTGGTTAGCGGTGCATCGGCGCCGTGGTTCGATCGCGGAAACACCTCTGTGTTCGTGTAGAGGTGATGACATGGGAAACCGACCGTGCTCCCATGGGAGAGAACGTTCTTGTTTTGCACCAGCGCACCTATCATCGCTGCCAGTTTTGTCCGCTGTTCCGGTTCTGTGAGCTTGCGTGGAATAAGCCCAGCCGCGGAACTGTGATCTGCGCGGCGAATCAGAAAAGCGACTGTCATGCGGATGCTTTCCTCGACCTTGTTGAACTCGTGATCAATGTCGCTGAAAAATACAGCACAGGGCAGATGCGTGGTAACCGGAATAGAAACCTTCTTCGAGCCAAAACTGAAGCCAGAAAAGCGCTCAGCTCCAGCGAGCACCCAGCATGTCGTCACCCCGACGAGGCGTGTCTTTGTGCTTGACAAAATACCCATTCTGGTATACGTTGAGAGAGTAAAGCTCGATCTCCAAAGGCGTGGTGATTTGCAACGCAGTCTCAATCTTCTCTAGCGCGCCCTGCTGTTGCAAAAAATCAGCAAGAGAAGCGTGGCCAACGTTCACGCTGAACTTGTCGCTTGACAGCTGCAGCGCATCTCGGATCGAGCTGTCCCGCTTGGTCTCTTTGCCGTGCCCGAAGGCAGCTTTTGGCATCTGACTCAAAAATGGCTGCAGGCGAGACTTCTGCTCCAGTAGAATGGTGTGCCGTCTTTTCTCTTCCTCCGAGGGCTTCGGCTGCCAATACCTCGAAGAATCAGTCGGCGGCGATTTCAACTCGGTGTATGTGCGCGCAGAGATCGGAAACTATTTCCTGGTTTCGCAGAGCCAGACGGTCGGGGCCACGCAATTGCTGGTCTTTATCGCGAAACTCGTAGCAAACGGTGAAAAACTTCCACCGAGCACGGCTCCGAGCTCTCCCTCTCCCGCTTTCTTCGTGTCGTAGTCGTCGGAAAATGAATCCGGTGCACCCGCACTGCTTGCGTCCCCGATCTCGACGTCGTCGTCGGACTCGGAGGACGCCGGCCCGTGTATACCGTTAGTATCCTCGTCGTTAGTGACCATTTTTGTTCTTCTACCTCCCAAAAATAAGTTCCGTCTTTTTGGTTTAACAGGTTAAGCAATGTACTTTGTATGCTTTCCTTTGCCTCATCTTTCTACACAAGTAAAGTCCGTTGTGCACACAAGCAGAATCTTATTTTCGTTTGGCCTACTTCTTTTGGGATCATTGAAAAATTGTGAGTAACGGCTTGCTACAGTATCTTATTAACTCGAGGATCACGGGGACGGGGCGACAATGCATGGATAAAGAAGGATCACGATCAAAGACAAGACTTCAATACAGCGACGAGAAGAACGAAGGGGCACAGACTAAAACTTATATCAGAGCAATTTGTAAGGTTTCACAGCTCGCATGGCATGGAGTGCATGGATCACATGGAGTAGCATGGAGCTAAAGGGGGAGCTTCTTGCGCCCCTTAAAGCTCTGCGCTCCATGCACTCCATGCTACTCCATGCACCATGCGTGCTATAAACTACTCTGTATATATTTATACCTAAATATCTCCAGTACAAACGCTTCATACAAAGAACGCCGCCACGACGCTACTTCCTTCATGTTGACTCACTTATACCGCGCTCACAGTCACATTACTTAAAACACGCTACGATCTCTCAGCTACTTCGCACAGGCCATCGTGCTGGGCGGCCCCTGCGGAATCCAAGCGGCTCGCGTGTTTGAGTGAATGTGAGGAGTGTCCTCGACAAAAATTCGAGTCAACAATCGTTATCAATAGCACAAGCGAAAGCGTAAGCTTCTTCAAGATCAGGAGTACCAGTAGAATAAGAGCTGGATATCTCTATTTTCGTTGTTCGTTTTCCAATAGAAATTACCTACGTGAACTTTGCAGCACCGCACACATTCGTCATCGCATGGGCCATCATCTCGTCATGCGGTTGCATGTCATATCCTGCTACAGAAAAACACTTTATGATTGAAGGTTGAACAAACCGTTGTACCTTGCCTACCATTTGGAGCGTAGGTATGGTTATGCATATTGCGTGGGTCATGTTCTTGAAATGAGTACCTAACAAATATGTATCTAACAGGGTGCATTGTAGTCGTCCATCAACCAAGTGGGCTGAGAAAAAATGAAAACAACGACTTGCTTCCTCGTCGCGGCGGAGTGTGAACAGAAAAAGATGAAAGTCTTGGCCATGTTGAATCTATCTGTACAAGAGGACTTATCTCTGCAACTCACAAGTGAGTTCTCACCTGGGGATTCATTCTTGATTCTTTGCCTAGTATGTTGAATTTTTCTGTTTTGAAAATCGAATCGGTGCTTGCTAGTACTGTGTGATGATGCTATGATATATTGTTATTCACGAAAGAGAATGTGCTTTACAGTGAATGAACCTGGCCATGACCATGCTTTGACTTGTAACACGAAATAGCCACTTATCTCAAACGTGATGATACATTATTTCTGACGTAGCCGCAAACACAACTTTACCTTCCTCTAAACTGGATTCTATTTATTTGCCGACATCAAGGTGAAACATAATTTATGTCTTCAGTCAAATTCCAACTAGAAAAATGGCATTTCCATTAAGAAGCACACTCTGTGCTCTTCTTGTACTTGTTGATTTCGATCATGTTACATCTGAATTCCTTGGTAACGTGATAACCCGCCGCTCTCCACTAATCCGTAGTGTAGCAGTTCTTCGGCTACGCTGAGTGCGATTTCTGTCGTTCTGGTATGAGTTTGAGTAACTGAAGAAAACTGAAATGCTGATACTATCTATTTTGCTGTAAAAATCATCAACCTAGTGGTGTAAAATCTTTGGTGTCCTCAATATGCTGATCGTAGGAGTCGTAAGGGTGGTAGTTAATGCAAATCGGGAAATCGAAATTCTTGCAACCGTTTTTTGTTTGATGTCATCAATTGACAATTGTGTCATTCACCTCCTCTTCATCTTCAGCCAGTCAACCGCATCCATCGGGTGATGTTAACCAACAGTCGTCCTGTGATAAGCAAGACGACCGTCCTAGTAGCGGAAAGACTCTGGAAGTCACAGAAATGTAGTGTTGTAACATTTTCACTAGAACTAGATTGGATTAATATGACTACTTGCTTTGCTGCAGCTTGGTTACTCATAGTACGTTTTGTCAAGTAGTTCATTATCACAGGCTAGCTAGCGCGAATCAGTGAATCTGACGGCTGATATCATTTTTGTGAACAACTAACATCAATTTCAATAAAGACCAGCATTGTAAAAAAAGTGAAACTGTTTCATCTTGTTCTACTAGATTTTCTCATCCCAACATTCCCACCTTCTAGCTCTAGTTCTAATTCTAGATCTGGTTCTAGAACTACAAACCTTCTATCTTCAATTCATGTTCCTCATCAACTTAGCGCAAGGATCCCCACGTCTTCCCGATGGCTGAACGAACGTACGTCTGCAGAAGCGCCGTACCGTCAGAGGGCTTACTGGCTGCCGCCGCAGAGACCACAGTCGTGTCCTTTTCACACCACCGAGTTAGAGCTAGGAGATGTGGAACAACAAGCGAGGGAGCAGCAGTCTTAATCTACTAATTTTAATGCCATTATCAACTATACCATCTCTTCATATTTTACCTTACTTTTGCGACTCAATTAATCACTTCTGCTAGAAGAACAAGAAGTACCCTGAAAATAAGAATCGCATTGGTTTAAAAGCGATTGTTGATGTAGCAAGAAAAGGGTCTGCAGAGTACATGAGATTCTCCAACTTCTCCATCCAATGACGTAATAGCTTTAGTTTTGAATCATCAGTTTCCTAATATTCTTGATCTCGAACTCGAAGAAGATGAAGCACAAATAACAAAGAAAAAGAAACTGAAAATGAAGAGTTTCCAATAATTAAGTAAATGTTTGGCTCTACTACTTGTTGCTCTAGCCTTTCAGTGTTCTACTTCTACTTCAACTTGTAACGCAAACTTTATAATAAGGCCGTAAGTTTAAACATCCCGCATTAGGAGTTGGGAACTCCTCAGTGCCACAGCGAAGAATACCGTTTGCGAAAGTGCTTGTAGCTGCTACAGATGGCGGGAAAATTACATGTCGACAGACGCGACCATTATACTGGAATCCAAGGCATGCCTCATTCGCAGAGCAGTCCCGTTGACACTCTTGGTATAAACTGATACAAATTAATAGAAGTAGAGTTCCTTAAAAAGTAAAAAAGACAAGTGTAGAAAAAGAAAAATGGATGCAGTCTGTTCATCATCTTTTCAACAATGAAGCATCAAGAAAGAATGTGACCATGACGATACCCATTAACAAATCTAAGTCATTGCGTAGTACCTGAAGCAGTTCTGCTGAATGTTGCAGTAGTAGGCTGAGGAAAAAAACTGGACGATGCAATCCGCGCAACTTTGCTTTCCGTACACTTCTTTGGTGACGAAAGGCGATGAGCAGTACTCGGGTCGCCAGCTGAGGCCTCCCTGCGCTTGATAATCCGCAAATGCGGCAGGCCCTGGAGGCCAAAACAAGGATTCTGAACTCGTTTCTTGGTAGTTTTCGTGCACCTTCATGGAAGCTTTAGAGCAGGTAGAAGATAGAAGAAGAGCGCCGTGGCATGTTGAGAAGGACCACAACTGTGTTCTTCTTAGCGTGAAAATATCTTCACTCCAACTCCATCTATTTCTTCTTTATCGATAATCATAATATTAAGAGCAATAAAATTCAGCAAACACTTCCCCTCCGAAACCTCAACCGCCAACACCCGCAGCCACAACCTCCGACACAAAAACCAACAAACCCCAAACCCATGAACCCACGAAACCAAGAAACCACGAAAAGAAACCATGAAACCACGAAACGAAACCACGAAACCACGAAGCCATGAACTCCTGATCCAGCAAATTGAATTTCAGAAAAAACGCGTAAAATCAAAAATCTTGGGATTTGAGTGGGGCACCCAAATCCAGCGAATTAATTTAATCCAAAAGCGACAAAATAACGCGGAAAGATTCGAAATTTGAGAAATCCAAATCCAGCAAATAGAAGCGCAGAAAAAATGCGCAAAATCAAAAATTTTGGGATTTGAGATATTCAAATCCTGCGAATTCAATCACAAAGCGACAAAATAACGCGGAAAGCTTCGAAATTTGAGAAATTGAAGCCCGGGATTGAATTTCAGAAAAAACGCTTAAAATCAAAAATTTTGGGATTTGGGGTATTCATATCCACCGAATTCACTCCGAAAGCTTCGAAATTTGAGAAATTCAACTCCAAGACATTGAAACCGAGCAAAAGCGCACAAAGTCAAAAGCTTCGAGATTTGGGAACTTCAAATCCGGCGAATTCAATGCCAAAGGGGCGAAAAAATGCAGAGAGCTTCGAAATTTGAGAGATTCAAACTCATGAACCCACGAACTCACGCACTCTACTCGTAAGAAAGCCCATGAACTAACGATCCAGGAGTTTGAATGTCGGAGAGCAAAATGAAAGTCAAAAACGGAAACCCAGCGAATTTAATCCCAAAGCGGCAAACTAATAAGGAAAGCCCCGAAATTTGAGAAATTCAAATCCAAGGCATTAAATCGCAGAGATACGGCCTAAAATCAAAAATTTTGGGATTTGAGGAATCCAACTCCAGCGAGCTTAATCCCTAAGGGGGAAAATAATAGCGAAAGCCTCGAAATTTGAGAAATTGCCACGCCGGGCGATTGAATCTCAGGAGAAAGGCCTAAAGCCAAAAGTTTCGGAATTGGAGGAATTCAAATCCAGCAAATTTAATCCGCCCCAAAGCGGCAAAGAAAATAATGCAGAAGGCTTCGAAATTTGAGCGATTCAATTCCAAGAGACTGAATGCCAGCGAAACTGTTTAAAGTTTAAGAATTTCCTGCCTGTTCCCTCGGTTACTTTGGGGGGAGGGGCATCCTAGTGCGAAAGGTTGTCATCGGCCGCTCCAGGCTAGTACTAAAGCGCTAAAAAAAACTCTACAACGACCCCTCCAAGCTCTCCATCTTCCAACTTCAAACCCCAAGCCCCAGAACTTATGAACTTACGAACTCATGAGCTTCTAAATTTAAGACATTACGAATTTACGAAAATGCAAATTTATGCATTTACGAATTATATATTTACGAACTTACGAGTTTGTGAGTCTATGAATTTAGTCCATAACTTACGAGCTTACGAATTTGCGAGTTTATGAATTTAAGAAATTCGCTTACTCATGAATTATTTCCGGGATTGTATCTCAGCGAAGCTTGTTAAAGTCGAAAACTTTCAGGTTTGGCGAGTTGAATTCTCAGAGAAGCCTGCGAAAGTCAAAACTTTCAAAGTTGAGAAATTGAAGCCCAAGAGATTGAATTCGGCGAAGCTTGTTCAAGTCAAAAGCTTTCGGATTTGACGACACGACCGAGTTGCATTTTCGAAAAGCGAAAAGCTTGCTAAAAGTCAAAGCTTTCAGACTTGAGAAGTTGAAACCTAAGGGATTCAATTTCGGAGAAACTTGGCAAAGTCGGAAGTTTTTGGATTTGGGAGATTGAAACGAAACCCCAGGGGTCGAATCTCGGAGAAACTTGCTAAAGCCAAAAACTTTGAGACTTGACGAATTGAGATCCATCCAAGGAATTGAATTCCAGCGAAGCTAAAGCTTTTGGATTTGAGAAGTTTAAACCTAAGAGATTGAATGCCAGAGAAACCTCCCCAAGCCGCAAGTTTCTGGATTTGAGAAATTCAAACCCAAGCGATTGAATCGTGGAAAAGCTCGCAAAAGTCGAAAGTTTTTGGATTTGAGGAATTCAAACCCAAGAGGCTGAATCTCCGAGAGGCTTGCTAAAGTCGAAAGCCTTTGGACTTGAGGCATTGGAGTCCCAGAGGTGTCTGAATGTCGGAGAAACCTGCGAAAGCCAATAGCCTGTAGACCCTACGCCCTCGCGCATAATGAAAAATCCACAACGCCCCCCCAAGCTCCGAAATGAAAACACCTGAACCAGAAACACTTGGACCCAAAACACTCGAACCAAATACACTCAGGCGAGATACTCACTCACTTAGAGTCGATAAAATCCAAGAGCCTTGCTATCTTCTTTTGCGCAAAAGCTGCAAAGTTTTGACTTTGTCAGCCAAGACCAAGCTCCAAGCTTTTCAAATTCAAAAACCCAAATCCAAAAACTCGAGCCTAAAGCCTCAAGCTTAAGGCCTCAAGCCGCAAACTTCAAGCCCAAAACTTCGAGCCCAAGGCTTCAAGCCCAAAACTTCAAAGCCAAGACTTCAAGCCAAGCGCTTGAAGCCCAACACTTTCAATCCAAAGCCCCAAATCCAAGATCTTAAGGCCAAAACTTCAGACCCAAAATCTCAGACCCAAGACTTCAGGCCAAACCCTTCGAGCCCAGCACTTCACTCAAGTCCAAAGCTTCAGCCTGCAAGCCCAAAGCTTCAAAATCAAAGCGCCAACCCCGAAGCTCTACGCCCCGCGCTTTGCTGGAGCTCAAAGCCTCACACTGAAAGCGGCCGCGGGCTTCAAGCTGCAGGCCAATGGCTTCCATCAATCTCGCCCCAAGTCTCCACCTCAAAGACTTACGCGCGAAGCTTCGCACTCAAGACTCCCAATCCAGAGCCCTGCACTAAATTCAAAAACCAGCAAACCTTGAGACATCTCAGAAACCTTAGAGACAGAAGCGGCCTCCTCTGTTAAATTCTGCGGCGCCGCTGTCCCGCCTCCTCTGGCGCGGACCACTTCGCCAGGAAAGCGTCGCGAGCTGGCGGAAGAGGAGCGGGGGGGGGCGCGTCTTGGCGAGGGAAATGCTCGAAGGAGGTGGAGGATTCTAGTGGAGGGAGAGCTATCGGGCGCTGAAGTCTAGTATTAACGAGCAACAGAAAAAACCAACAACGACCCCTCGAACCTCCGAACCACACACATTCGAACCCAATATACCTGAACCAAAAAGAACAGAACCAAAAATACTTCAACGAAAAACACGCGTGACGCGACCCGCGTAAAAAACTTCTATTCCGCTCGCTTTTCTTACCAGCAAACAAACCAACGGACAAACAAAGGCAACCCGTTAGCCTATGAACAGCATGGCCTGGCCTGGCATCCTTGTAAATAAGTTATATATAAGCTTAGATGCTACATCCTTGAGGCTCCAAGCTTGCGCGAAGCTTGCAACGCGCTACCCTGGCACTTGAGTCCCTTTGCTTGTCGATGAAGTTCAAAGTTTTCGCTTTGCGATTTTCGGAGTTGTAAATTGAAACTTTGAACTATAAACATTGGAAATAGCGAAATTTTCGATTTCATCGAAGATAAATACACTCAAAAAAATTGGATGCAAAATCTTTAATTTTATTCAAAGAAGGCAGTAAATTTATTTAAAGGTTTGAAATATAAAAGCGCCAGCTTTCAGTTTCGCGCAAAGATGGCCAAACCTAACAAGAGACCAGGAAACTCCCGGGCCTACCATTTCGCGGCGTGCTATTCAATGGCCGCACGCCGCCAAAAGCCCGGCCCTTGTTCCGATCAACTCCGCCGGACGGTTGTCGCGTCGGGAAGGAGCCGGGAAAGCGGAGGCACGCCATGGCGGGGGAAGTGCGTGCAGAGGGTGAAGGATTCTAGTGGGAGAAGTGCTACCGGGCGCTTAACTCTTACCTTATTTTGTTTTTCGACAATATGTACTAGTACGTTTGAGTGCTGCTTGTCGTTTAGAACTTCTGCAATCTCTGAATCTGATGTACATCGCGGCCAAAAATTTAGACCTCTCTGATACTGATTCTAAGCTACATCAACAAGATGAAGATGCTACGTCTTCAGTTACATCAATTCATAAAAACCGAAGTTACGGAGGTGATTCCTCCAACGCCGATAAGTGCCTCCCATGCATCGGACACGTCGCCGGATTGTAGAAGCGCCTGGATTTCACTAGGCAGCTGTCCGATGCGAAACTGTAGTGCGATGACTGCTGCATCGCCAGTGGCGGTTTCTCCGGGTTTAGAGTTGGATTGGGACGTAGTCCTCTTGTACGAGATCTCTTCTGCAAAAATAACATAGTTGTTCTTACTGTTGATGTTGTTCATGATCCTTCACAACAGTTGTGAAGGATCATGATATTCCTTGCGCCGCCATCCCTTATTTTAGTAGAACGATATTGATATTATTGAGACATAAACTAGCAGCTAGAAGTAGAAGTAGGGTACGGTTTTAACTACAGATAGATTTCATCAGCAAAAAATATAGAATTTACTTCATCGAAGCATTTTTCTCTGTCAATCTGTGACTCAAATAATGGAGTTGAGGAGAAGCCTTAACAGGTGCAGTAGTAGTTTTATCCACCCCGCGTGCTGCAGCACTTGCACCCAGACTCAACAGTTGCGGATCTGGCATCTTCTTTTCCTGACCAGTTGCATGATCGATGATCTTTTGAATCGATTGCACGCTCTTTTCCTCCTGATGCATCTTGTCGTCGAATGTTGGTCGCTCCTTCGCAGAGGAGGCTTTGGTTGTCGTGGCGTTCCTTAGTGCATGCTAGAAGAAGTTATCATGTAGAAGAAGTCAGTGTCAGTAAAAACAGGGAGAAGTTGCAGATCTTCCTTGTTAAGTAGAGGCAGAAGTTACACATTTTTCATGCAACATCGAATGAAGATGAACAACAAGTTGTTGACTTGGTTGAGCTCTCTAAGAAAATATCATCAGCAGTCTTAAAATGGAAACTAGACTCTGAAGCCTGGACGCAATAGTATTCGAAGTTGATGCAAGGAGGCCACCTGCGGACCCGGCTGTTTCATCTTCCATGTGCTGGCGAACTTTACTCATTTGCGTTGGATCGTCTTTTTTTCGAAGTTTGACCAATGGCGAGTTGAACACGGAAAAGTGTAACCCATGCGAGGGGCCAGAACCCGTCTGTTAAGTGGGACGAGGAAGAGACGAGAGAATAGAAACATAATAATTTGAATATTTCCAATAACACTAAGTGTCTTCGCAGTATTTGACCACTCCTGCACTATCCTCTTCCATTTCGAAAATACAAATGAAAATGAACTAAGTATATGAAGACGTGCTGTTGTAGTAAGCACCTGAAGGAGGGATGAGACCATGCTAAGCGCTTTTTCGGTCGGAAGGGTAGCTGCTGCGCCAGGGTCATCCATCATCGTTGGATCGCGTGCTGCGTCCGCAGCCGAAAGGATACGCAATCGCAAATCATACAACGGTGACTAGGCTTAGATGATCATGTTGACTTCGTCGTGGCTCATGATGTGATGATAATTATTATTGGAGAGGTGATATACAACAGCAGGAGCAGTAGTTATTATTTGTAAGCCATCAGTCTTACCACGTCAAATAGAAATGTTCTTGTGCTGGCTTAGAGCGAACTTCTTGCTTCTTCTACTTAGTAGACACAGTTGTTCTAGTTATCCTCATGGTATCCTTATGCTTATCTATCAATATTACCTTCTTGAATGAAACTGCTAGAAGAGAATCCCTCATCGTAATGAAATAGTGTCTGGAAGACGCGTGCGACACTCAGTTCAGCGCTGCGATTCGCTCCAAGAGCGCTCATATCCGCCACCTGGATGTCGATCCGGCCACTGATCATGATATTTTTGCCTTCATCTTAGAGCTCGAGATGCAGAAGTAAAAGATCGTTTCATCCACTTCCAACATCCTGTGGCGCATGCGATTACTCCATCTCCTAGTCCTATGTGGCTGTATGATGACCTTGACCACTCCAAGACCACCACGACAACAAACTACTAAGGACTAGATCTCAATATATTTTTTCATACATAGCTAGGTCTCTACGCACATTTTCTATTCATTATATTGAATAAACCATGATGATTGAACGATAATATAGGTGCATATGTATCATACACGGAAAATCTATATCTCCAGGCTTCATCGACACGGAAAATGATTCAGGTGGAGAGTCTTAATCATTCATCAGCTTCTTCATTGGCTCCGTTGGATTCGGCGTCTGCTGCGTGGATCCGGTATTGTTCCTACCTGTGCCGGTAGCTGTTGCAGCAGCATCTTTCGCTTCGTCGTTAAAGCCTACTTCCATCTTTGAACTACTCGTGCATCGGTGCGATATCTTCCAACTGATGTACGAATACTCTACTTAATTTAGTGTACACTGTAAACTCAAACTTTACTACAGGGAACATCAAGATATGCTGAATAACAATTAAGTATGGGCTTTGCCGAGACTCTCATAACGTCGATTACAGAAGAAGACGATGAAGAATCTTGAGCAGCCTGCAGTGCAGCCGCGTCTTGGGCAAGTGTTTCCGAGTTCACTAAATTCGTCGCGGTTTCGTCAAGTGCTTTACTGTCTTGCGCAAGCTGACAGATGTAAGATTTTTATAATTTCGGAAGTGGGAATGGCGATTGGAGTGAAAAAGAGGTAAAAGTGGAAACTTGATTCGATTTCGATGTGCTTCTGTAGCACTCGCTTGTAGTTCTTCTGACATCATTGATTATGTTTTCATTTTATTCAACATTCCGAAATATTAATTTGTAAACGTAACCTCAGTCTCATGACATGAGCATGATTATGATTTCCAAGTCTTACTAAGTTTAAGTAGTACCGAGTCCAGGTTGTCCCCTCGATGTCGCTGTGCGGTGTTAATTAGGGAGAAATTGTTTAGCCACTGCTTTACATCTTGGCCTTGCGGCGGATGCTGGCCACTCATGCTGATGATGCGTTTCCCCAAATTCGCTAGCGCTTTTTCTTGCTCTTCCTTCTGGTCCGCACGATACTTCAACAATGAAGGTACATTCTTCAAATCTTAATCTACCTCTTAGTACTTTAAGTACTTGCTAGTACTAGTTGTACTATGTTGTACAATGCAGATGCAAGAAGAAAAATAGAGGTTTCATAAGCTACCCGAGGAGACACTAGGTGGCGTTTGTAACATCAGCCGTCGACATCAAGTTGTGAGCTACTATCAACAACAAAGAAAATGTGAAAGAGTTTGAACAAGAACCTAAGTGAGCGTAAAGTTGATTCTTGCTCGAACTCTTTGTCGAGTTTCGCTTTTTCCGCTTCAAACTTCTTTTGCAGTTCTGCCTCAGCGGCCGCGTGTTGGCGATCCAGCTTTTCCTGGGCTCGTTGAGACTGCGTGCTCACATGCGAGAGTACCTGTGCCGCGAGCGATGAGGTATCCACAGTCGCATCACTCTTCTTCGTATTTGCATTGAGATCGACGGACGAGATTATCTCGTGTTTCTTCACGTGGTTCTCTTTCTCAGCACCGGTATGTTGCTTGTCCTTGTCCGCTCCCTTTAGAGAAGCACCCGTCTTCTGTTTTGTGACAGCCGCTTTTGACGCTGCCGAATTACCTTCTTGTGTGTTCTTAGTCGTCGACTTCGTGCCTGCTCCCACTTTGTTTCCACCAACCTCTACTCTCTTGCCGTGCTTCTTCTTGTGGTGGTGTTTTCCTTTCTTACCGCGCTTGTTTTTGCCGACCAGCGACTTGCCGTGGTGGCTGTGGCGTGTGGCGTCGTATTCTCCCTCTAGATGGATTGCGGACGCGCCAACTTGTTCATCTTCCTCCTGCGCGACCTCCTCATGTTCTTCAGCATTGGCCGCCGCCTCGGCAAGCTCTTCATCAGATGCATTTTCTTCCTGGAGGTCTTGCTCATCTACTTCTAGTACTCCCACTTCTGCTTGGTGATCTTCTTCGGTTGTGTCGATGTCAGCAGTTTCTTTTTCCTGCTCTCGCTCAGCCAGCGCCAGCGTTCCTGGTGCTTGATGGCCGTTTTCGTCCTCCTGTCGAGGCTGCGTCGCTACAGAAAACGCCACTTTTCTTGTGGTACTAGGTGAAGAAGTACGCTGGTCGTGGTCATTTCCTGGCTGGATCTGGAAGGAGAGAGAGGAGTTCTTTAGCTTTCGTTTGCTATCGAAAGTGACACCGAGACTAATCCGTTGGTTTCTACGAACGCCTGTAGCAACTCTCGGATCCGCATTTGATTAGCGCTATTTTTCCCATAGAAGCTCAAGCTCATCTGATACTTTATAGCTGAGTCATTTTCCTTGAACGAACAAAAGCTAGGTGGAACGACATAGACATAGACGAGGTCTACAACTTCAACATTATGAGCTTCAAAATCAAACACGAAAACGATGAATTCGGAGATGCAATGTAGCTTGTCTTAGCCGTAATTCAGTGCAGCAGAATTAATGCCAGCGCCTACATCTGTTCCTCCACGGAAGCCTCCTGCACTTTGTTGTTGTTGTTGTTGATCGCGTGCTTGTGCTGACGATGCGTCAACGAGAATTTTCTCTTCATTATCTTCATGTTGATCTAGCTGCAACTCCTCCTGGCCAGTACGGACTAACAACATCCCGTTCTTATCCTGCTCCTTCATATTTTTAGTACTCTTTTTCGATGAAGATTTTCCATCGGACGCTGCTCCTGCATCGGGGTGGTCGCGCTCAGATCGCTGCTTTTGCGCTAAAATGGCGTTCTGCTCAGCGGCGCCGCGAAGTCGCAAAATTTGGTCCAAAATCGCCGCTAAGTCGGCTTCCGTTTTTCGTGCGTGTTTGCCTGAGGAGGATTTTTTGCGCTTGTGCAGGGACTCCAGCAGTCCGTGCACGCGGTCGGCAACGCGTGAGAGCATTCCTGCTTCCTCTGCGGGGCTCGGAACCGCCTCAACGCTTTCTAACGCAGTCTCCTCCACACGCCGTATCTGACTCAAAGCCGCAGAGGTGCCAGGTGCAGTAGGATGTCGTGAAGCAGTAGATGGAGCATGTCCTACTCCACTTACGGGAACAGAAACACTGCTAGTAAAAATGATCTCGTCTTGTCCACCGTCTTCATGCGATTTTTGTGCACCATCAACGTCATGCGTTCGGATTCGGTTGTGGTCCTCCATATTATCGCTTGAAGATGAATCCTCATCGTCCACAAGACTGCTCATCATGACGCTATGATCCTCGTTTTCAGCCTGTTCTGCTCCTGTTGTCTCAAGATCATCAGCCTCATCTTCTGCGTCCTCTCCTTCGCGCACACTGAGTTGCTCCAAATTTTGGAGAACGCCGCCAATTTGCTTGAGACTCTCTGCACTAGTACCATGCTTCCGCCGTTGCACCTGCTTGAGAGTGTGTAGATCGTGCACGACTTGCTGCAGTAGCACGTCCTGCTCGGCCTCCAGTTCTGCTCGGCCTCTCCGGATCAACGCAGCGCCCGACGAGTTCTTCTTTGTTCCTGCAATCACGTGGCCTTTCTTCATGCTCTTACTTGTCTTTCTCGAGACGGATGGACGATGTTTTATTTTATTCTTGTTTTTCTGCTTTTCCTTGTCCTTCTGCACAGCGATTTCTTCCTCAGAGGATGTTGTAACTTTCTGTTTTGCAGAAGTCGATGCAAACTTCTTATTAATCGCTGCTGCTCCTGCAGAACCGTTTTTCCCATTAGTGCTACTGCTCCCGTGCCCAGACAGAGAGGCGTCTGAGATCGGTGTGGCTATTGTCGTGCGAGTTTTTGAGTGCTTGGCGGACTTCACTGAAACCTCGGCACTATCTGTCCTCTTCGGAATGGTTATCGAAGTCTTGATAGCTTGTCTCTTTGCTTTCAGTTTCGTCGCTGCAGATGCGCTGTACTTCTTCGCGCGTTTAGAAGACTTGCTCCTGAGGGTATTGGTTGATGTTCCTTGAAGTTGTTGCTGTTGTAGTTTTTGTTGCGCTCTAGAAGATATTTCCTCTACTGCTTTCTTGTCAGTTGTCGTGCCAAGTGCTTTTTGCACTGCTTGAACAATGACGTCTGTTAGCGCTTCCGTATCTGCTGTGCTTCCGTTTGCTCCTGCGTGGTTCTCTTCTCCTTCAGGTTGTTCTTCACTACGACCAATATTCATCTGATGTTGCTGCTCTTGCAGCTCCGTTGACGCCGCCACAACCTTGGACGAACCCCACGCATTATTCAACTCGTCCGCAACCGCATCCACATCGTCGTCGACGGCTGGCCTATTTGGATACTTCGCGGCAAGGTGGGGAGAGCCCCAGGCATTGTTGTCGACCTCCCGGTCTTCGCTTTTCTCGGCGACGCCTTTTGCCCTTCTACCTGTTCCTGTTTTTAGAGCTACCGTCAACTGATGAAGGTTACCTCAGTAGTTCTTGACCTCTTCTTTCGGGATTTAGGTTTACGGAGGTGGAAACAATTCAACTGCGAATTCGGATTTCTCCATCTTCGAGGAATTCGATTTTGATCATGATGAACAAGTAGTACAGGAATCAAAGGAGGACATTGCCAAAGTCTAACCGAGAAATCTCAATTTATATATAACTCGTCGTGGTCCTGCTCTTAATGTTGTTTGTTTCGTTGCGAGCACCGGAGATCCCCACGCGTTACTCGCCTGCCCAACTGCATTAGAGGCCTCTGAGGCCACCTTCTTCGTCAATGGAGATGACTCTCCTTGGTTCAAAACCGCGGCTCCCCAGTCTACTGTGTTTTTAGATGAACTAGCACGAGAAAAGGTAACCTTAGGTTCATCATCATCGTCATCCTCACCACCGCTAACGGTTCCGGTATTTTTCTTGAGACCAGAAGCAGATGAAAGATGATGAGACGACGAAGCACTACTTGCTTTCTGTTTCTTCATCGCAGGAGCTGCTACTACATGTTGGCTTGTTGTAGAAACTGGCGCTTGCTTGTGGACCGATACTGCGGACGAACCCCACCCGTTGTCGACGTCCTCTGAGCTCCCGACTCCTGCTGCAGCGTTAGGTCTTCTCACAGTAGAGGCAACTCCTGCCCTATTCGCAACTGCTTTCGTCCGTACGGGAGAGCCCCATGCATTGTTGCTCTCATCATCAGGGTCAGCTCCTGCTCGTGCTACTTGCCCTTGTGCAGTACTTTTTGATTTTGAAGAAGAAGAGCTAAGTGAACGTGAAGTTCTGTGGTGGGCCATAACATGCGACGACCCCCAACCATTGTCTTGCTCCTGTTCCTCTTTTGAAGTTCCGTGTTGTACGTGAGCAGCTGGAGAAGCACCGCCGGCCTTACTCTTTACAACAGCGGTCTTTCTAATATTGGATGACCCCCAGCCATCGTCCTCTTGTTGATGTTGCTGTTCAGCCGGAACTACCGGAGGCTGTCCTCCATGGGAAAGTTGTTCTTCCTCGTACTCTTGTCGTGCCTCTTGTAGTGCGTGTGCTTCTTCAGCAAGGTACTCTTCTTGTTCGGCTGCTGAGCCCGCTTCGCTGAGTGCCTCTACTTCTGCAGACTGCTTCTCTAGTAGCAGATGTTGCGGCTCTTCCTGTGGAGGTTGAGCTGCGCCGCTCTTTTGAATTTTACTACTGGCCTTCTGCTTCTGTTGAGCTAACGACGACGTAGTTGCTGCATTATGCTGCAGCACATTTGAGGAGCCCCATTCATTGTCTTCCTCTGCCACGGCTTGCTTCCCTTTCTTCTCCTCTTGGTGTTGAGCTAGGGATGATGTGCCTATTATTGAATGATGCATCACATTGGAGGAGCCCCACCCGTTGTCTTCGTCTTCCGTTGCGAGGTGCTGCTTGTCCTTCTGCTTCTGTTGAGCTCCGGACGAGGTAGTTGCTGAATGATGCATCACATTCGAGGAGCCCCATCCATTGTCTTGCCCTCTTGCGGATTGCTTCCTTTTCTTCTCGTCCTTCTGTTGAGCTCCTAGGGATAATGTACTAGTAGTTGCTGAATGACGCTCCTGATGAATCAACACATTGGAAGACCCCCAGCCGTTGTCGCCATCTTCTGAGTCTACTGAGGCGCGCGGTGTCTCCTGCTGCTGCGGTTGTATGATCTTCATGCCAATTTTCTCCGTTGCACGAGAATGGACCACGTTAGAAGAGCCCCAGCCATTGTCTGCAACCAGGTTTGGCATGGGCTGCGCAGGCGCAGGTGCGGATTCTAAGGTGTTCTTTGTAATGATAACACGTTGATCTTCTGCAGCTACATGTGATCGCATCTCCTGTTTTTGCGAAAAGGAAGATGTTTGTCTTGTTTGTTGGGATGCGACTATTTCTGCTGTTAGACCTTGTTTAGTATTTGAAGATTTGTGGCTATGCGGCTGCCCTGATGATCCCCAACCGTTGTCTAGTTCGCGCACAGCGACATTTGTAGAAAGACTACTGGAAGAAGACTTCTTCATCGTCGTTTCTTCTTTACTTCTACCAAATAAAGAGCCTGCACCTGCTCCTTGTTGTTGTTGCTGTCTTCTCCGCCCTACAGCTACAGCAGCCTTCAGTGTGTTTGTACTTGCTGTCTTCTGTTTTCGTGCTGTGTCTCCACGATGCTGTCCTACTAAGGTGGAAGATCCCCCGCCATTGTCCGGGATAGGTAGCGAAACGGTAAGACCAACGTCTCTTCTTGCCTTGGAAGTGGCCTTGCTCTTCTTCGCCGCTGCAGGCAAAGCTGCCGCTTCTTCCTGCTTGCGCACTTCAGGATCTTTGTGCCAGTCGGAATTTTGAGACAGCTGCTCCTTCTTCGCTTTGATTTTTCTGCTTTAGAAGACAGAGGTTGCAGTTGTTCGTCGTTGCAATTGCATAGCCAAAATCATATAATCACATCCTGTCGTTAACTGGTCCTGACTCATCTACCTCTTCCTCTAGCTTTACCAAGACCAAGGAAATAGTGATCCTCGTGCAGGTTTCTTTCTTCATCTTCAATTATATTTAGCCGCGAATCTATTACAGATCCATTTCTATCCGTCGGCGTCGGTATTGTAACGACAGCCTTAAGTGTGCAGGTCGACTAGTGTGCTCTCCGCTTTGGTCACGAGATCCTTGCTGACACCTCGACCGCGGGCGAATTTGACTGCATGCTCCAGTTTCGCAGCTGCCTGCTCCATATTCGGCAGTGACTCTTCCTCCGCCTCTAGTTCTTGGTGTGACATCGAAGACTGCTGCTCGTTGTTGCGTTGTTCGCCACCGGTCGCCGTTATCTCCTCGCTGGTTGTAGAAGTCGACCCTTCTTCTAGACGCTGTTCGGTGTGCAACATATTCACGCTCTGTTCCTGTTCTTCTTGTTGATTGAGAGGGCTCATCTCCTGGTTCGCCTCTACTTCTTGCACTTGTGCTTTGTCACCATCAGCAACTAGAACATTCTCCGTGCCGACCGTATCTGCGCCAGCAGCTGGTACGGGGACCGGGAGGTCCAGCGGTACCGACTCGACGCTCGGCTGCTGCTGCTCCACAAAGGAGGACGCCGACGCGTTTTCTGCAGTAATATCCTCCATTGCGTTGCTAGTGCTGACTTCTCTTTGCAACAATGCCAGCTCGGAGCCAGCGTGCTGCGTGTAGTCTATGAAAGGAAAAAGTGTACTCATTGTCAAGAAAAGCGGCAGAATTTCGTCCTTATTTCTTCGTGTTAATTATATAGTGAGTACCATTTTTTCATTTTCCTGTCATATAGTCTACCGCATCGTCGTTTTCCTCGAGGCGTGAGAGCACCTCATCGAATGCTCGACTCAATTTCCCGACAGCCAATGTCATTCGGCCTTGCTCCTCTCCCCCTGCACTGCTCGCCGCCGAATCATCACTGTTGGTTGTGGCGATTTGGTTTTGGTATATTTCAATAGACTTATCATCATCAAACATTATCATGTCTTCTATATCTTTAACAGAGGCATGAACGTAAGTGACGACTTTTAGAATCAAAAAAACATGAAAAAAGAGAAAGAATCTGACTACACTAAGTATGTGAATCACAGTCAAGTAGAAGTTGCAAATAGTAATAGAAGATCATCATGATCATCCTGGTGGTCCTTGCTAAGAATTTGATTATGGAGACAACGTATACTTACTTAGATCTAGATGAACATGATGAAGGCATTTGGATAAGTACGGAGAAGATGCTGCCGCTAAAATTTGAGTGAGGTCTGCTGTCGATGCGGAGGCCATGGCTGTTTGGATGAAGGCGGAAGAAGCTGTACTACGTCGGCCAAGGTCTAGATGTGGGGAGAGGTCACCCAGCTCATTCGCGTGCACTTCTTCGATGTTTTTGTTCACCTGCTCAGCGCGTCTGCCGTCTTCCTGCAAGTCGAATGGATCTTCGGAAACTGAATTCTGCTGGGCCGTCTTCATCGACGCAGCAGTGTTCCATGCTGGTCGTGCTTGATGCCGTTTCCGTGTCTCTGTCTTCTTCACATTCACTTCGTGTTCGTCGTGAGCTGCTAAACGACTATACTTCGAGTTGCTCTCAGACTCTTTCGCGAGTTCGGTAACGGCATCTTGGACTGCGCGATCGATCTTCACAGCATCTGAAGTACCGACTTGCAGCCCCTCCACAAAAACTATGCTCCTCCTCGTCATCGCCGCAGATGAAGCGGCAAGGAGAATCGATCTGGTGCGCCAAGAGCACGACATCGCATGCTGATGCTGAGCAGGACTTCTAGCCTGAGCAGGACTTCTAGTTGCTCTACACGCTCGACGGTTCATTTCGTCTACCTCCTCTACCTGTTTTTCTACAACGACCTGCTGCAGGTTGGTGCGCCTCATCTTCATCGGCGTGGTCGTGTTCATCGAGGTGAAGAAGTAGATCGACAGGGGATGTTCTTCAAAATCAACAACACTTGAATTGTAAAAAAATGTATTTTTACTGTTGCTTTACAACCAGTTGTACTTAATCATGAACTTCTTGTGTTGTTGACTTGTGATTAAGTACTCAAAAGGTGGTTTATCCCAACCGACAAAAACAAAAACAGCTCTTGGAGCCTTTTGAGATATATGGCTACCTTGTTGCTGGAATCTTCTACTAAGGCCGCCTTGCTACACTACCATGTTGGTTCTTGGCGGTGCTTGAGTGAAGCCGTCGGAGCTGTGGTTGCCACATCAATCGACGACTCCCCACGACCAAAAGCGTCAACGTTCGTTGCCATGATAGTCTCGAGACATCCCTTACGAGTACTTATAACAGAAACTTCTTAATATCTTTTAGATTTATTGCAGCAAGGTCGAACGCCTCCTGGAAGAACGACTGTTGCAGACCGACGACATCAAATAAATAGTGGAAAATTGATGATGATGATGATGATCATGATGATCATGATGATGTCTGATGTGTAATTCTTCTGCTTTGACTGACAACACATCGTAGTACGCAGAAGTTTTTCTTGCGCCCCCCTGCATTTGCATTTCTTGCAATTTTTCACGTCAACGCCTGACTCTCTTCAAATACTAATCCGATGTTTTTTTTCTTTTTTCCTACCATTTCACGGATATTAAGCTGTACGTGTCAGTCTGTGCTCTTTTAGCATCATGCCCAATCCGCATCCATCGGCGGAAAAATATCTCTCAGACACTCGATTGTAGCGTCTTTATTGCCATTCGAATAGCTGCAAGTGGGAGTGGCATAAATAATCAATATTTGTGCCTTCTCTTTCAGATACTCAATCAGATAGACTACTTCTATCGTTGACAAGCAACAGGGACGTGCTTCACGTGATGCAATCCTCCCCAGATTGCACCGTTCGCCGATGTCTCGTCATGCTTTCGTATGTAATTATGCATGCATCATATTTTTTCTTGAAGAGTCGATGAAGCTGTGGGACGAAGCTCCCTAGCACGTGCAGTCAAGGTTATTGATGCAATGAATTCTCAAGGGTGTTCGGAGCGAAAATATTTGGTTTTTCGGGGACTGGAAAAGTAGATCGAGTACGAGTACAACAGTCCACAGGAGGACTCGACCAGAGGGTGCGGAAGGATGGTTCGTGAAAGTCGTGCGCCCGACCGGTACAAATACATACAACATATTTTCTATCCATGAAAGAGGATGAAGCCTTCAGATATCATCCTGTGACAAAAACGACAAACCAAGAACGAAAAGCAGAACAAGGTAACTTTAATTATGCCTTTTCTTGGTGCAATTTCTAGTCGATAAAATTCAAAAAAGAAGGAAATTCATTCCGTGACTTACATACTCATCCAAAAAAAGGAACAAGAATTCATCGAATATTTACTTTGGTTACCACTCGTGATTCTGTGCAACTAGTGGTCGGTCCTCCTTTCAGCTTCCCGTCGACTAGATTTTCATACTTAAATAGGTATTACAAGTTCAACAGGAACAGGCTATTTCCACTCCAACTACTAACATGTCAAACTTCTAAGTTCCGACTACTAACACCACGCCTCTACTTCGACGCGCAAATGCAAATCTGGATTCTACTACTACTTCTCACTACGTACAATGCTGTGCAAAAATTGACGTCATATGCATCAGGCATACATTGAGTACTAGATCGATTCTATGGTATTCCGTAACTCCTGTTACTGTTTTTGGCAAAAAGATACAAACAGAGAATATCTTCATGCGGAGACTGGCAGCATTGAGGCTGTGCAAAGACAAGATCCTCTAGACAGGATAGGATCTGATTTGTATTTGCATGCATATGCCCCTGTTGCCAACTTAGTTTGTTGGTGTTAAATTATAAAACTAAGTTTAGGAGGACAGTGCTGGAGAAAATGCTTGTATGATCAATGAATAATCCTATGCTCCTACGGGTATGGCTATGCTTTGATTTGAAATAAAAACACGACTTTAATATGTCCACACAACCTGCTGATGCTCACCCATTTTTAATTTGCTGTGAACGGTAAACCGTACAACTGAAAAATTTAATTTCACTTAATGGCCCTCGTCGAGGTCGAGGGATGTTGAAAAAGAAAATGAACAACATGCAAATAATAAGCTAAGAAATACGTCTTCAACGTGATTGTGATAAGCTACTTCGAATGAATTTAACATTGTATGTAAGTGAGTGAGTGAGCGATCTGTGCACGCGACCTGTACATGAGATATTCAGGAGAATAATTATTCAATAGAGAAGAAGATGATAGGTATGAACGATGGAGTAGAGTGACGCTGTGAGTTTAATATGAGAAGTTATCTAATATCATGAGTTTGTTTCGTGCTTGTGCTAATGTCTACGATTATGGGTAAGGCATATCGGAGGTGCTCACACTGAATCATATTCGTTCCTGGGTGTGAATGACATGATGCGTAAACGTATGCTGTTGATGATAAGTACAGCTAAATATCAAGAAGTAACAAGTATGCTAAACCTATAGCTAGTACAGGAGGATTGTGTTCTTGATGGTGCACGACAAGAGACATTGACATTGATATATTTCTAGACATTGAGTTAATTTTGTTCGCTTCTCGAGGGTCTTTTTACTCAACAAGAACTTACTCCATGCTCAGTCATGTGGAAGGTGATGTCATAAAAATGAATTTGAATGATGATGATCGTGACATAAACCGCTGAAAATGTGCTTTTCTTTATCTAGCGTATGGTTGTTCCAAAAGGTAGAGAAGTTAAGTGGGAAGCTGTGCGACTCTGCGAACTGGGAAAGACGTTCCAAAAGCGTAGGGTTTCGTCACCAGCGCCTGTGCAAATACTCTGCCCGTCTGGAGATAATGCAAGATAAAGCACCCGATACGTATGGCCTGATGTAGCATAGATTGAACTTGAAGAAGGTAGATTTTTATCATTCATCTCTACAGTGCGTCAGATGAAGCAATGCGATAAAGGTCGTAGAGCTGAACAAGACCACGAACATGACCTGGTGCCTCGTGATCTGTGATTCATTCTGCGGAAGTCCTTATGGTCCGTGGTTCTCATGAGGGACTTGCTAAATCATTTTTTTATTAACCACGACGATACAACCGATATATTAATAAGATCATAAACAGAAAGTAAAAGTATCTGAAGATACTAATTAAACGAAAGTTGCTGGTCGTAGTTGTAAGTAGTACCAGTGAGTGTGACCACTTTCTGCATGCTTGGGTATTTCCAGAGGATGATTTGGTTTAGACTGTAGCCGTGGGTGGAGACAAGCTCGTTAACACTGGTGCTCCAGCTTAGGTTGCAGACCTGACTCCCCGTGTCGATGCAGGAGAGGTTTGTGTTGTTGATCGTGTTGTAGAACCGGATGCAGCGGTCCGCAGTTCCTCCGCCAGAACACAGCAGCCCGTGTTGATGAGGGCTCCACGCGATAGCTTTCACCGCGGCGGTGTGTTCCGCAAATTTCAGGACGGGTTCCGTACTCCGCAAGTTCCAAACATACAGCTTGTTGTCGTTTCCACCAGAAGCCAGCTGCTGTTCGTCGTACGACCACTTCAGACCACACACTTCTTGGCGGTGTCCACTTAGCTTCGCCATGTAGTGGACCTAAAGATCATGAGACAAGTTGTAGATGAGGACGACCTCCACAAAAACATCAACAAATAAGATCAACAAGAAGAACAAAAACGATGTTCTTGTTGACCATACTTGTTGAAGATGATCCATGTACTTATGCATATCACAACTCTTTAATAGCAGGTCGCAGGTGGACAAAGCAGATTTCATCTACTTGTTTTCATCAACATCATCAAAATCACGGTACACGTCGCATACATAGTACACCAGAACCAACAGGAGAAGTAGTAGCAGAAGATATTTATAGTATTTTGTTTTCTGCAAGTAAGTAGTACTCGCAGAGAATCTGCGGCCCGCGATTATTTTTGTACCTGTTGTCTGACGTCCCGGTGGAAAATATTGTGGTCGCGGCTTCCGGTAGACAAAACGTACCCGTTCCAACTCATGGTGCCCACACGACCATGATGGCCACCCATCGTTCGCAATTTCCGACACTGAGCTACATCCCAGATCTGGACATCACCGCTATGTGTGCCCACTGCAAGATGCGTCCCGCGCTGCGTCCAAGACACGGATGTCACCTGATGGAAAGAGAAAATGTTGTCAAGTGAACAATGCGTGAAGACGTCGAGGATGGCTCACAACCGAAAATCTTCTGGCCCAGCAACTTCCAGTAGCGCGAGTGATCTCTATGTATCTGCATAATTCGCACACCCCCAAAGGCAGAGCTTAATCGGGGCGAGTTTCTCAGGTTGCTGGAGTTGCGCGAGTTGCCCACGCAAATCTTTCCGCTGCGCCCTGCGGGCGCAGCCTTGGCGAGACGTTGAAGTAGAAAACAAAAGCACTGCGGGCCGGCAGGAGGGGCATCCACCAATGCAAGACTGACAGCCAAGGGTGGGGGCAGCCGAATGCCCGCAAAGGGTCCAACCCGGGGGCCCTGGAGGGTGTGGAACGTATGTGCCGCGCCGGCCCACCCAGCTGCCCACCAACGTGAAACCGCGCCCACCGCTACCCGCCCACACATCAACCCCAGCCGCATTTTCCCCCATGTCACAGCGGCATCCTTCGGTCGCAAGCCGGCTACGAACCCACCCCGGCGGGAACCCCTCACACCGCAGCGCAGCGTGACGAAAACCCCAACCCAGTTTGACACTCCCCCACCAAACCACAATGGGGGGCGAGGCACTTGCTCCCCGCCACCGAGTCGGGAGCGGCGCGCCGCTATCGATCCCAAACGAAAGGGGGCAACGCCTCCTCGGCCTTCTTTTGCGAAGGAGGTCGCGAAGACGGCGCCCCGCATGCCGAGCAAGCACCTCTGTGCCCGCGCCGCCCTGCTGGCCCCATTTCGATGGGTCAGGCTTCTTCTGGCAACTCGTTGCAGAGTTGGAGCCCTTCGCATCATAGGCCCACGGACACGTTCTAAAACTAAGAAACGAATACCGTGTCCTCTCCTCCCAGATCGCAAAGCTTCGTTACTCTGCTAGTACAAGCACTCCAAAGGTAGACACAGTTCGAGAGGCCTACCGATAGACAATTTGAGCTGCTCCAGTCGAGTTTTAGAAATATAATGTTGAAGAAAATTCTAGTACTTTAACTTTATGTACATGTGTATTTTGGAGACTAGCACATCAGCCTCCTTATAGAGGCTGCAACTGTCGATGCTGTGCTTAGTTTTCCACGACAGCTACCTACTTAATAGCAGTTACATCAACTGCTACTTCGTGTATAAGACGCCGTAATACTAGGTTAAGATAGAAATCGTCCTGCAGCTGGGGAGCATCGAGGACCTTATAGGGCACACGAGCAATCTTCCGCGTGCAGCGGTTCTGCTGACTGCGCTGTTCGCTCGCATCAGTAACGAAAGGCACAGGAGCCAGCGAAAAAGCGTCATCAAATCGTAATTGCGGTGCAGACTTGAACTTGAAAAGACTCCTGCGCAAAGCAATTTCCTGCTCCGATGGATGTCGCGTAGCGCCTCCAACCCCAGATGACGAAGAGCCTCCAACCGCACTACCACAAGTGTTCCCTGAACTATGCAGATTGCCCAAGAGTTCGTTGCGTAGCAGATTGGCGTAGCTGAAGGTGGTTTTAATAGCATAAAGACAGTCAACGCGTCAAGGGTCAATGTCTTCTTGCACGTTTCATGTTCATTCGGTTGATGCAAATACTGCAAGAACCGCGCGGATCTCAAAATATATCTGCAACCCTATGTATCGTTCGATGAGGACCACCAGTAGCTGCAGGAGGACATCATTCAACATCATGCTGGAAAGTAGTCAAATAAGTAGTACGTTTTTGCATTCTCATCTTGCGTCGTCTCAGGGGGTATATTGGTCGAGGAACTCTTGTTCCGCTCCTCGTCCATCACTAAAAAGCCAGTACGAAGATTGGTTCCCCTTCGACTCGGAAGAAATCTATCTGCAAGATAAGCAGGCGCCTTGTCTATTTTTCCTTGCTTTTGCGCTCCAGCTCCTATGGCAGATGAATATTTTGGTACATTCATCTCACGCCCTGGATGAAGCGCGCTCGGAAGTAACTCCACAGCTGGCCTCAAATGGACATAGACTTTGCCCTTTCTTCCTGAGGTTGTGCAACTAGTGGGGGCAGTGTCCCAACTACGGAAAGGCGGCCGCGCGCCTTCTCTGCTTGGGTTCTGTTCCTCCTCCGATGTGCCCACATCAAGCGTCAATGATGCTGTTCTACCTTGACTTTCAGTTTCAGGCCCGCTTCGGGATGTTGTTGATGATGCAGCTCCTCCAGCAGAAGTATAACTACTACCCGATGGAGCAGGTCCTCGTGTGCTTATCGAAGCCTTGATCGGCGGTCCTTCATCTGTTGTTGGCGAATCGAGTGGCGGCAGTGAAGCCAGGCCTCTTGTCACCTCGCCCCTGTTGCGGTCAGGAAGTTCGTCCAACTCTTCGTGCAGGGTAAACCACGCATGTGCTGGAACTTTTGCTCCATGCGATGAAGACGTGCTGGACGTAGTGATGCTTCTTCTATAAATGGTAGACGTATCCACCTTATCCTCGTCTGCTACCGCCACCGTTCGTTTGATGCAGTGCTTCTGCAGCTCCTCGAGATGACTAGCGGCCGTACTATCGAGCCTTTCGTCGATAAATAGAGAAGCCGTTCTTTCTCCTCGTATTTCTTCATCATCCGGAGGTGGTTTCGTCCACATTTGATGCGCTTGCAATGCTTGCTCTTCGAGCTTCTCCACGACAGCCGAAGTTTGACGAGATCTTCCATCGATGCGCCACGCCCATGCGGGAAAGTCGGTCTTCTGCTTCTTCGACGGCGACTCTACTACCGAGGTTGAGGAAGAGGATCCCCCCTCTTGGTATGTTCGGAAAGTGGCCGACCCGCGACATCGTTCGCTTCCAGAACTCGCCGGCGCGCGATTGCTCGGAGACACAACAACTATTGCTGTTCTACAACTTCTACTAGCTTCTACTTTTTCGTTACGTTCATTTGGCAAATTGGCCTGTTTTGCCTGTTGAACCCATCCAGTGGCGGTTTTGCTTGGTCTTGTGCGAATTTTATGCGCCGATCGTTTCGGCGTTGCGGTTGCGTGGTCAAAACTTTCAACAGTACCCGGACAAACTACCTTCTCGTTTGCACCATCTTCTTCTCGTTGTTCCTGCAGACCAAACGCAGGGGCTGCGATTGGCGAAGGTAAGTCGTCGACGCGTCGCCCCCCCGTATTGGTTGCCACTGTGGAAAAGGCACCTCTCATGGCACTGGAGAAACCACTGTGCTTGCTATGCTTAGAAAGGAATACACTTTTACTTGCTGACAATTTCTGCTCGTAATATAGTGCCAGTCATCGATCAGTGATTGTGTGGGCAATGTTTCGGGTACAACAACAAGAACAACGGTAAGCTGCGACGCACCTTGCCGGTAGAATAAAAACGTCTTCTACGAGGGACCACGCACTATTTCATACATAATTCATTGTAGTATGTAAAAGTAAATACCCGATGAAAAAACAAGATCTGAATTATATATGTAGTTGATGGAGTACTCCCGCCTAGGTGTAATTGGAAGATATTATAAGTAACCGACTTGTATCTGCATGTATAAGTTGCACTCGTTGTGATGCCTTATTAAGTAGAGTTGTCGTCCCACCTATGGACGTCGTGCTCGATCCTGGACATGCAGTGCTCAGCTTACTACTTCTTTGCCATGACAGGAGCTTCGAGGCCGCTGAAGGCGTCACAGCGTCTTGTTTCATGATCTCATGATTCATCATACGACCACCACCACTTGCACTAGCACTCAGGCGATAATCCTCCTGTAGTTGTACTTGTCCAATTTCATCACCATCTCGTCTTCGTCTTTCCTCTTCGAGAAGTGCATCTCCCGGCGCAGGGGTCTGGAGGTTTATGCTCCTCGAGTTTGTCATCTTGCTGAGGGAGAAGATGATGACAGGAGAAGTTCATTCCAACTCGTCCAACAAAAGTCAGAGTCGTGTTGTAGTTGCCGATCCTACACGCATAAAAACATATTACATCCCCCTGGTGATGATCATTCTAACCGCCAGTGAGCACGTCACCTGCTGAGCTCTCTCTCTGTCCCTCCCGTAGTCCAACAACACTCTTTAGACATACACTCTTTTAGATCTGAAATGACATTAAATAGGGCCACTCTAGTGGTACCGCAAATTCCAGTAAAAATCTTTTTTTTAGTCGGAGTCGATGTTGAGGCTGTGTCTGCTAGTAAAAATATGCACCACATTCGTCTTGTAAAACAACAACTACAAATTCGAAAGAAAGTAGTTAATTATCAGGCTACTAAGCACTCGCAATAAGATGCGACTGCGAGCGCGCGGTGTGCTAGTGCTAGTCGTTGTAATTATTGAGGATAACTTCAACAGGTAGATGAAGGCATAGGGACAGGGATGGGCTCTATTACAGTTGTGGACAATAAAACCGACCTTCTCAGTTCTCACGACAGACACGATAGCTCTTTCCGACAACCAATGGCAGCTGTGGTTGTAGCAACTGCATAACCGATTGTTGACCGATGGCATTCGTCTGACTGACTGTTGACCGAGACCAGAGAGACTTTTTCCGAAGGCGAGAGGCAGTTGCAGGTTCATCCGCTTTGAATTCAGATGGAGGTGTCCACCTTTTGCATCTGTAGTTGAGGCGTCAATATTAGACAGAACAATAATAATAAAAAACTTTCACCGACATCCAGCACACAACCTAGTGTAGTTGTTCGATCGTTTCAAAGTTACAGTTCCAATTCCATCTCAGGATTCCGAGGGTAGATACGAACAGGCAAGACCAAGAAGTGGAGATTCATCACGTAGAAAAAGTAGCACACACGAAGATAGTCGTTTGCTCCTTGAGTTTCAACATGACGAGCATTCTGAAGTAGGTTTTAGCTGCAGGGCTGGCTCCACGATTACGATACACATATATGACGATTGCCTTTGACATGATAATCTTCTGGTAATAACTTCTAAGAGGCTCGTCCTGATGGGGAAGGTCTGGGGCTGGGAGTAGGAGGGACAAGGATATATATCGTTTTACTAGAAGGCTGGCACGACACCGGTTGTCCAATCACGGGGTCAGAAAACAATTACAGAAATCCCCAGAAAAGATCTTAGGAAACGCCACCCTGCACCAATCTGAAAAGCGCGTCATTACACCAGGTGTTGAACAGCGAGGGAACAACATTTCCCAACGTCAAACATCCTGATAGTCGATCAATCTATCTGAAAGCTTGGTGGTGGAGATCAGCTACGAAACGCCTCCTCCACTGCTGGAATTTGCGCTTTCAGTAGCTTCTCGGCTCTCCATTTCTGCCGCCGCTTGGGGATCCAGAAGGCGTAACACCGCCCTATCTACGGCGTCTGCTACTCTCTTCATGAGATAATCATGATCCCCATCAACAGTTGTACTGGACGCGTGAATTAGAGTCGCTATCCTAAATTCAAAGAATAGGTAGTACTTAGTCACTCTATTTCAGAGATGCAGATGCACTGGATCTGGATGCATATTGATTGAAACCGAAGAAGACCAAGATCTATATATTCTCTCAAACAAAAAACCATGAAGGATGATGAAGCTCCTGTTTAGATTGTAGGTGCTTTCCATTTCATCAGATTTAGTTATTAATTCCTTCCTTGAGTAGAAGTTCAACGACTTCCTTTCGTTTCTCTCAAACAGTCAATAGAGCCGGATGCATATCGAATTTTGTTGGGGAGTCTTAAATCAATACGTGGAGCTTCAAGGAGAACAGCTTGAGCGATTTTGCCCTGCAAAGCGTCGACCACAGATTTATTGCAGTCGAAATGCACATGCGACCGCAACTGCCTCACCATCGACACTCGACCGGCAGTAGTGCTGCAAAAAAGTTCTCGCTTGTGGCTGGGAATACAAGTTAGAAGAGCACACTGCTCCTAAAACTTCTTCCTCCTCGGCTTCTTGCATGCTGATGCTCAGTGAATGATATCATTATCATCGTGGTTTATCAATAACAATACCATCTTTTCATCAAAATGAATTTTCATATCATTTTGGCACAGCCAGCAACAACACACTTTCTGCATGAGCAGGAACAATTCCAAGAAAGATTTTGCTGTTCTCATTTTTGTATTAGGCAGATCAAGATCTTGGTCCTAGGCAGGAGTGTCCCTGATCAGTATTTTGATTCAGAGATCTACTCCTAACGCCAAGAAGATGAAGATATCAGTTATGATGAATAATCATATTGCTAACCGTAACGAAGGATGCAGCTTTGCTAGTGCGGCACTGCTTTGCGTCACTAGTCCTTCCTGCTGATGGGAAGATGAAGGTGTACTTCTTCCCGTTGCCGACGATGAAGAAGCTGCTGCACCTGGAGGCGCAGTTCCGTTTGCAGCAGGGGGAGAAGCGACTACTTCCTCTAGCCTGTGAATTGCGTATACGTCGAATTCCACGTCTTTTCGCTGTCTCATTCCATGCTCGTAGAACTTTACAAACTCCTGCAAAAATGCCTTGAAAACACTCGAGGAATCTTCAGCGGAACCCTCGCAAAGTGTGTCAAAAGAAAAGGAGAAAACGAGGCGTTCCTTTTTCGACCGCTTGCCGCGCGACCCCGCCTCGTCTCCCTTGTCCGAATCTGACGCAAAGAAGAACCATATCAGCAAGAGTCCTATCACAATAGCGGTGAGGACCTCTATCCTGTGCGTGCGCACAAGAGCCGTAAGCCAGCTCGGCGCTACCGGCATCCCCATCTTGAATGATTTCCACTTGTATATTGAAGGCAGTGCTTCTCCAGCTCGATGTATCAACGGCAAAGGCGCCCAGCTGCTCAAATTCGTGTGGTGATGAACTAAAATTATGATGCTGTGCGTGTCCACTTCTTCTAGTTCTAAAAAGTCGGAGTGGTACTAGGCGACGCTCCTTCCGTACTCGCAATGTGGAAAAGATCTCTAGCAGCTTGCGAGGGTCCAACTGCGACGATCACAACGAGGCCGTCGGCGTCTACGATAGCCAGCTTGTCTACCTGCTCGATTGTCGCTCCTGAAGGACCACTGAATCCGAGTGCGAGATCGACACGCTCCTTGTCGCAACAGCCGTCCACAGCCAAAAAACGTTCCACGTGTCGGGAGAGCTTGTGTGTTCCGCTTACAACGGCATAAGTAGAACCGGTTCTGTCCTCGCTCTCTACTGCTGGTGTCTGTCGTCCACTGCTTATACTTGTTGATGTTCCAGGAGTAGCATTTGGTGAAGGTCGTTTCGGCAATGTCGTCACCTTGAGATCATCCCACTGCCCAAGATGAAGGAGCTGTCGCAAAACAGAGAAGGCAGGAAACAACAGGCGGAACGGCAAGACAGCACCCTCATATTGCTTTCGAAATTCTTCAAAACTAATCAACTCTTTCACAAACTTCAAAGCATGCCGTTTCATGTTGTCGACTACGGATTTTTGTTTTCAGTTTTTCTCATCACGTTCACCACGCTCTATTTCATCATGTTCACCAACAAGGCATGACTATAGATTATGAGAACACGGAAAACACTTTTATAAGCGTTGATTGTATCTAAAAATGCCTGGAGGAGGGTAAAGGGCTAAGGTAAGCGCATGATCATCATGTAGTAATTGCTGTGTTTCTTCTATTGATGAAGCACAAAAAAAGATTCTACAACATACTTGAGCTGCTCAAGTATATGCTCCGAATCCTAGTACAAATAAAGCCAAAAGGCTTGATGACTATAGCATTTTTGGTTTACACTTTTTCAATTTTGCTGTATATGCCTTGTTGAGCAATCATGATGACCATGATAGAAAATTTGATCGGATTAAGATTATATCATGTCGCGATGGAACCCAGATTTTTCCATCCGGCAAACGGTTTTACATCATGTTCATGTCGGGTGCCAAAGTGGTCCAGAAATTAGCATTTGTTTCTTGAAGTTCTGATAATCCTCTATTATAAGGTGCTGGCACACAAAGACAAACGGTGTTGTCCGCTCGTCCGCCCTACCAGAAAATGAACTCAGTACTACACAACAACACAAAGCCCAACTACGCCAAGTGGTGCTGATGCATGTGCGTAATACGTATAGGGACAAAATGGTAATGGATATAGACACCCACAGGATAGTAAAGGATGACGATGTGCCTAGCATCAAGAGTAGTCTTTCACTCAGCATATGCTCATAGTACAGGCACATGGATTCAGCGTTGTTCGCACCAACATTGCTAAGGTTCTTGCTTGTTTTGTACTTCTTCTACATCTCAGATTTCTTTTCTAAGTACTTCGACTTTTTGAATGAGTAAGCAATTAGCATATCGATCCCGCTCCCATGCTTCATCTTCAGAGGATGAGGATCCTTCTCAATTCTGATACTGATGGGAAAGAAATTTTGTGCAACCCAATATCACGATCCTCTTCATCGTGGGATTTTTGCCCAATTGGAGGTCCACCCGTCACTAGACCCACGCAAATTCCCTGTCCCTGCAACTCCTGTTTTAGTACTCCCTTCCTTCTCCCGTTCTGCCTCGTTCGTCTCCTCCTGTGTGTGGTTCGATATTAATATCAAGAATATGGTGAAAATCTAGACGGAGCAAGAACATGAATTTTCTTTGTTTCGGTAAAAATTGTTAGCTCGTTAGTGGCGATACACAAAGAACGAACATGTGGTGATGGTGTATGATTCAATATTTTCATAAAAACCGGTGACAAAAAAGTTGATAGACTTGTTACAAGTAAAAAGAAATAGCATATTGTAGTTCTTCCACTTCCGTGTATATCTTCAACTTCAACTTCATCTTCGTAATAAATAGTGTTGCACCGGAGTATCCAGGAAGCTGCAGCAGGCTGACGAGCATTCTTCAGCGAATGAACACGAACAACATCCATCACTTTCTTCCTTTTTGTTTTTAGCAGCGCTTGCGTGCTGTCGTGCCTTCACCTCCGCAGATCTACTAGTAGCGCCCATCGATCTATTAGAGCTCTCGAGCATGAGCCTCTTTGTGCGTCTACTAGTACGTCGTCTATGCAGATTGCTGTCATGTCATGGTGCCTCTTGTATAGCATTATGCGTCTACTTATGTATGAGGCCGTTCAGTAAAGTAGTACCTTCTGAGAAGAGCTGTCACTGCAGCACACTTACTATACATAGAAGGAATATACACGTGTATAGAGGCGGTGGGGTTAGTTGTTCATTAGCTTTAGCACTAGCGAGACACTACTTTCTTCATCAAGAGTTGCTGGCCTTGGTCTTGTTCCTCCTGGTCCTGCTCTCTTTGGTCTTGTTCTTCTTGGTCTGCTACTGCAGATTCAGTCCCATCTTTATTATCCGTATCTGTATCTTCTTGGCTATTGATGTCATCCATCCCATCTTCATCCTTAACCTTATCTAGTGCATCTGCTTGTTCATTGTCATCCGCTTTCTTCTTGCTATCCTTCTTCTTTTTTCGCGCCTTCTTTCTTTTCCGATTCTCTTTCGTTTTCTCATGCTCCTTCTTCTTTTTTACCCGGTCGTCCCCATATTCTTCTTGATGCTTCTTCTCTCTCTTCACTCGGTCCGCTTTCATTTCTTCCGTCTCGCCGTCTGGTTTCTCATGAAAGAATATTAATGCAGAACAAGATGCGGTATCTATTTATTTCTAGACTCGAATTCGAAATCATTTCACCGTGTACAACTTATGTGAAATGGTTCAATTCATATACACTTAGACTTACTGCGTAGTCTCGATAATTCAATAGTATAGATGAATGCCACGTCGACGTTGACAACGGAAGTTGCATTACGGTCGAACTGCTTCTGCTTCTACTTGTACTTCGTTCTCAATCAATAAGGTGCAAAAACTACATGATTGAAATTTGTATCTATCATCTATTTGAATTTGTTCTGTTTTTGTTGTTGAGTAGTTACTGTTACTACTACTTCTTTCCAGTTCAGCTTCAGATTACTTCACCCAATTTGGAAAATAATTTAATGATCCCATGCCGTAAGGGTTCGCAAGAATGGCATCTGGAAACGACTTAAGGTGCTCAAGCAGGGTATTGTATGCCGTCAGTAAGTCGGTATCTTCGCCTAGGATTTTCGGTAGCATGTTGTAAGCTTTCTGCAGATCAGGGTTCTTTTGCCACTGGTTCTGATCCTCTTCATTGAATTTTTCCACGTAGCGGGCAATCCACTTTAGACATTTGTCCGCCTTCGCTTTCCTCTTCTCGTCCTGAAGGCCTGGGCTTTTCTGAACTTTTTCGCGGAAGTGCTTGATCTCTACTCGAAGTTTGTATCGAACACCTCGTAGCTGCATCATCTCCACGAAGCTTACTTCATCTTCAACGGCGATTGCCTCCTCCGATTCCAAGGAAAAAGAGACATCTTCTTCATCGTCCCCATCGGAGGGAGAAAATTCTTCTGGAGGTGGCGCCGTCACGTCTTCGACGTGCTCTTCCTGCATCATCTGCTTGTTGTATCCAGAGGGAGCATACAACCGGACCCAGAGAAAGAAACCTGCTCCGCCACAGAAAATGCCAGCAATAAACATACATGATGCAAAAAAAACCACTCTTGGCAACGTGAAGAAAAACAAGAGATCTGCTTTGGGATTTCCTACGCCGGCTGTCGCGTCCTTGTTTTCGGGGATCTTCTCGATGAAACCTGCCGATGAGATCTTGATGACGTTATAGGCATAGAAGCTGCCGGATGAATCTTCATCTTTTAGTTTTGAAATGAAATTGAAAATAGATTCCCAAATGTTTTCAATATATTAGTACTCAATAGCATCAAGTGAATTCATGAGGGAGATAAATGCATAGCAACAATAACGACAACAGTCCAACCCTTAACAGTCACCGTGTAAGTAGGCGAGTAAAATAAAAAGAAAAAGGAAGCTTACACCACGACCACGAATGAAAGTGAGAGAATTAGCAAACGAGTCTCTGGTACCGTCATCTTCATCCGGATCTTTCTCTCCGTCCGAGTCCAGGAGTATCGTGGGGGGCGCCCATATGGTATCTGTTTTTGTTTCATCTGAAATAATCATGCTCATGTTCTTGTTCTTGTAGTTGTTTCATTTCATCGTTTGACTTGATATCAAGACAATACACGCAGAACGACTGATAGTACCACACGAGGAGACGTCACTGCCGCTGCCATCTTCTTTTTCAGCGTCTTGTTCTACTTCAGCATGCGAAGTATCCTTAGACTTCCCCTGACGGAGTCGTGGCTTCGATTTCGTACTCATATCGTTCTCGTGTGTGGCAGCGGGGCACTAGTTCGTTGCAGTGCTTCTACCCCCTTTGTAGCCCGGCAGACGAGTACAAGAAGAACTCCACCTGATTTGGTGTCGAGGACGTCGGGTGCTCGCATTTCATCTTGTAGTTGTAGTTCTTACAACAATTTGTCATGGTTTTCTTGGAAAGAATTTTTTGAGTGCGTTCATCAAAATGAACGCACTCAACATCTTACCTACTTGCCTGGTGCTGCTGTAGTCATGCCTTTGATTCTGATAATTCAATTTGTAGAAGTTCATCTTAGTAAACTTCCGGCCTCTAGTACTCCCTTTTGCTTTTTGACTTGCTTTTCCTCTATTTCCGAATCTCTCACTACAAGCGGTTGTATCCGCCACTTCTTAAGTCGCAATAGCGTACTTATTTTTTTCTCCTGCATTTCGAGTAATTTTCGAGTAATCTTAAGTAACTTGTTCTCGTCGCTCTTCTGTACTACCCCTTCTCTCGCGGGGAAAAACGAAAAGAACAAGGACTCACTGAGCATGATGAGGAAGCCTGTTCTTGTGCTCCTCTTCCATGTCGTGGTCGTGAAGGTGAACAAGCAAGTAATAATATTATAACTCCTGCTCCTTCTTCTTGATCAACATAGGTAGAGTTACACGACATACATCCAAAAATAGAAAACAGATGGCACATGGTGCTGCGGTAAACGCCCAGGCAGTCATGTCCTCATGTCGAGTGTGTCAATACAACCATAACGACGCGTCACGTTCACCGGAGGAGGAAGTGATGAAAGAGCCTTGTAATAAATTGAGTAGTATGCTCATGGAGCAGGATGTAATCAATATGAGGTTCCCTTAGCCTGTTTTTTACCCGAAGAATATATAAAAGTAAGTAGATTTCTGCGTGTTGATTATGCACCTGCTTAGCTTTATGTTGTACTCGTATTCAGCGCAGTGTCCGATGTAGATTCTACAGGCAACAACAAGCTAAAATGCACAACATCGACATCCTAAAATTTCCCTTTCTTACAAGTACAACAGCAGAGACTTTGCTGACAGGAGAATCATAGGAGCTCAACATCAGGCAAAAACATTTTTTACATACAGTAAAACCTTTCAGATAACTTTTACAACTACAAACCGAAACTTCTATCTGCGGCAACAGAGATGATGCGTTTTGCAACAACAAAAGGAAAGGAACAGACTTGATGTCAAGTCAAGGAACAAGGACATGAATGAGGAGGAGCAAGAAGCCATGGAACATCTGGCTTGTATTAATCTCGCACTAGTAGTTCTTTTGATGCAACGTTATGAACATCATGCTGCTCCTTCTCACAAAAGTAAGAAAACCAGACACGAAGTATACCAAAGTGAAGGACCACGAGAAAAGAAGTTTAGTGTAGTATGCGTTGAAGTTAGGCTGATGCATCAGTCGCCAGGAGTCGTCGTGGAGGCTAAATATCAGGACGCGAGTCTCAGCGTCTTCCACATCACTGCGTCGCAGATGGTAGTGGTGGGAACACCCAAAACACGAAGTGTAGGAGGTGGATATCCAGGATATTTTTGACACATGATGCTCAAGGAGGCTAAGGCAAGCTTATGGAGCATTTCTTTCCAACATTACGGCTTTGTCCACCAGGGGTCTTCCTCGATACTTGGTAAGCGATGCGTCTCCTCAAACAACGTCACTCCCGGAGGTCCTTTAACACTTTTTTAGAAGATGAGGAACACCAGTATAAGCAAATAAGCACATTAATGAGCTGGCAAGGAACAGGTATTACGCATAATTTGTGATTATCAAGGGAAAAAAGCTGTAGCGTTTCCTTGTGCTGAGGTATTAAAAACAAGATTAAGAGTCGAATGAAAATAAAAAAATTACAAGAGTCGTTGTGATAAGATTAAGAGTGGAAAAAGAAGATATTAAATAGAAGAACTAGAAGAGTTTGCGTTACGCTTAACTGCTACTTGTGGTGCACTTGTAGCTCTGATGTCCGGGTTTCTTTTTCTTGCCTCCAGATATCATCTGTACGCCTGCTCCCATCACAACTCCGCTGTCTTCCACGTCCACAGTGACGCCTTCATCTAGTTTAAGTTTTTCACCTTGCTTTGGGGATCCGCGTTGTTCATCATTGTTAATGACCTCAACTTCCGCGTCGGGTGCTGTTCTTCTTAGAGCTCGTGAACATAGATCACGAATCTTCTTGGTGACGAGTAACACACACGAAGGAAGATGCAAATCAAGTTCGGACGGCAATTGTAATCTAAGTAGCTAGTAAGATACCAGCTCACCAAGTAAATTATCCTGCTTTTGCACTCTGAAGAAACAACCTGCTTCTAGCGTTTTTCCCTCGGAACGAAGGAACGCAAGCTGTCTAACTTCATGATACAAAAAATGTGGTTGTCAGCCCTAACCCTACTTCGTGATGTGCAGGCGATGCCTGTATGGATACGGGGGTCTTGTACGATGACGCCGGCGATGTAAAATGTGAGCCACCTCCGACTCCAGACTCAGACATTGGCAAAATTAGACAACGATAAGTGGGAGACCATGCAAACGGAAACGAACTAATGCCAATGGATAGGAACACAATAAAGATTTCCTGTTGATGGACGGAAAAATAACAGCATCCACTACTTGAGGTTGTAACAATTGATGTTAACTACAACTGGACGGGAAAATAATTCTGGAATCTTTTTCAGGGAAACAAAAATGTGTCTTCCAGATCCAGAAATCAAAATCAAGCACCATGAAACTACATATTTACAACCTAGTAGATGACTTACAATTTTTCTACTAATTCTAGTTTTGGTACGTATACTCGTCTTAAAGAAGGGTCGCACACGTCGTTGGTGGCGGAGCCTGGACATCTACTGCTGCGATTGTTGCCCAGTACATGATCCAGTGTTGTTGCGCTAGCGCTTTGCAGAGACGGCGTGCTAGATGACGATGAAGAGGATGCACAAGTAGTGGAAGGAGGATAATGATGCGGGCCAGAATTTTTCTGTCTATTAGGTTGCTGATTCAACGTCGTGCCCCTATCCGCCGTGTGGGATATTTTTGAGGAGGAACTGCTGGGCGAGATGCTAGTCGAAGAACTGGACGTTGAAGATGCAGCATTGGAAGTCAGGCCGTTGTTGAGCCTTGTGACTAGTACGTCGTCTCCTGGTTCTACCTCCTTTCGCTTTTGCTCCTCGATGGGCGTTGACGATGAGGAAGAAGCCAACGAGGCTGTGGTACTGCTCGCTGCAGTACTACCGCCGGCCGATGTCGTTTCCGCCTGCAGCTTGCCGGTAGTGGAAGTGGTACTGGTACCCCATGAAGCTGACGAGGAATTACCAAGAACTATCTCTCTACCCTCCGCCTGCCGATCTTCAAGTTGAGCCGTTTTTGCAGTTCTCGCGGTGCTACTGCTACTACAACTAGGTGTATTCAGCTCAAGAAGATCATCACTATTGCACTCGATGTAGCTAGAGCTCCGCGAGCACGCATCAGGAGGAACCATCGACCCGCCATTTGCATTTTTAGGTTTATTTTCATTTATTTTCGTTGTATCATTGTCTTCGGCTTCATTTGCCGCTTGTTGTACTTGCTCTCCATCTCCAATGTGAGCAGAAGTTTGCGCAGTTGGCGATGGTTCCGCATCTTCGGCTTTCTCACTATCCTCCTCCTCCTCCTCTTCGTCCTCTAAGGTAAAATGTTGCACCGACGCGCTCGTAGAAGAGGTGGTGGATATCGCCGAATTCTTTAGAGGTCAACATAGCCAGGTAAGTAGTTCTTACTCGTCCTGCACCTGCACGACTTTTACTTGGTAAAAAGTGATCATCTAATAGTATTGGTAATCGCACATGATGGTAGTAGACGAACAAATCTCATACATTTTCCGAAACTCATCAAGCAGATTGTAGAAGTAGCCACTGGATATGTACTTAGAATGAAATGCCATCTTTTTCGTAGCGGCACAACCCCGAGAGGTAGGCCACAACACTGAAATCATATTTCTTAACTTGTTTTGTGGCACCAGGGGAGCCCCTCCTAGCAGATGAGTAGGAAACTCAATTCCTCTTTGCAGGTAAATCTCTCGCAACCGCAACTCTCGGTCTTCTTTTGCCACAGTTTCAGGATCAGGCGCCTCCCGCAGTGAGAGTCCCCGACGACCCGCGGTAAACGAAGCGGACAACTATGCCTTAGAAGATGAAGCTGCAAGAGCATGTACATGTTGTTGTAGTGTTTCTTCATCAATCATTATTCCGATGGGCGTGAGTCGCGAAACCCCTGCTCGCTGTTGACCAAGAGTTTCACGTATGGTTATTCTAGTACCCCTGATAATGAGAAAAATCAACAAGATGAAGATGAAGATGATTCCTGGTATATCACGTTCAACAGCATGTTGTGAAGTCACAGGTGAGCGTGACTGGTGGGGCAGAACTAAGCTACAAATTCTAATACTTATAATACTACCGAGGATATTATAATAAAGAAAATCGATCCGTAACTCTTGACGCAGACTCACTCGCCGACGAACAGCCACATGATGTGCTAGATATGCCAGACGTTTCGTCCTCCACCTCTTCCTCAGAAAGGAGCGTCAGTGTTCCGTTACCAGTTGCAGGCGACTTGGGACTGGGGTAGGCAGGCAATCGATCCATTGAGGGAAAAAATGCATCTTCAGCACGAATCTCTTGCTTTTCTCGGTTCTCGAAGTTGCGCCTCTGAAGCTGTGCGACGTAGTCGGTGTTGCGTCGCGCATTTGACTTAGAGGAGGTAGGTAGTAAATAAAATAGTGGTTAGAAGTTTGCGTTTGACTAGTAGAAGAATATTTCATGATCATCTTCATGTTAGATCTACTAGTTCTAAAAAACGTCACCGAAGAACTTAGATGAAAAAGCTAATTCGAAAGTCCTTGTTCTAGTTCTTTTTTAAAAGATACTGATAGATACCAGCTTTCTTCATTGTTCTCTTAATCAACGTCTTCTTCATCTGCTTCTCCCTGCGGGTCTCATGACGTCGCGGATCGTTGATTTCTAACTCCATCATGTTGTTGCACAGTGTCACGAATAAAGATCCGAAATAGTTCTCGGTCTCTCGTCTCCTCTCGAAAACAACCAAAGAGATCGAGAGGTAGGCTCTAGAAAGAGATCATACTTCTTGACGTTGTTGATGTTGATTAATTATTTAGAAGTACAACTTGTTAACGCAATGAAGATGATCGTGATCATAAGGATTTTTAAGATACACTACCTAGAAACACAAGAAACCCGATACAAACATACATTTTCATTTTTTACATGCTGTCGGGAGCAAAATTCCCATTATCTCAAGTTACGAAAGAGAGACTTACTAGTAACAGTTGAACCAGTGGAGCCTCCCAGCAAAGATCGGATTTTTCATCGCAGTTTTCCATTTCCACTTTAATCTGCTCTCGTCATCTCGTATTTCGCTCTATGCTCTAAGTATTAAGACCACTACCTAATCATGAATAACCTTCTAATGATCTTACATTCAACTTTCGCTGTAATTGTTGCAAAACGTCGACATGAACATCAGTCGCAGGCACGATTCAACCAGAGGAGACACAAGGCGACCTGGCGTGATTTCAGACTCCGCCATCAAGTACGTAGTCAAGAGCTTGAAACCTTTTGCACGGCATCCATCATGATATCTGTGGTCGGAACTACAACGTTGTTGCAGTTGAAGAAAAATTTAGGGAAAAAACAAGAAAAAAATATTAACACGAAGTCCGTTGTCGACATGGAGGAGCTGTCGACATGGAGGAGTACGTTCTTGTCGTCAAGCACTACCGGGAGCCCCTAGCAGTGTATTGTAATCGTCTAGCAAAGACTAAGCAGAATGGCAGTCATCCTCATCCTGTTGAAGAAGACTTCACTTCAACACCTGATGGAGGATGTGTGTGTATCGTTTTATTCAACATCATACGCCGCATCCATTTCATCGTCAACCACAGTAGGATCCCCGAAACGAAAGATGGCATCGGCCGAGACCCCTCCTGCGCACGCCATGGCGTCAGAATTTAGAAAACGTAGTTGCATATTCTATTTCATATGTTTTTGAAAATTCTAAAGCCCTGGTCTCATGATCAACAAGAACGGTGGAGAACTACCTTTTGTTGAGTTTTTTCTTGGTTTCTAATTTGTGTTTATGGAAAAGATATAGTTGCTAATAGTTGTTAAAGGGTTCTTATGAAGAACGTGAACGATGAGGAAGGAAGAAGATATAATATGTTTGGTGCCGTAAATCCCGGGTGAAAGGGTCTAGTGCTTTGAGTGCGCAGGCCATTTCAGTCCGTGGTGGCTCGAGGTCAGGGCAAACCAGAGAGTCAAGTGCCGGAACTGCTATCGCCTCCTTTTCAGCGGCTTCCTTGTCCTCCTCGTCAACGACTGTAGGTGGTGAAATTATGGTAACAACTGAAGTTGTACTTGTTCTACTTTCTCCTGTGCTTTTCGATACAGATGAAGGCGAGTTGTCCATATCAATATCTGCAGAAGATGACTCACCAGTAGTGGTTCCTGTCGCGCCACCTCCTCCTTCTATGGTCTCGCTAGCTGATGATGCGGTCGACGAGGTTGCTGATCCTGATGTTGCACCAGCTGTCGTGGTAGATCTGGCACGACTGGCCGCTGCCTCCATATGCTCCAAGATGTCTTGGGCTCGAGAGATAGCAACTCCTTTGTCTTCTTGCGTCCGGGCTACCTCTTGGTCAGCGACCCGCTGGGCTTCTCGCGCTGACGCCAGCTCGTCTAGTATGCGTTGACGCGAATTGTGGCACTGAGCGTATTGGGCAAAGGGCTCGAAAATATTGTCCGCGAGTACCTTCTGGCACCGTGCGGCCTTTACACCAAGCATCAGGGTACGCTCACGCAATTTCTTCGCTGCCCGTGCGGCTTGCTTTCATTAGAAACCGAGAAACATCTGACGTCGTTAATGGATGATGATGTTGATGATGATCAAGAAGTGAAGTATTAATGAGGCACGAAGATAGGTCCTCGACGGTCTCTAAGAGTTGCTCTTGCTATTAAAATAAGTAGCTTGTTTCTCATAATTGACAAGAATGCAGTGGGTGGCAAGTTCAGAGGGTGAACGGGAAGTCTTGGAGCGGCTTACGACGTCGGGATGTCGATAGGCGATCCCCATCGGCCCACAGGAGGTGCAATCGATCGTCATGTCGTTTTCTTGCTGTTCTGGTAGTGCTCTAGTAGCTCCTTGACCTTGATCAGAAGAAGATGCTCTCGACCAGGAGGGAGCCGCGGTGGCATGTGTTAAAGAAGCTGTTGTGCTTTGAGAGCCGAGAGGATCAAGGGCTTCTTCTTCATCGTCTGACAATGCTCCAGACGACGCTGCCTCTGCCAAAGTCGCTCCTTGAACTTCCGCGGCTGCTTCCGTTGTAGGGGAAGGGGAACCCGTCGTATTTTCCGCAATCACCCCGTTTAACAAATCACCAATTTTCTGCATACGTGCGCTGACCGGCACAACAGCTGCAGGCGCTATCAGAGGCCGCGCGGCAGTCGCCGCAACTACCTTGGCGGCTCGGCACACTGGTGGGCTGTCCACGAACGTGGTCTTGTTTTTTTGAGTAGTAGTAGTCGCACTTCTAGAAAAAGCGCGCCGGCTTGAAAATATAGTTTTTGTTGTCGTACTACTGCTGCGGTCGACGTCCAGTCCGCTTTGGATGCGATGTTGTTGATCTAGAAACCCAAAAGCAGAGGTTCTCCTCTTCATGGTCTTCTTGTTCTTGCGATGCACGAGCCTCTTTACAGCGTCCTGATTGAATTTCCAAATCGCCGAGCGCATTATGTGCACATAGCTTCTAGACGATCTAGAAGATGATGTACTTGTAGATTGCTTCCTATATGTTTTTGACAAGGTTTTTGACTTCGTCTTTGCCATTGTAGCAATCTTGTTCTTCACTAACAAGGAGGCGTGCAGTGGTGGAGTATCCTGTAAAGAGGTGGATCCATGAGTTGAGGTGCTGCCGAAAGCATTTGCTACCGAAGAACCAGACCCAGCCGCACCACTGCCAGTTGAAGGAGCTGGCAATAAAGAGGCAAAAAACGTAGGGTCTTCGAAAGGAGCGCGTGCATTCCCATCTGCTTGCTTCTGTTTGATGAAATCCTTGATTTTTTCAAAAACGGTAGTTCTCACGGGAAAAACGGTATCGGTGCGAACGAACCACCTTGTGCGCCCATAGGGAGCCGCCACGCCTGGTCGACCTGCATCCTCGTATTCCAGGAAACGCACAGGTGAAGAAGTCGAACTATTAGAGGACCTAGTTTTTCTTACCTACAATTACAAATGCACCACCGTCCTCCTAAGATGAGTACTAAATTGGAATACCAAGGGAGTCCCGTAGGTCTCTATGAATAACCACAGGGAGTCTCGTCATCTATGATCGCTTAGTAGATATCTACACCTAGGAGCAACTCCCCGTAACATTCGTCTTTTTTCTTTGACTGCCTGAGCATCGGCTCTTCCGTGGGAAATTTGACGACGCACCACCGAGGGATGAAAATCCAGCCCCCGCACGGCTCCCACCACCAGCCGTGGATGAGCCTAACGATCCAAGTCCACTACCTGTCGCGGAGCCGAAATTTCGAGCTGCGTTGCTGCGAGATGGCATCTCGAAATACTCCGCCATTTTTGCGCTTGCCTGTGTTTTTGTGGCATTGACAACCAGCACCTCTGCTGCAACCTCCTCATCCACAGCGGCTGTAGCTGTGGCGTTCTCAGCTGGAGATCGCGACCTATCTGCGCCGAAAACGCCTTCTATCAACGTTCTTTCCGCATCACCGATCGGCCGCGGGACCGGGACTGCATCACTGTCATCGTCTAGCGGTACAAAGAGGCTTTCCAAGTCTAATTGGCCGATAGGAATTTCTTCGTCTACAGCCAACTCGGCGCTGAGCACGTCCTCGGGTTCCCCTTGCTGAGTACGCTGACCCGTTGCCGGATTGATCTGAAACAACTGCGCCAGCAATGACGGAGTGACCGGTTCCACAGCCGGGCTGAAGCCGAAACTCACCCATGCTTGAGAAAGATCCTCGCCAACGTGCAAGAGTTGCAACTCTATGCAATCAGCGGAAGAAGCGCAACCTTCAAACGCGTGCTCGGCGGGCCATCGCACCGCAATCTGATACAGAGCGTACTTCTCGTCAAGCCGGCTTGCGTCCCCGGATAAGATTAGAGTTGGAAAATGAAAATGTTGAATAAAGACCACAACTACTTCCTGAGCGTAAAACGGTTGTTCCATTTCAAGGAACTAGAAATTGTAGAACAAGAACATGTGCCACCAGAAAAAGAAAAGGGATGAAGACAGTGACTGAAGCAGCCATAAAAAAAAGTTTCCAACGCCAATGCCTCCCAATTTCTGGACATTGAAGAGACTGAAGTAGGGCACTGCGCCATGCTTCGAAATGCGTAGAGGTAAACGAAGTTCCGCCTCGCACTCAAACAGGTAGAATAACTGCTGTTCTGGCTTCGTCACTGTTGTATGTGGGGTTGATGTTGAGGGTAAGTTCTTAGTACTAAGTAAAGGTATTAGAGCGAGTGAAAAATTAAAGATGTTCCTAAAATGTTTATGTTATCGGAACTAAAGATCTAATGTTGGGAAACCTCTATTTCTGATAAATTTCATTCAATCATTTTCATTATGAGATGAATTGGAAAAATATTCTTCACAACGAAACGAGCAGTAAGAAATCTTACGTACGTCTCCCCCCGTTGGCTGCTTTTTCAGTATCTCGCTCATAAACGTCAGTTCGTAAGAGTGCTTTCCAGTCGTATTGAAGAGGCGAATGTTCTTCGCAGAGTGGAAAGGTTGTAGTTCTATTTCCGCCAGATGCAGCGCCACCGCCAGCGTCAGAGGATCCTAATGCTATGTTGAGTTCTACGGACGAGTCATCTTCTGGCGTTTTGTTGAATGATCGACGAGGAAGACCCCGATGATTTCGCTGGACGATTTTATGCGCACACGAAGACGAGGGACAACAGAGAAGAACAAAAGCAGAAATAAGCGCCGGAGAGCGCATGGTCGGAACGACCCAAAAGGGTCGGGGTGCTTCTTTCGCCGTGGAGGTCAGCATGACGATCCTGGTGCAGGAGCTTCACCCACGGGGTCAGGCGTTCTCACGATCGCCATACCCTGCAAGAATCACGACCATGTGCTCCGTGGATTTCTACTGGGTCCTGAGGAAATTGTAGTCTGTGGCAGCCTCTCTAAAAATACATCATGGACATGGACATCAACCATTGATTATATACCAGAACGACTAAGGACTCAGATTTATTTACAGATTTCATGGATGGATCAAGGACATAAGTTGGAAAAGCTTTCACCGCTTGTGAGACCAGTTCACAATCACAGGTTCGAACCCAAATGAGAAAACCTTTAGCGAGGGTCTTAGGAGACGCATCCGTCAAGACGCATTGAATGTTATCTCTTGCCTGTCCATTGCATATACGTGCAGCTGAAAAAATGGAAATTGAAATTATCGCTATCCCTATCGCAAAGTGATTCATCTTATTAGTACTATCTAGAACAACGGGCAGGGGCTGTTCTGATGTCTTCTACTTTCAACAAGAGTAGATGCATAATTTGTACATCAGTTGACTAAAAAGACTTGCATCAACTTACTTTAAGTTTGTACTTGACAACTGAGAAGTTCTTAAGTAGTACTTCAACTTTTTTTTTTAATTATAATCACCCTAGTCAGTTCATCTAGGACCACTAGAGGACTATAGTACGTCTACTACAACACTAGACTATAGATACATTCATATACATGGAAAATCCACATTTTTCTGCTTATCGACACTAAATATACTAGTCTTATATAATGGACGTGCTAAGGAAGAGAAGAATCTTTGCGTTTGAGTTTGTGAGGATTCTTCAAGAATTTCGATTACAAATTGTTACTGACATCATCTTCAGGAGGTGCATCTTCCAGCGCACGGCCATCTGTTGTGTCCAGAACTAACTGTCCTCCATGTTCATTTGCAGCAAAAAGAGAAGAGGTCCCACCTACGACAGCGGCAGCCGAACCAGTCTGTAGCACGTCCACCTGCGCCTGTCCTCTCCCAGATTGTATTTGTAGTACTGAATGAGGATCGAGTACGACATGTTGACCAGGAGTAGTTCGTGCTTCATTACTTGTTTCACCTAGACCTGTAATTCGTCCGTAAACGGATTCTGGTGCTGCTGGCCGTAATCGATTGAACGTGCGTTCTAGACCGCTCTCCACGATCAGGGTTCTGTCTTCCAATTTCAGCTGTGTTTCTTCTAGTTCTCTTTCTAAGTGCGAGATTCGCTCCTCCAAACGTTCTAGGACAGACGACCGCGTCTCCCACTGCCTGTTCCACTGATCTTGTTGATGCAGGAAAAGTTCGTCTCTCCCTTCGGCTTGCGCATGCGCTTGTTCTTCATCAGGTTTGATGAATTAGAGATAGTTGCACCATTATGTTTTCTCACCATCACGACCCCCCCGGTGGGAATTGGCCTAGCTTCATCTTTAACTACGCGAAATATCGCGCCCCATCACCCGGTTATTAGTCATCTTCTACAACTACATAAGTAAGTCTAAATGAATCTTCAATCCATGGGAATCGCATGGTAAAATAAAACGTATCTCACGCTCACCCTTAAACATCTGCTGCTCTACCATCAACGTCTTGTAGTAGTTCCGCAGAAGCAGGTGGTTGCTCCGTAACGCCACCAGAATAGCTGTTGCTCCCGTGGATCTGAGGACCTGCTTCTTCCGACATGATGTGATCTTCACTTGCATCAACATGCTCAACTTCTTGCTCAGCAACATGGTCTTCACTTCCCTGATCGCCCCCTGCATTCGACCGAACACATTTGGGCACCAGTTCTTGTTCCTGGTCTTGCTCACTGGGTGGCTCGCCAAAACCTTCATTAGCGGCTCCGACATATCAATTGCGTTCTTCCGAGCATCACTGACTTCTTTCTTACTGGACGATAAAGAGTCAGGGACGCTAGTAAAGGATGCAAGGATGTGGGAACCCTCAACTTTAGATGAAACAGTGATGTCTTGGGCCAAAAGTTGCTGGATATGGCTCTCCAATCGGGTAAACAATTTGCCAGCTTCAAGTCGCGTTTCCGCTTGAGCGTTTTCCAGGATGCTCATCTTCGTGTCCATCGTTTCTAGGCTACAACCCACACTGCGTGATAACTGCGCGAAGTCAGCATGCAACTTTTGGACCTTTGTATCCAAGTATTCGCGCTGCTCTCGCATTTCCTCTGCACGACGACGAGACTCAGATCTACCGTAGAAATGGTGAAGATCTATTTAAGTATTTATTTAAATTGATCTTCGAAGTCCTTCTTTTTAAGAGGAGCGCCGAATCTTAATCTTTCGTAGTACGAGTTGTCCACTTCGAGATCGATAATCTGAATCTATTTTAGCAACTTTCATCTAGGCCAGGACATCCAAAAAAGCGAAAGCCTAGGTACTTTAGGCGTGCAGCCTCCAACCATGATGTGGTTGCCTCTTCGATGGCGTTTTCTCCACCCCCTGTTGCAATGTTGCTGAAATTCACCGAATTTGTAATTGCATCGGCCGGCGAGTCACCTCCTTTGTGAACTGCGGCTGGTGGCTCACGCACAACCTCAATCACACGCGCTTCTCGATGAGTCATGCCAGGAGGCGACATGGTTGTAGCACCTGTTGACGTCCCTGGTCTTCTATTACTATTACCACCAGGCGCCCCTGAATTGGGATCTATAGCAATCTGGGTTTTTGAGGCCATTCTAGAGCCCGGTCTGGAACTCGCCGTGAATCCAGTCAGATTCCACGGGCTACTACCTATGTTGCTCTTGCTGTCTACACGACTCGCACTGTTGGTCCCTGGCGCAGCTCCTCCATCAGGCTGGGTCAGCAGTGTAATTATCTGCTGTTGCTCCATCTCCATGCTGTTAACAACTCCTGATGTTCCGCCAGCGTTCTGAAGACGGCCACCTCCACCAAAGAGGGTTGGCTCCTCACCATCGTGATCGTTCATCTCCTGCTGGCTATGATGACCTGTTCTGATACGAGCTGCTTCCTTCATCTGCTCGGTCAGCATAGCTATCTGAGCTGTAAGTGTCTCCTGCATACTGCCCAGCTCTGACTTGAGGCAACGCACCTCCGCACAAAGATCTGGATCTAATCCCTCCTGTCCGGTGACGAAGTAGCCCACCGCAGAACGCAACTCGTCGCGAAACTGGGTAGCTAAAACATCACTCACTGCACGCCGGAGCCGCTCTTCCTCTGTCAAAGGACTATCTTCACAACCCCCTCCAGTAGGATGGCCCTCTATACGGGTTTTTAATATACCATCCCCACTAACAACTCTCGCATCGTGATCACGAAAATCATTATTCCCACCGTCAGCACCACTCAGCTCACGGTTAACAAATCTAGTCGCCCCAGCGCCCTCCAATTCGAGGGTCACGTCTTGCCGCCACTTGTTCAAAGTAGAGAGTTGATCCTGGAGGTCTGCGCGAATACCGGTGACCAAGTCCATGACATACAAACGAAGGCCCGTCTCCATCTGTGCTCGCTCCATCGCTGCTAGCGATCTGCCACCTTCGAACTTTTTCATACCATTACTTGTTGCGCTTAGGAGAGGTCCTCCTGCTTCTGCTCCAGCAGGCCCAGAGGACGCGGTGTTCCAACCTCCTAGATGAGGCGCGTCGACACCACTAGACGCAGTCGTTGATAAGGGTTGTAAGGGCTGATGCGGCTGTTGGAAATGACTAGTAGTTGCATTCGTTCCGAGAGAACCACCTGCTCCGCCCAAGTTCACATTCATCGAGGATGCCATGGACGACGAAGACGAAGGCGGTGCGACAACACTGGGAGGGCGGGTAGCAGCTCCTGCCCCCGGCTGCTGCTCTAGCACTCTAGGTGAGCGGACCAGAGGGTCTCCTGTGACAGGCGACGTACCAGGAGGTGCTACTGTAGATGAAGAGGTGGCTGCTGGAAGCCCTCCTGACGAGGATGGTCTCGGATTTGCACTGGTACGAGCGGACTTTGCAGCCTGATGCCGCGATGACCTCTGCGCCATTTTGATGACGTATTATAATATTGTTGCACGGGATAAGTCTAATATTGTCGAGGTGAAAACTAACCGGTTGTCTTACTTAGTGCTTTGAGCGCCGCTGGGCCTAAACCTTCACCAAAAGGTGAAAGCCAATCAAGATTTGCAGCACACCTCTAAAAGTTGTATTATTAACAGCACTAACTCTTACTCTTCATGATTAAATAATAACTTGTTCAAGTACAAGAACCTTTTTGTTTTCCGTATTTTCACATTGTACTTCACATTGTACTTCAGGCAACATCGAAGCTACGTCTCTCTTTCTACCTTGCTGGTGCTCCTCATCTTGTCCTTGTTAACTCAACATTTTCTCTGTGCTGCGTCCATCGACCTTGTACCCCAGGTCCTGGTCACTCGAGGTCGAGATCTACACCTCTTCTAGCCATCAAGAAAGGTGAAAAACTATGAAGTTGAAGACGAATGACGAACAAGAGGCGCCTCCTAATAGTAGGATGCGTTCAATCTTCATACTATTTTCTTCAGCTATATGTCGCGCTCGCGACTTGATGGGACCTTCCAAGTGGCATTAGCATGATCATTGAGATCTCTATCTTGCATTTTCTCATCGTTATTTTTTGAGACAGGATGAAATATCGAATGACGCCAGCAGGAGCGAGGACAATATAATAAGTATATCAAGTAAATACAACAAAAGCAGCGTCTCCAAAAACCAGCTTCAGCTCTGTCGCTCTTATTATTTTTGCTTTCTAGTTCTGCATGTGGAAACCACCGATCCTCTTGATATAAGCCTATGCTGTAGTCGCCCTCGTCGGGAGGCGGAGGTTCTCCTCGGATAATATGAAATGCTTTTCCCTGGCTCATCACCAAGACCAAGATACTGTGTCGTTGATATTAGGGATATTAGTGTTAGTTCTTGTGTTAGTTCTTGCGAATATGGGTAGATTACATCGATTCGGATGATTGACATTGATCGTCAGCATCAATAGCAAGATAGTACTAGTACTTGTTCTAATGTAAGAAGTATACGAGGAATGCGGTCCTCTCTCGCCAGAAAAACTAACGACGATCGTAATGTCCATCTAGTAGTATCCAGCCGGAGTAGATGCGTGCTGCTGCTTGAATACTTACGTTACAACCTATCCTCGTAACGGTCACTTATAGCTCTAGCAAAGAGTCAACATGTGAATGTGCGAGAGATCTTCATGCATCTAGTCAAATAGTCAACTTCGAAATCATACCACTCATGATAGAAGCTCTAGCGCATGGGTAATTTCTTTCTTCTACTACCAAGAAAACGACGAAGCACGCGAAGGCCACGACGAAGTCGTGCCCCACTTGTTTCACTTTGGCTGTGATCCACGATCGGCGAAAAGAACAACAGGAAAGGATGACCTCCTGTTCATTGCATGTGAGATTACGAGGCCGACTTTTAGTGTGTGTTGTCCAACTCCATCCAGAAAAAAATATTTCTTTCCATGACGTCTCGTCCTGGTCGACAAGGATATATATATTAATCAAATCAAAAATGAACCAAAAGAAGGACAAGAACGAAGGGACAATGATCAATCACGCGACTGCCACAGGATCAGGATGCTAACTACAAGTTAACCTTAAGTATGTTCATCTTCCTGAACTTGATGCTATATGAATATAATCTTTCGAAAAAAAATCGACTATGAGAGCAACGCCATCAGGATGATCAGGAGAAGGAGGCTTAGGTATTTTCAAGAAAAACGCTCATCAGCATCTACTTTATCTTATACATTTAAGTACATTGTTAATTCCAACGACGTCATTACAACGTTTAATTTTTGCGCAGAGTTAAATACGACAAGCATAGTAGAGGATTCCTCAAGCTTCGCGGTCAATTTCATTTTGTTCACTAGATGTCGTAGTAAGTGGTACAAAAAAAGATCGACGAAGACTTTTGTTTTAGTGGTCATCCATGAAGAAGACTGGTATATTGAAGCTCCCGACACGATACTGCAATCACAGTGAAGCCCGACACCACTTTTGCTCTCGAACGTGAAGTAGCTATTACGTATGGTGTAGATGTATCACCTGCTGCGTAAATCCACTATGTCTATGTCGTCCTACAACTCCCAACATACCAACCAAATTTTAGTTGACAAGCATCATCTCCAGTACACATGCGCTCAACTACAAGAAGAGACTCTCGCCATTTACTCTTTTCTTGTCATCTTCTGCTCCATTCTTGATGTTACGCATGTGAAGGATATCCCCTTGATTATAGCCAGAAAAGTCCGCAAGCGAAACCTACTACACATTATATGGAATTGGAGAATGTTGACGACGTGGAAGAAGTACTGAATGAGAAAGAGCAAAGCCGAATCTCTAATTTCCTCCCAGAGAAATATCTTCCACTTTGATGCGGCAAAAATAATGCATGCGATGGGTGAACAAAACGCAGGACAACGGAAGCAGGAATTTTCGTGAATTTTTGGAATCGTCGCGTGGAGCATGGAATTAATCTGAAACCTTCGAGTTCAAAGCTTTACGTGGTTGCTAAATCCTATTTGGTCGTCAGGGGTTCATTTGGTCATTCAACATCAAGAAAATGAAAAGTGTTAGAAGAATTTGAGCTGTAAGTATTAGAAAAACAAAGTAAATCGTTTGATTTCGATAAGAGTACGGCATCTACTCTATCTTTTCGTATTATGCCGTTCAGCTCCAATCTATATCTAATGTGTAAGTGAAAGACTACAAAAATGAAGTAAGACAAACGCCATACTCTTCACCCATCAACCTCGATAGCGCGAGCAGACTCGTGCATCTCGCGCGTCAAGATCACGCAACTTGGTAGTACGTGGAGAGTACAACTTAGGCATCATGCTACTTCTTCTCTTGTTCCATCTTCGTCAAGTTTAAGCTTATGTGCTGCTCTTCTTCATGTCTATTATAGTTAGACGAAGCGTCGACATCCGGAGCACGAATCCTCATGTTTATATTTCTAAGACAGTCACTGCACCGCTGCTCAGCCTCATGGCTCATGACTATAAAATCTGTATCACCAGCAAATCAATGTGATAGCATTCAACGTCTTCCGCGTCCTCGAGTGTATGGCGTCCGAGCCGCGTTGCCTCCCCGTGTTGTCGGCATCATGCTACTAGACGTGCTACCATCCGATGAAGCCGCTCCACCTCCACCTATGGAGGAGGAGGAGCTGTACTAGTAGCAGCTACTATAGACTGCGGCGCGCACTTTGGACAGATGCTCAGCGCTTGGAATCGTTCGAGGACTGGGCGCCGGCATTCGCCTCCGGGGTCCAGGTCTCGATCGCGATGGTGGTTGAAACGGCGCTGCAGCAGAGTCGCCGGAGGATGTTCTGTTCTTACTTGCTGTTCGTGGTACAGCATGATGCTCTCTTCCACCAGCACCTCCAGTATGATCAGATGATAGGTGGATGCGATCGCCGGAGCCATGTTTTGCGGCACCTCCACCACTTGCTGCCCTCCTTTTTCTGTGGAAGTCGAAGTCTGCATGTTGGCGGCCGTCCGCGTGGTCTACTTCCAAGCCGCGTGTTGCTGCGGAGGCGTTCGTGGTCGTTAGGGATGCAAAACCGAATGCCGGAAAAGTCGTCGTTGTCGAGGAAGCAGTGCCACTTTCGCCTTTATATTTCTTCTTCCTTTCCTCCGGAGAGCGACGGTCGCGATCCCCCGATGACCCGCTACCCCACCAGTTGTCTGTTCGTTCCGGTAGAGGCAGACGCATTGCTGGCGAAGCATCCCAGCGCGACGAGCACAAATCGCGATCCGGCGGCACTGGGCCGCCCCGCGGCGTCACACGCTCGACGTCTCGATGATGCCTCGGGGATGTCGCAGCGGTGGTCCCTCGGTGCCCTCCGCCAGGTGCTAGAGTTCCTCCGGATGAGTTTCCCCCAACTCCTGGCTGCTCACGTGGCGAATAGAGCGAGGAATGCTGTACTGACGCGCCTCCTCCTCCTGAGTTCATGTGGTAGCTACTCCTTCCCGAGTCGCGTCTGTGTGAAACACCCTTTGTATGATTATTGTAGCGGCTGTGGAAAGAACCGCGGTCTTGGAAGTCATGATTATAATCTGTTTCTCCGATCATGTTGTTGAACTCTACTCGTGATCTTTTGATGTTATTCGCCTTGGATGGCACTAAAACAGGGAAATCAAGGTCCTGTTCCCTCCTTTCTCGCTCCTCTGCTTTTGCGAGCAACGCTCGCTGCTGGTGCCGCAGATGGTCTGAGGGCGAGTGGCGCGACGGTGCACCGCGGTCGCTGCTCTTCAGCATCTTCTTGCGCGGGGGCCCGGGCGGAGAGCAGCTAGCAGGCATCTTCTGCGCGCCGCGCGTTGGTCGTGAATGATCGTAGCTAGAGGACGGTCCAGCGACGTACGCACTCGTCCCAGACGTCGTCGCTGTCGATCCACCATAGTGATTACTGCCCATCATATTGTGATGCCCGTTTCTTTGCGCTTTATTGTTCAGGTAATTTCTACAGGAACCGGAGGCGTCTACTTGCTGATGTACTCTGCCACTAGTACTGGTACTTATGGGTGAGGAGCGACCTCCACTATTGATGTATGCACCAACTGCATTTCCTCGTCCTCCAAGATGGTTACTGCTACTAGAAGCGGCTGTCATACTAAATAAGCCTGACTCCTTTCTTGTACCCGAAACTGGAGAATAGTCTCGCCCGTCTTGGTCAGTAGAGCCCGCTGCTGCTTTTTGTCCTCCACCATATGTCGGTGGAACTCTGTTGGAGGACGTGGCTGGAAGGTAATCATGCTGATGGTGTAGTGCTGCTCCTACATTTTTGCGGCTCGTCAGCACTACTTTACTTGCACCTCCTCGACCTCCAGTCGAAGACGAATACGGCTGGCTGTAGTGGAAGCTAGCGGAGGTCGAGGGTGCCTGATCCAAAGCGGCATCACGATTCTTGTTTCTCCGTGTTAGGCCTCCCCTTGGTGTCAAGGCCATACCAGCCGATTCGTAGCTGTACTGATCGCGACTATGAAAACCAAAGCCTCCACCACGTGCGCTGTTTGTTCTGGAGGCTCCAACGAAAAGAGATGAAGAAGAGGCAGCACTTCCACCTTCTCCACTACCTCCAGTATTTGGGCCGGGACCTGCTCCTGACTGATGATCATGATACTGGCGACTGCTTCCTCCGCTATGGGATGGGTTGGGGTCCTTATCGAATCGGCTTGTCTGCGGCTGCCAGTGGGTGGACTGACTCGTTCCGCCCGCACACGAGGAGGAGGAAGCTGCGGCTCCTGTGTTTCCTCCTCCTGAAGATGATGGAGGACCATGATGGTGTGCTGTAGATCGCTTTTGCAATTTGGGTGGTCTCTGCTCTCTGGGCTTCCCTGTTCCTCCAGCCGCGTCGTTGCGCGTAACTACGCCCGATGATCGCTGCGTTTGGAGCTGCTGGTGGTCTTGCACGGGTCCGCCTCGCGTATCGGTAACATAGAGGGTCATGGCCCTATCACCAGTCACACCCCTAGGAAAAGCATTCGCGTTCTTGTCACGAGATTGCTGGGGGTGGGTATTAGCCACTCGTGCGCTGCTAGAATCATGGGTATTTTGGTGCCCCGCCGGCGGTGAGGTGTCGTGTCCGGGTTGCGTGCCACGCACTTCAGGGGGAAGAAAAATTCCACCGCCACCAGCATCAGCCTCGTTCTCTTCGTCTGTTGCCGGAGACCTTTCCCCGCCGGCTCGCTTTCGCGACGTTTGATTTTGATTATTAGCGTCCGCGAAGTAGTCTCTTCTGCCAGCTCCAGGATGGTGTAGTCCTGGTGTTGGAGTACCGTTGCAATACTCTGGCTGCTGTTCCCCTAGTCGCGCCTCGTCGTCCTCTCCAGCCCTTTCTGTTTGCCGCTGCTCCTCCTGCTCCTGTCGCTTGGCATTTAGGGCTGCTGCTGCCTGCAGCTGTTTCAAGTCTGAAGGCCCGTTGAAAAACTTCTTATTGGTGTTATCCCCATGAATTTCGCGAGATATTGCGTCTTCCTTGTGGCGTCCCTGAAAGTGCTTCCGGAATGCATCCGTATCACCTGGTCGTGGCATGGATGAATGGCGGTCAAGAACTCCAATATTGAACATCTTCAACAAGCAACAACTCAACATCAAGCATCGTCTTAGTCATGGTCTGTACTATTTGAATTGGTCATAATTGAAGCAGGGTGGAGAGGGAGATGAACTTTTCTTACTCTTCTACGACCGCATAATCACGAAGTTTGATAGAACATACTTACATAATTTTCATTTCATCATTGACTTTGACATTGTTCTTGTTGTAGTATACCACTCTGCTCCATGTCTGTGAAACATGCTTCGAAGATGTCGTAGCGCGGGGTTTCGTCAAATTCGAGACAGGTTAGATGGTTGAGGAAAGTGATCATTTGCGGTGGCAAGGCTTCCAGAAGACTGATTCCATCGGTGGCGCTAGTCACTGTGAAGTTTCCCTTGGCGTCGATTGGCCCCGCGAAAACGCCGTCCGCTGGCAGATTGTGCTGTAGTGCCTGTTTTCCCTCGCGGACCTCTTGCAAGGCATCAAAAACCACAAGCTTGCCAGCACGAATTTTCTGGTCGCGCTCTCGACTTTTGCCGAGGTTTAGCCGTCGCCAAGGCAGTCCTCCCCATAGAAGGTCAGCAAATACCTAATAATAGTAGTAGGAGTAGTAAGAGTAGTAAGAGTAGTAAGAGTAGTAAGAGTAGTAAGAGTAGTAAGAGTAGTAAGAGTAGTAAGAGTAGTAAGAGTAGTAAGAGTAGTAAGAGTAGTANAGTAGGAGGAGTAGGAGGAGTAGGAGGAGTAGGAGGAGTAGGAGGAGTAGGAGGAGTAGGAGGAGTAGGAGGAGTAGGAGGAGTAGGAGGAGTAGGAGGAGTAGGAGGAGTAGGAGGAGTAGGAGGAGTAGGAGGAGTAGGAGGAGTAGGAGGAGTAGGAGGAGTAGGAGGAGTAGGAGGAGTAGGAGGAGTAGGAGGAGTAGGAGGAGTAGGAGGAGTAGGAGGAGTAGGAGGAGTAGGAGGAGTAGGAGGAGTAGGAGGAGTAGGAGGAGTAGGAGGAGTAGGAGGAGTAGGAGGAGTAGGAGGAGTAGGAGGAGTAGGAGGAGTAGGAGGAGTAGGAGGAGTAGGAGGAGTAGGAGGAGTAGGAGGAGTAGGAGGAGTAGGAGGAGTAGGAGGAGTAGGAGGAGTAGGAGGAGTAGGAGGAGTAGGAGGAGTAGGAGGAGTAGGAGGAGTAGGAGGAGTAGGAGGAGTAGGAGGAGTAGGAGGAGTAGGAATAGGAGGGTCGTCGTTCGCTGACACAAGTCAATTATTTGCCATCTCTCGCACTTTTTGCAGCCTATTTTTGTTCGCTCTGAGTCGGCCCAAAGATCTGGAGGCACTACAATCTCGCATAGCACAGCATGATCAGGGCCAAAACGATGACAAAAGTAGATTAAGATTGCCACGACTGACTCTGTGTGTAAGTCGTGCTCGTCATCAACCGCTCTAGTGCAGTTTTCTTTCATTATGACTGTTTTTTCGTCAATTTGATACTAGTTGAAGTGAGTTGATGCAAATATACAAGTCGGTAAACGATAATGACCACGATGATCCTCAAGAAAGATACCCAGAAAACGCCTTCAAGGTCGTCTCTTTTTGCTTGTTCGATGTTCTCCAGGGAGCGAAGAGAGGCGTACGCAGCAGTGCCACGAAAGCTAACATTGCTAGCTGGGGTTGGCCCGACGGCTTCCTCATAGAAATCCTCTCTCGCCAGACCAAAATCGACAAGATGCAGATCTAGCTTCGTGTTCTGGTCATTGCCGAGCATGCCTATCGTGGTGAAAGGTGGAAAGAAATTCTTGTGGCAGTGGCGTGTACACCACGGCGACGGCAAGATAAGACAGTAAAATACTTAGTTCGATGCAAGAGATAAAGAAACAGTAAACGTCATCAAAAAATCATGGAGTCACGAAGCAAGAGAGTTGATGCAACTATCAATCTTCAACATCTTTGACCTCCTCATCCTGCATCAAATTAAGTAATAATAAACGACAAAATAAAAATGTGGCTAAGATTGAGTACAGTTCTGCGGCTTGATATCTCGATGTATGACGCCCTCTGCGTGAACCTTTCGCAGGATGTGGATGAGCTGTTTCCCAAGGAATCCAACACTGCAAATGCTTAACTTATGCCTTTTTACCATTTTGCGTACCCTCGAAAGGTCTCTACCAAGCAACTCAAGCACCATAAAGGCGCCCTGTTTGCTTCTCCTCTGGATTTGGGTTTTCTGCTCCCCTGATGGCGAACTCCCAGCGTGGCCCGCTTTGTCTCGCAGGTTATGAAAACCGTAAAAGCGTGGAACATAAGACCTGTAAAGCATGAAACTTTGTGGAGTGACATTCATACTAAGCATTGATGGATGACGATGATGGATAAGGAAAAGGAGAAGATACGGCGTGTCACCACAATTATCTACAAAGCTGAACTCGACAAAGACGAACAGGAAACTACTGCATGCGTCAAACGAAGCCTGTTGTTTGAATGTGTACCTGCCTCCACTGCGCTCAGGTTCGTTCAGGGCTTTATCGAGCCCTCTTTGGATATTGGCTTCTTTCTCTAGTTTTGACGTGCCCCTATTCTTCTCCACTTTGACTGCGTAATTCCGCTGCGTTCGTGTGCAATAGACTTTGTAGAGTTCCGCGAAAGCACCGCGGCCGACTAGTGTATCGACCATGTACCGGGGCGCAGACGTCGCGCTTCCATCATTATGCGTCTTTTGCGCTGGGGCTGTGCTACTACTACTGCTCTGGTCGCGTCTGTCGTAAGTGCTGCCTCGTCGTGTTTTCTGATCGCATCTATTTTTCATAACCTTGTTATCCTTTGACGCCGCACCCGAGGATGCCGCACTCCCTTTTCCGGAGGCACCGTCGCCGCCTCCAGGAGCGTGAGAGCTTTTTCTCCTGCTTTTCAATATCGACGACGAATTGGTCGTTTTCATCTGCGTGTCTAATATTTTTGACGATGTCGCTGTTGTTGTCGCATTGTATGGAGACGGGTTACTCACTCTACGGGACTCGCCTACGCGCCTACTCTTAGTACTAATTGGATTGGGGTTGATGTCCTCGTAGGCACCACCATCACCTGCGTTGGCATTACGTGATGCGCGCTTCTGTTGACCTCCACGTGGAACTCCTCGTTGTCTTCCACCTGGCTCGTCCTCGTACTCATTCGAAGCGTCCGCGCCGACGTCGTCCTCAGACGATGAGTCATCTTCATAGGAAGACAATGACGAAGAGGGCTCGTCCTGTTCCTCCTCCGCAGCACTTTCAGTACTAAGAAAGTCTCCCGTACGGTAGGCGCTCTCTTCGCTTTTTCCCATTTTTATCTGTACTTGTAGAAGAATACAGGCTCAAGATGAATAAGTAGAGGAAAGACAAAGAAGAAGATGTTCGTTTTTGATGAGGAAGCTGCTCCTGCGGCCACTAACGACGTTAACCTCCAGCAATGCTAGGAAAAAACTCAACAACTACAAGTAGATTACGGACCGCGAAGATGTTGAGTTTCAGAATGCTGCTTCTCTGGACCACGTTACTAGGTAGCCGCGTAAAACTGATCTGAAAAGAGAAATCACCGTGTGCGTCCGTGTCGTCGTGCGTCGTTCTTTTATTGTTATTCCGCCTTAGTGTCGTTTTTACTGTTCACTGCTACAACAGCATTTTTTCCCTCTTGGACGATGTTGGAAATCAGTCTAGTTCGTCTTTGTTCTTTACTACTTCTTCTACTTCTTCTTCTCTTTCAAGCGCTGGTAGTCCACCTTCAATATACTCCTAGAAGTTGATAACACTGAAAGATGAAAGATCGCGAGCCTTCAAATCATTCCTTTCTCTTCTGCGGCGACTGGCCAGAACTTCTACGAAGAGTTCTTGATGATGTACAGGAGGTGGAGCAAGTACGAAGATATTACCTACGCCTACCTATGTACCAAAATCGACATTATCACTGCGAGGCAACAAGAAGATCGGTTCGACTTTTTTGATCGTCCTCGTAGAGTTGTACCTTCACAGTATTTTCACGTCGCGACAAATCCACTGCAAAAGGGGGTCAAGATATCATGCTCGTCCGTGCTATTGAGGAGGCGTAAAAGAGATTACTGTAAAAGCGTGTGTCTGTGTGCTGTTTTCCATGATTGCCTTTGCCGAATAGAAACGTCAAACGATAAGCAAAATTGAACTTATCACTCATTGGCGCATCCAATGTGCTTATAATGAAGTAGAATCAAAACCTCTCCTTCTGATACTAGAAGAAGGAACAACAAATAATATCAACCTCAACCACGGCTCGTCCTCTATCTCTAACTCTATGACCTACCACCTAGTTTATTATTTGATGTAACCTCTGGCTCTGGTAGGTCCTCCACCCAGAACGAAAAGGCTGCCTGCAGTATTCTTTTCTCACATTATTCGTATCAATCTTAAATAACAAAAGCAAAAATACCACGACAACACGAGCACGACGCGGAATATCATGATCATGAAATAAAAAACCAAAAGCGGTACTAAACTTTATCATCCGCCACTTAATTATTGTTGCCCCCTCTATTCCGCCAAGATGAGTTTGAGTATCTTCTTCGTCATTTGAATTTTTTTGCTTTTTCATGTTCGATGGATTACAGATGCGAGTGACTTCTGCTTCTTTCTAGAAATATTTCGATTCTACAATTCTCTTCTACGGTGGTGGGCATAACCCTAAGTATATGCGACGGACCTCGAACTGTGAAGGTTTCATTTTGACTCCATCTGCCCTCGACGAGGAAGGTACGTTTCGACAAATCTCGATTTTGATTTACTTTTTAATGGTACTAGTCGTGGTGAACGTGGAATGTATTCTTGGTCCTCTGAAAATTCGAAAAAAGAAGATGCAGGATCTTCATTGAGGAGATACTTAACATGAAATCATCATGGTTATTCATTCATGTTGACTCCGCCTGGTTGCACTAGGAGATTTAGCCCTTAGAAGCCCTACACTCTCGCCAATTACAATTACAATTACAAGTTTTTCGAAGAGTTCGACGCACCAGCAGTGGTGGGCGCAGAGAAAGCAAACATTTCACAGACACACAGAGACAGCTCAAGAATGAGATGAGCCTTGTAATGATCGATTCAGTGTGTTCCGCAATGTATGCGATTGGAATTCAACAGAGATTTGAGCGTCTGCGCCAGCCAGGTGAACGACGATTCGACGTGACCGACGAATTTGCTTGCGATCGTGATTTATCAAATGGAAATAACCAAATTCAACAAGAACTTGCTTTTCCGTCGAAGCAAATTTTCACATCGGTTGCGGCCAACGTTTGTAAAGCATGGTTAGAGTAGAGATGAGAAGTGAATGAGCAAGTGAATGAGTATGCCCTCCCCCGACTGGACGAGGATCTACAATTTCACCGGAGGCGTTTTAGAATGAACATCTCTTTTTCTGTCCTGAAGAACAAGCGCTTCCACGGGCGCTTCAACGAGTTCTTAAGTCCCTTGCAAGCAGGATCATCACATTTCCATTCAATCATCTTTTCTGAAAAACTATCCCATATTTTCTAAAAGACTTCTTAAGAATATCACGCCTTCACGTGGAAGATTATGACGCAAGTACGCGACAAATGGATTATATAATCGTCGTGATTGTCTCAATTCATTTCTCTGAAAGCCCGAAACGGAATTTTTAGAGTAGATTGTAAATCACGAATCTACTTCGGTGCATTTTTTTTTCTCGTTATCGTTATCATGCTCAACGTACTTTTTTTTGTCTTTATTGTAGTTTATGTCGTGTATGATTATGAAGATGATGTAGATATGAGCTGGTAGGTAGCCCTAAAGAAGTGTGCTTTCTTGATTATTATTGATGCGTTGAAGATGATGAAGGTCTAGCAGAAAATCCATAATCACTTCTAAATTACTTTACTTATATTTCATTTTTCAGTAAGTATGATTATAAAGAATAACTTCAGATAAGACCACGCAGACGGCCACTGTTTTTCTTTTTCAGTTCAGTTCAGTTTGGGTCTCCCTGTAGTATGTCGCCCTGGTCCTCAGTCCAGCGCTCTTCTCTTTTTTCTACGCTGACTCGTGTCGGTAATTCCTGACCCCCAGACTCGCTGAGCTCCGCCCTCCCCTTCTGTTTCGTCAGAAGGACCCCTGCTTGACTCCCTCCACCTCTAGCATGACAACATGGTAATCCACTTCCCGACAAACGAGGGTGTACGTGTATTTCTGACGAAAATTATCAAGAACAACAAGAAGTAGTAAAAACTAGTACAACTAGGCTGTATATCTACAACTAGTGACAGCGAGACCCCGGCCCGCCCGAACAAAGATAACATCCGAAACAGACGAATCCGTGCTAGAAGAACAAAAAATGATAGATATAGCTAGTCGTAGGTAGTGATACGTAGAGGAAAATACATATTCTTATACTACCCATCTTCGAAAGAACTACATAACAGCATATTCAACGAGTAGAAACAAAGAACTAGAAGTAGAACAAACTGATAGACAAATGTGAAAAGATTTTTCCTCAGAGACTACCTGCATTTTCAACCAACTACTCAAGAATCCTCTTCGTTTTTGTACAAATTACAAAAGTTGTTTTATCATATTTTTTTGTTGCACTCATCCTCGTCGTCGCCAAGAATGGGTCACTGGTACTACAACCGGCTCCGGCAGAGGTATAGTCAACGTTTCAGCAAAATTCATATTCTTATAATCTTGAAAAAAGCCTTAGCCTTTAATTATTGTACAGATTTTTAAGAGCGATTTCATTCAATCATCTTATGACGTTCAGCGGAGGTGCTAAACAGCAGGCGAGGACGATTAGAAAAGGGATCAACTAAGCGCCCCCCAGACTTTTTTTGTACTTCTGAAAGAAGTAGAAGATCAAGAGGAACGTAATTTCTTCACGTCGACACCGCACCCTCGACGCTACCCGATTACGCAAAGGCCAAGCAAGGTATTGGCTCGATACTAAATGGATTATCTTACGCCTTAACGTCTTCTGCAAGTAGCGCACTCTTTCTGGACACGTCGTGGTGCCAATCCCGAACATTCAAATAAAAACAATCATATTTATGTCCTCCATATTGATTCTGCGAGAGACAAAATTGATACATTTTTATCAAAATTGCACTCTACTGAGAAGGAGTGTCATGTCAGGTCATGTGGATCCGCGCTATACCTCGCTGACCATAAATACCTCAAAGAATCATGAGAGAGAGCTTAGATACCAATTGAGAAACAAAAGAAGAAAAAAGAAAGAAAAAATAAAGCTGGTTACTGTTCGCTACATGTTGTACATCTTCCCGTCTTCTTGGTCTATTTTTACGCTGCATCATGCAAGTACAGATATCACCGAAGAAAGAAAATCATGCACATGGAGATGGACAAAAGAACGAACTGAAAATAAGAACCACTCCTAACAACATGAACAAGAACAAGAACAAAACGCGGCCGAGTAGCAATAACATTTTTTACGCTATTAACTTTTTGTCGCTTTTCAGTAATTATTTATTTGCTATATTATTTATCGCTATAAAACATCAAATCAAACTAAGGAGCTTAACCACAGTAGTACCTACCCACTACTACTAGTTTTGAATCTAAACGCAAACAATATGGCGGTAGAACAAAGATTGAGGACGATGTGAGTATCAGTACATCAACATCATCTCCAACCGGTGCGAATGCGAAATATCAGGTATATCTTAAATATAGATAAACTAGCGAACACCCTTCGCGGTCCATCAAGAACAGCTCTTGCAGGAGACCTTATAATCGGCGGCCTTGTGATAAACTGAACAGCCCAAACGGATCAAATCTTGCGAACCTGCTGAACTTGTTTCTGCTGCTCCAATACCCTTCCTGCGATCATTTTCTCCCGAGCAGCGGAGGCTTCACCATGTTAGAGTCTCGTCGGCTTCGTCCGTTCAATCTATTATCCGGATCCATTGAAAACGGAAAAGCTCGCTATCGTTCCTTACCCTAAAGAGGATGATCGTTTGACTATGAGGGATGGATCATCTGTATTGCATTCGCTTAAGACGAAGAGCCAATGATCCACTGTGCTCTCTACTAGATATTATCCACTATTTGTCATGGTCAACTCCCCTTAGAAATTGTCAATCAAGATCAATTGGAGATGATTTTTGATAAAGAACCAGGAGAAAAGTACTAATAAGATATTTTTGATAAAGAACCAGGATGATTTTTGATAAGTAAAAAACTACTAATAAGATATATATAATTATGTAATCATAATTAATTAAGAACTACAGGAAGCCTTAACTATCTACTACTGCCCGCTGGTTGTTGAGCGTCTCAGCAAGCCTTTTCGCGCGATCCTCTTTATTATCCAGCTCAGCTATCTTCAGCGGTTCTGGAGGAGCTGGTGCAGCTGGTGCACTAGTTACCGGACGAAACAACTGAGCCTGTGTGTGGTTACAGATGATACAGCGTAGGGAGTTCTTCTCGATCCTGTATTTCGCATTAGGTTGAACTGTTAGAAAATGTGAACGATAACGATATTTTGACGTTGATTAGGTTTGTCTGATCTTCCTTGGAATTAATCATTAAAATTTTTTTGTTTCTCATTAATGAATCACGACAAGGAGAAATTCATCCGTAGTTTCAGCAGACCTTCATCATAATTAAGAATCACACCCGATCGTTTAATCGAACGTATACGCTTTATTGTGTAAGTGTATAATATCTGCCTCTGCTAATTTTTTCTATAGATACGTATACATAGTATAGCAAAGAGAAAGACGAAAGTGAATAGATTGCAGGTGCTGGTGCGTAAGTCTAGTACTAGTTGATTGTTCGACTCTTCCGAACTATTTATGCAGTATGGTTGCTTAGCTACCAAGCGGACTCGATGAATGCGGATGTACTTCCGCCGTTCGGATGCGAAAGCCGAACTACTGCGTTCAAGGTGCCCGATTTGTGTGTAAAACTCCTCGATTGAACGGCCATCATACCTAATAAAAGACATGGATATCGTGATGGGGATGGAGTTAGAGTTTCTTCTTGTGCATATCAGATGCATGTGCGAGAATGAGGAAAGTATGATGTAGAAGTACTAAAGTAGGCCACGACTTTCAACAACTAAAAATCAACAAAGCTCCCTGTAGGTGCAGAGCAGCTGCTGTGCTAGTTAATATAATTCTTTGGGGGCGAGGTAGGTGGCCCGGGGTTGGGCGGGCTGTGCACTACAGTGCTCGTGCTCCGCGCTCAATCTAGCGCGTGAAAGGTAGGACCAGCCTAGCAGACTGCCTCAAGGTCTCAAGCGCCTCCATGGCGCGCTAGAGCCAAAGCTCAGCAGTTACATACTTTTGTACTTATGTTGATAACGGAGAAATATTCATCGACATATCAGTACATCGTTTTCAAGGTGTTTGTCTCCGTAGTCCGTCTTGCTGTCGTTATGATATCGCCCAGTTGCTCCACAGAGCAAGGCTCTTGTCCCTGCTCTCGGTTCCACGTTAAACGACATACTTCGACTAACTCCGTAGCATGCATCTCCGAACAAATCGCCAACAACTGGGTTTCAATTATGGTCGACTGACTACTGTTTTCAAAACTAAAGTAGAAGTACTAGAACAAGAAAAGTATAATTTAAGTACTTAAGCAGAATACCCTGAATCATGCATAAAAATCATCTTGATGTTGATGATTGGATAGATACCTTGGCCTCCTCATCGAGTGCCGGAGGTGGATACCACGACAACAACGGAAGCTGGCCACGTATGCTATCAGACAACATTTGCGAAAAACTGGCAGAAATTTGCCCGATCGTCTCGTCGTAGGAGTAAACCTCTTGGCACTTTTGCATCTCCTGTTGTCGTGAAGATGTGTGCGCAGGGTTGCTTCAGTTTGCGAAGGATTGTAATTGATTCATTGATTGATTGACTGGGTCTATTTTAGTTCCTCCGGTAATCTATCCAGCTCCGCCGCTCGCGAGGCGGCCGCATACAGTTGATTTACTGACGTGCCTATTCTTGAAGTCTATCTATCTGGGGAGGGGGGGTAAGTTCACGACGGACACCGATATTAAAGAACAACTTCAACTATGGCCATCCACATAAATATAGATACTTATCCACTGGGACCACCCAGCTAACGCTAAGTTGATGACTGTTGACATAATTGACGAAAGCAATGGCTGCAGACGCAGCCCCCGCTACGTACTGATACTGTCCATTTCTATCATAAATGAACGTCAACAAAGATCAAAGACTTCCTATCAACTCCCCCGTCCGAAACTAAGAGTTAGTTGAAAGAGGGTTTTGAAATCTTAAAGAATACTAGGATAAGGCAGTAATTGGATGAAAATACCACATCCGTCAAATCGTACTCCGCCAGGATCTCTCGTTGAGTCTCCTGCAGTTTTTGCAATGCGCCACTCTGATGAAGCAGCTGGTTTCGTAGTTCGTCCTCGCAAAACTGAATAAATTCTTCAAGCTTTAATATTCTTCAAGAAATAATGTAGTGTTTGGAGTGGACGATAAGGATGAAGTAGAACATGAATTCAAAATCAAATTGCGGTGTTGATGTTCAAATAACCAACAAAAACTGTTTGCGTGGTCAGTTCCCCTCCCACTTGACGTAGTGTTGATAATTCTTGATCACTCTTCAACACCAGCTTGACGATCGATACTTACACACAAAGAGATGCTGCAGGCACAGTCCGTTTCTCGACGAAGATGAAGAATGCCCGTACAACTGTCAAACTACTACAACAAACTGGTATAATTATATAAAATTATACCGACATCCGTTTCATGAACAGGCGTTCTCGTACTGAGTTGCTCATCTCGCAAAATTCGCGACAACGGAAATGGAACGCCCGCGCCAGTTCTTTCATCACTATCATGTTAGAAGAAGGAGGCGTACTGCTCAAGAAACCTTAGATCCGAATAATTGCGAATGTCCTTTACCTATTTTCACGATCACGGTCGTCGGGAGACGCTACTTACTACAACTAGCTCCAGAACCAAATCCAAATGAAATTCCTATCATAATGATCGTGTCCTCAAGCGAATAGGGCGCACTTCGAGAGGCAACATATTCTTTCGCTGCAAGCGAAACATTTTTCGGCACAAGGAGACCGGCATTCGCCAGCTGCTGTACGCAAAAGAGGCCTATTTTCTGCACCACGCCTGGGTCTCCCTCACGCGACCGACACCGACTAACAGCGGCCTTCGGGCGCATGATCGGCAGAATAGTACTCGAACTCGATTCCGTTTTTGAGGAAGACTCCTCGCAACCTCTTTTGGACGAGGAGTCGGCGTCTACCTTGTTCTTGATATCGGCCGCGGAGGGACTGCTTCTTGATGTTGCACTCCGATTAGAAGGGTAAGAACAGAGGGAGATATTGGTCATTTACGCAATGCGATTTTTCTGAATCTAAAGTGGCACAACCTCCACGTCTGTTGAGCAAAGGAGAAGAGTTTACTTAATATAGTTCAATATCAATCACAATCGAAGCCTGCTCCGAGTCCGATTCGCAGGAAGAACTTCTAAGTAATCAGGAAGATGAAGATAGATCCTCTATCATAGATGAGGATGAAGATGTACTAATAACTGGTAAGCTTGACCTTGAGAAGATATACTAATAATTACTTGTACTTCGTATCTATACATGATAGTAGTAGTACGTATACGTTATGCATTTTATCTTACGATAAAATCCGTAAACATCGTCGCGATGAACTAGTACATGTCGTCCAATCCTTATCTATATCAATCTTGTTATTCATATTCACGCATTGAGGACAAGCAACATGAATCCTAAGCGTATTTTTTACGGCGTGCGCTGTGGACGAGATGCTAGATGCGATGCTGGTCCACGCACCAGCGAGAAGTCCAGAAACATCGCTGGCAACCATCGCAACACTGTGAACGTTTCTTGCCGCTGGTCGTGTCTCCTCTACCACTTGCTCGCTCGCTTCACTCGGAGTGGTTGTTCCCTCGTCCTCGTCGTTTTTTTCCGCAACTGTTGTACCTAGTAATGTCTCTCGTACTTCGTCCTGGGCGGCGCTGACTCGTGGCTTCCCACCAAATGCACTGCCTCCGCCTGATCGCGGTCCTCCGCCAGGAGCAGTTTTACTTTAGAGGTTCTCGTAAGGAAATCAAAATTTTTGATTTGGGCCCTCCTGTAGACCGCAGAGATAACGAAGATGATGTTGCTCATGCTATACTAGACGTGCCACCTACACACCTATGGAACAAGGACAATAAGGCGTGTTGAATCTTCTAAACAGAGGTAGGAATGTCACTCATCATAAGTAGACGCTGTTGTGCTTCATGAACAGTGGCGTGGTAGTGTTCTAATCCGATATTCAACAAGTTCAACAAGAACATGACACGTACTAATACCTCGACTATACGATTACGAATTCACTTGGAGGAATTCGGAAAGGGTAGGCTCGTAGTCGTAACTATTTGTGCTGGCGACGCTTAGCACATCATCTTCATCCAAAAGGTCCTCTGGACTCTCCTCTGGCAATGCGGTCTATTAGTTGATTCTGCACAAACGATCCTATCATCTCCATCTACAACTAAAAGACAAGAATCGATTAATCAACATTGATTAATGTCATCCTGGAGGAAACTGTAGTGCGAAAGAAAAAATTATCATTTAATAGAACTAAGGATTTGACAAAAAAAGGAGCGTCGACTCTTATCCGGTAGTTGATGTAACCTATGGCGATGCACACTGTTCTTTCGTTCTTGAAATATTTACTAGTAGAAGTGGAGGGCTGTCTCCAAAGGTTGAAACAATTCATTCCTCAATACAGCACTATAGGTAGTGCGATATGATTATGCTTGTTGTTGTTGTAGAAGTAAAAAAATGTTTCAACCGTCAATATGATCTGTCCCTGATCTTTTCCTGTCCTTTGAGGAAATTGAATTTCCACATCGTTCATGAATCTGATGATGAAGGGACGACTAGACGTAGACAGCGACTAGTACGCGTCAAAGATGATGAAGCGTGCTCCTGAACAAAATCAAAATAGCGTTGTTGCGATAACCAAGAGCCTTGAGAAAAAGCCGCGCAATCTTCGTCCCATAATGCATCTTGTTCCTTTTCGTCCGCGGAACGCCACTGGTTGTAGTGCGGCTACTCTTAGAGCTTACCCGAATCCATCTCGAGATGCATCCTAGTTGTCTTTTCGTCTTGAAAAGTCTCTTGCGGATGCTTCCGAAGATTGAGTAACGAAAGCCTTATTACTCGACGGCTTCTTGAGCATGATACTAACGTCTTCGTATGCCTTGTCACGACCGACGACGAGAATTCCACCTCGCAAATTTTTAGCGAAAATTGATAATATTATCTACGATTTAGGGCGGGACGGTACCCCCCCCATGTGGTCTGTCTGTGGTGGCGCGCGCGCGCGCTTTTCCGCGCGCATTTCGCCGCGGAATCTAGTGGGGGAAGGCGTCCAAACTTGGCGCGGGTCTCCCCTTGGGCCTCTCAGCCGGTTCCTCCAGGCCTTTGCTGACCCTCGCAGGCGGGAGGCCTCCGGGGTAAAAGGCCGCCGAGGGCGGCCACGGCCCGGAGGGAACAAGCTGCACGGCTCAGGGGGTCCAGCCCCTCGGCTTTTGCAGCCTTCAGAGGCCTGCCACCTACTTACGTTGGAGGCCTCTAGGGAGAGCCAAGCACCTGGAAGGGAGCGAAGGCGCCCACTTGGCCCCCTTTTGAGGCCTTCCACCCCCGGCAGACGCCTCCCAAAGGGGTCCGGGGCTGCCGGTGCCCCCCCTACGCTAGGGGGGGGTACCTCCGGCAGCCCCAAGCCCTACATCATATATAGAAGTAGTATTCGTTTCCAGAACTACAGCCTCAGAGGTCTCTGGTGCCTCCAGTACAGGTGCATCTGCTTAACATCGGTGCGGTATCGTATGCTCGAGCTAGAAGATTTTTTTGTTGTATCGAGAAAGATTAAGGATCTTAAGTTGGAATTTTGACACTGCATGATTATGATTTTTTGCATTATGTCAATAACTATTTATAATAATGCAGTTTTTCTAGATGGTAGTGGAATAGTCAATCTTTATTAGGTCCTTAACTTAACACTAATCTAATACACTCGAACGCTTCCTAACTATTTATAATAAATCTGCTTTAGCATTCTTCGAAGATCGAAAGCCCTAAATGTATTCGGTCGCCCAGGCCCAGTGCTTGCTCCCCGTTGTTGTCGAGGCCGCTTCTCGTTGTCTTTCCGCTCATCTCTATTAGCCTTAGCAATTGAGGATTTGCAAATAAACGGGATGGGCACGACACGGTGGTGCCTCGTCGTACCTGAAGTTTCCCTTTTTCGGGGAGCAGGCTATGCAGTCGTACGTGGAACAGGAACAAAATTACCTATAATAAATTATAAACGCCCTACTTGTTCTTCTCAATCTTGGTGTCAACAACATGCTCAGGCAGGACTAGATGTTGTCCATCACGTAACTAGAAGGACAACAAGGACGCATATCATTTTACAAATACAACACGATCGCTATATTATAATGTTTCAGAATTATGGTCGTGAAGGTGCAGAATTTGCTCTCACTATATTATTCACCAAACCGATCGAGCCTCGAATATAAAAGACTATCGATTAGCTCACTATGAGGAGCGCCACCGCTCCTTACCCGTATGCCCTATCGGATCTCGCTGTATGTTGTGATACTAGACGCACGAATGTGATTGCAACACGCATACCTTTTCTAAGGCAAAAACCAAAAGCAAAGCCATGGAGTGACAGTGAGAGTTCAAAAATTATTTGCTTCTATTATATTACTGCTGGTCATAATATTAAGTGCGTCGAGACGGCGCCTCTGAGTAAGAAGGTACTGCCGTCTGAGTAGGAGCACCAGAGTCACGGTACCCAAAGTCGTTGCCGCGTACTTGCACATCCGCACGAACTCCGCATTTTCCGTCCAAATGGTGTAGGCGTAACCAATGAAAGGCGAGCACAACAAGGGCAAAAAGAACGATAAATAACAGCAAAGTATGTATTACTATGGAGAAGAAGGACAAACAAACAAGGCACGAATATCAACCTTTCTTCGATACTAGATGTGCCTGGATCAGAAACAAAATAAAAACCAGAATTTTTAACTGATGTGTAAATGAAATAACAAAATTTTACTTTGAATTATCTTCAATTATTATAAGTTGATAGATAAAAAACATAACAAAAAAAAAATCTATATTATTAATCTATATTATTAATCTATATTATTAATCTATATTATTAATCTCGCCATTGATCGCCGCCATAAAACTCCCCGCCTAACCCACCGGAGATTAGTCAGCTTCTTTCGCGAAGCTATTGCCCATAGTCTCCTGCCCTTTCCCCTCAGTCTCAAGCCCGATAGCCTCCGGCCGTTTCCTTGTTGGGATTTACGTTGCGGCCCCGTGGCAGACCACCAGAAAAGAAGGCAGAAAAATGGCCGACGGGGGTGGGGGCGCAAGCTGGGGAGAAAAGTCCAAAGAGAGACAGCCAACGAAAGACCGCCCACCGAAAGGGCAAAGACCTTGGACCAAAGACACATGGACCAAAGCCGATCTTTGGACCAAAGACGAGCTTTGGACGAAGGGCGACCGTTGGACCAAGGGCGATCTTCGGACTAAAGGCGACCTTTGGACCAAAGACGACCTTTGGAGCACAGGCGATCTTTGACCCAAAGACGATCTTTGGCCCAAAGGCGATCTTTGACCCAGGGGCGACCTTTGGACCACAGGCGACCTCTGGACCACAGGAGACCTTGGGACTTAAGACGACACTGGGACCAAAGACGACCTTGAAACCAAAGACGACCTTGGGACCGAAGACGACCGCGGGACCACAGGCGACCTCTGGACCAAAGTGCGGCGACCTCTGGACCAAAGTAGGGCGACCTTTGGACCAAAGTAAGGCGACCTTTGGACCAAAGTAAGGCGACCTTTGGACCAAAGTAAGCCGACCTTTGGACCAAAGTAAGCCGACCTTTGGACCAAAGTGCGCCGACCTCTGGACCAAAGTAGGGCGACTTTTGGACCAAAGTAAGGCGACCCGGCGACCTCTGGACCAAAGTAGGGCGACCTTTGGACCAAAGTAAGGCGACCTTTGGACCAAAGTAAGGCGACCTTTGGACCAAAGTAAGCCGACCTTTGGACCAAAGTAAGCCGACCTTTGGACCAAAGTGCGCCGACCTCTGGACCAAAGTAGGGCGACTTTTGGACCAAAGTAAGGCGACCCTTCGACCTCTGGACCAAAGTAGGGCGACCTTTGGACCAAAGTAGGGCGACCTTTGGACCAAAGTAAGGCGACCTTTGGACCAAAGACGGCCGCTGGACCAAAAGCGACCTCTGGACCACAGACGACCTCTGGACCAAAGCCGACCTTTGGACCGAAGACGACCTTTGGGCCACAGGCGACCTGTGGACCACCGGCGACCTGTGCGTGGACCAAAGACGACCTTTGGGCCCAAGACCTCCGACACGACAAGAGTGAGACCCGCGACAGCAGACATCTGACGAACGACCTCCGCCAGAAAAACTGACGCGAGGCCTCCCTGTGGCGCGAGGCCCTTGAAGATAGCGAAGACCTTTCGCGAAGGACGTCAGTCCGGCGAACGCGGTCAATCTGGCGAAGCACGTCAGTCCGACGAAAGAACGGGGTCAATCTTACGAAGGAAAGACATCCGCAGCCCGAAGAAAGGCCCCGCTCAGCCTGTTCCCTCCGACGCAAGGCAGACGCCTGGCGAAGCATTGCGCCGGTCTGGCGAGAGGCCTCACCTGGCTGGCGAGTGCATCAGCCTGACGAACGGCGCCGAGCTGAAGCAAGCCATCAACCTGACCAAAGGCGTGAGTCTCGGCCCGGCGAGGAATGTCAGCCAGGCGAAGCGCTTCAGCCTGACGAGAGACGTCGCCCGACCCTGACGAAAAGCCTCAGCCTGACCCAAGACGCCTGCCGAGGGGCGCCGGCCTGCCCGACGAACGCCGCCAGCCTGGCGCAGAGCGTTGGGCTGACGAACAGCATCAGCCTGATGGAGAGCCTTAGTCTCCAGCTTGGTGAAAGACGTCAGCCAGCCGAGAGGCTTCAGCCACAGCCCGAAGCGCGACGCCGCACGACCCCGCGAAGTGCGCCCGCCTGTTTCTGACGAGAGACATCTGACGAAACAAAGAAGCCCCGCCAGGTGTAAGCGCGTAGAGAGACCCAAGCAGCGCGGCCCTGCGTTGCTTTGTCTTGTTTGGCCCATCAAGGTCGCCCCTCGTTCTTGCCTGGCGCCACCGCGAGGCGCTTGCGTGCGTTGGGGCTTGCGGATTCTTGTGCGTGTCTGGTGGCTCTCTTCTGGTTTTTTTGTTGGACTGCCGTGGGGGTCTTGCAAATTCTTAAGAATTTGCATGACCCGCCCGGCAATCTCAAAAAAAAAACCGAAGGCAGCGCAATGCCCTGCACATGAGTCGACGCATCTGAGTCGGCCACCGCCGGCACTCGGCTCTTGTCGTAGTCAATTCGTAGGGTGCATCAGCTCACCCGCCGGCTGTCTCTACTCTAGCGGCTGTAGCCCGTGGGAGGCCGCAGAAAAGTGCTGAACTAACTTGAAGCCGGGCGAAGCTTGTGGAGGCTAGTTTTACATGATTCAAATGTTGATGTAGTTCAGCATACTGACTATCGGGTCCACTGTCAAGGCGCGAATCTGTGCCAGTCTTCGTTCAAAAAAAGCGACCAGAGCGGAATTTTGCGACGAGACGGGACGAGGCGCGCAGGGAGATCGTGTCAAGAGTCTAGTCCGGGTTCCGGATGCGCTTCTCACAACAACGCTAGACGAGGTCGATGTTGATGATGCTGACGCCGCTGTCGTACCACCAGTTGTAGAGGCCGTTGTAGGCGAACTGTGGGTCGTCGTCGACGACACATCCTCGCAAGTTGTCGTTGTCGCAGTACTACCCGACGATCCTCCACCAAGAGAAGAGGATGATGAAGCAGATACATCTTCTCCACTTGTTCTAGGTACATTAATAGAAGCCGACATGTTTCACTGGCAAGCCTCGAATTTCTCCAAGAACCAACAAGCCAAGGACGCACGACTCAAACAATTTTGTGCAACTTATATTTCTCCGATCTGGTGCGACACCGAATTACAGTAGTGACGAAGCTGCCACTCGACGAGGACGTCGTCGCGTGGTCGCGGTTCTTTATTATAGTAGCCACAACGTGGTCAATGACGTCGCGTATCTTGACAACGACCTCGCACAAAATTTTGTCAGGGGCGACCGTCCATAGAAGTTATTTTGGCGTTGACACAGCACCCACTGGAATCGATGAAAACTCACAACAAAAGGTGTACTCCTTCTCCTACTCCCGCTTGCCGCTTACGCTTTGTCGTGGCTTGAAATATAAAGATGCCAACTACAAGATGCAATGTTTAGCGACGTGGTACTAGTTGTGCCTTCCGCTATGTCTCCTTCTCTGCTTTTCTTCCGCTTCAATCCGACTCTGAGGTTCGTCTGTCACTCGATCTAGTCCATAATTCACGATCACATCATGACGCGAGGCTATTACTAACCAGGATCTTGACCTATCGACTCACCTCGTCCTGAATGTCGAAGTCGATACGACTTCCCTCACCCAGAAATGCTTCCTAAAACTACATCAAATTCCAGTCCCTATATCTTTTTCTACTTTTTTTATACAATTTGCAACTACAAGTATCGAGAACGATTTCCATTCCTATTAATTGATCATCATCATAAAGTTAAAAATTGCTATAGGTTCGTTGATAACGCTAAAACATTGCAAAGCAGAAATTATCTGCAGGATATATCTACAGGATAAATTACCCCACTGATCACCGCCACAAAACTCTCCGCCTAGCCCAGGGGAGACCTGACGCCCGCACCTTCCTCGAAGTCATTGTCTATAGCCTCCGAACCCTTCTCCCCCAGCTCCAGTCCCGATAGTCTCCGAGGGCCGCTTTCCTGCGGGAAATTACGAGAACGCCCCCGGGCATACTTCCAGAAAAGAAGCCGGAAAAATTCCTGACGGGTGTACGGTAGGGGCGCAAGTTGGGGATAGAAGTCTGAGGAAAGAAATCGGGCGACCGACGACACGGAACGCCATCAGCCTGACAGACGAAAGACGTCGGCCTGAGCCTGACGATAGAAGAAAGGTCGACATTCTGACGAAGAGCGTCGGCCTGACGAAAGACGTCGGTCTTCCGAAAAGCTGACTTCCCTCCAGCAAGCGGCTCCTCTCTGACCGACGAAAGACGAAAGAAAGAAGCGCTACGGTTGCACGTAGAGAGACCCAGCCAGCGCGGCCATGCGTTGCTCTTTCTTGGCCCGTCAAGGGAAGGCACCCCTGCCCTTACTCTTGCCTGCCACCGCGAGCCGGCTATAAGCGTTGGCTGGGCCCCCCGGGCCCTTGTGCGTTTCTGGTCGTGGTTCTCTTCCGGTTTTTTTGTTGGACTGCCGTGGGGGTCTTGCAGATTCTGCAGCATTTCCGTGACCTCCCCGGTAGTCCAATAAAAAACCGAAAGCAGCCCGCTCATTTTTCTGGGGATCGACGTAGCTAAGTATGCGACTGCCAGCATTCTCGCCCTAGTTAGCCAATTCATCCAGGTGCACTACCAAGCCCGCGGGCTGTCTCTAGCTGTAGCCCGTGGGCGAATAAGTGCGGTATTTGGAGCCGGGCGAAGCTTGTGGACGCTAGTTTGCAATGGAGGTAACACTCAAGAACATTCTTTATCTATTTCTTCCTCTAGGCTTCTTGTATATACGAATGGGAGAAGGTGTGTGTATACGAATGGGAGAAGATGTGTATATACGAAGGAATGGGAGAAGATGTGTGTGTGGATATGAATGAATACGAAATCAATCAGTAATATGATGAAGATCGGCAGAAGTCACCTCTATGGCCTCGCAGGAAGCTTCCGCAACGAATCTTCTTCTCTTCAAACAAAAAGAGATCCAAGTGCTGGCTAGCCTCGTAAGAAGAAGAACGAGAACCACCAAAAAAAAATTTGATCCTTGTTATGTCGTCTTCCACTTCTACCAACGTTGCTCACCATCATAATAATTGTTGAACTCAACAGACACAGAGCTCAAGCGCGATCTATGATCGTTCGTTCACGAACTCTGAAATCTCAACACACGCACGCCTTATTCTTGAGCTGTCGTCCTCAAACAACGTACTTGCTCTTAAATTTTGATCAAAAAGCTCCAAAAAACTCCTGCACAATAAAATCTTCTATATTGATCAAAAAACTGCTCACCATCGTTTTCCACTCCTTTGTCCTTCCTGTCCCTCATCTGTTTCGCATTCACATACTTACCCATAGGTCGAATGAAAAACGACCGATGTCATTTTTATGATCGGCACTTCACGACCGACCATCTTCAAGCTGCTCAAAATCACTTAGATCAAGGTTGCGGAAAAAGAGCCTGAAGCTGTAACTTCTGGTTCTCCTGCGCCACAACCACCCGATGGCGTGCCTCCATATGTGATTAAGGTATCCAAAGTCAGAACACAGTCCTACTAACCCCAATGTTCTTGAAGGCATTATGCCGCATATAATAACCACAAAGAACCTTGCCTTTGTCGATGAGTCAGTGGCAACGAGAACAATCCTACTTTTTTTCAGTGTCGTTTTCGTATGAATCAACAATCAGAATCGGAAGAACGAGAAGCAGAGAAACCGACATGATTCATCTTACTGTCTAAGAGAACAAGTAAGAGCGAAGCCGCGAACTGATAGAGAAACGCAAACGACCACACAACATGAACATGATGCAAGATAATAAATAATATTAAGAGAAAGAGACGTCAGCTGCGGCTACTGTCCTTACCGATTATACTTTTAGAAGACAAGACGACTGGGAATGGGTACTGTTTCAAATTCAACATCATGATTAGTTCGTCTACTAATTTTTCGACAACTACTGGTAGACGTGATATTCTTCAGCATAATCAACATGATGAATGACTGAGATACTAGTAAACTACTTCTATGTATTGATTATGGTAAACGTAAACTTAACACTCTGCAACAAGTTACTTCTTGTTCCACTTGTACTTGTACTTCCAATTACTTATTTTTGCAGCATCATGATATTCGCATTTTGTTTTTGATGACATCCAGGTGAAGGGACGAGCTACATATACACTCATTCTACTCAACATTTTGCATTTGCAACATTCTGGTATACTATAGAAATTTCCTTTTTTTCTAGGAATTACTAGAAATAGATGATGAAGACGAATGTTCCAGTTTTTCACCTGGTGGTAAATCGTCGTGATCATTTGAACAGTTTAAACTTTAATACAAGTCCCTACTCCAGCTATTTCACTATTTTTAACTTTTGATTAGTTTCATAGGTAGCTGCTAGTACCGAGGAATAAATGACTGATAGGAACATCGAGGCTAAGGCTATCAAAAGAAGCTGAAGCCACTGGGCATACTACAACTTAAACATGACAGGGCTTTGTTGTTCGGCAATCTTCTAGTATTTAATTTCATTTTCGCTACTGCTCGATTAGCTATGTATCACTTACTTACTTACACGGATAGGAGTAGTCTCGTTACTCGAACTCGTACGTGGATAATCATAATTGTAGACAAAGAATGAAGAAACTCTAGTCAACAGTGCCGTCTATGGGAATGATAGAAGAATGTAATAGATGGTGGGATGAATACAATATCCAGCTGCGTGCTGTACTACGTCCTCTAAAATTACGCGCTTGATTTTCATTTTCTAATCGTGTTGAATAAAACAAGTAGTGCTGTCATGATTTTGGTCAACAACTCCAAGTTCACTATCTTTGCTGCAAAGATGTAGACAACATATGAGAAATTCAAGCCTTTCTGAACCAGCACAGGACCTCGGACCTCGTAAATGCCAACTAGTAGAGTCGTACAACTCCTTACAGTTACAGCTGAAGTTCTTTAGATAGTTGCAAGCCTACTCCCTGGTACTGAAACTGCACGTCGGTGGTCATATTCTTCTTTTATCGCAATGCAGTCGGCCGCATAGGCTTGTTGTCGGCAGCAACAGCCCCGATCCTAGGTGGTCGGAAAACTGGTGCACCACCTGCAGCACCAGTGTCAATTGTTCTCGACATCATCGCGTTAGCTTGTTGTTGTTGTTGGACTACTTGCTGGTTACGATCAGCGTTTTCAGACAACGAGCTACTCGTAGGCCCTGGCCTCGTCATTCCCGGCCTTTGGAGAAACAAGCTACGCATCGTTGATGCTTTCTGCAACAAAGGGTTAGTACTTGTTGTATTTGTCGACATGTTCCCAATCCCCCCAATTGTTGTGCTGGAAGATGCTGTCGCTGTGGCAGACCGGTACGAAGATAGCCAAGCATGATCCTCGACGCCTGTTGCGCCAGCGGACGGAGCGGAGCCCCATGGATGATGGTCAGACGGAGGAGTTGCTATTGATGTCGATACTATATTCGAAGACGCCATCGTTGAAGGACCTGCAGTGGTTGCGATTGCGCCAGATAAAGCACCACCTGAGCCTGCATGTGCTGAATGCTGGAAAACTGATGAACCACTACTCGTGTCAGGGCGAGCGCGCGGCAAGAGATCGCTGCCAGATGGTTCGCCGATGCGCGGCTGAACTACGCCACCCGCTGCTACGTGCGCATTCAGCTCGTCTAGCACAGCACTCGAACTAGAAGATGTTGAAGATATCTCCCGAAGAGGCGCCGCCGAAGAACCATGTTCATCACCAGCGTTCTTGCTTCTAGTGCTATAGCTGTTGTACGTGACGTCGTTATAGGTCATCTGGTGCTCCTGCGACGTCCTAATGATCTCCACCACGGCGGGTTGTGTCGCCGAGCTGCTAGCCGAGAGCGATACTCGGGAGACATGACCACTCGAAGAATGATCCGCGCCTCGTGGAGGTCCTCCATGTCCAAGTCCATCTATCATTCGCGTTTGGTTATCAAGAGTTACGTCATGCCCCAGGAGCTGCTGCGATTGTTGCTGATGTGCAGCATGTGCGAGCGCGTCCTGATATGATGATAATCGTCTGTCATCGTCTGCGCGCAGAGGTTGAGGTCGTAGCTCTCCTAGTCTCGGTGCTGAAAGAGAAACCGAAGAAGTCAACGGCTCTCGTTGCGATGTGCGCTCAACTGCTCCTCTGCTTTCTTTATCAGGAGACGGGGTTGTTGTAGCGACAACACTGCGGGCCAAGATATCCTTCAACATATCGCTTGTGAAGGCGGAGGTTGACATAAGATCCTGTACGTTGCTACAAGAAGCAGGAGAAGAAACTTCTACCGTCGTCCTCATGCCACTCTTCGTTTCTCCCGTCGTGGCAGACAGATGAGTAGCCACAGGTCTGCTGGCGTCCACTGCAGCTGCAGACGGAGCGCCAGCAGTAGAGAGACAATCCTTATCAAAATGACGCTTTTTGTCGTCAGTGCGATTGCGAAGATAATCTTTCTGCTCCTTACTTGGCTTTCCAAGGCGGGCGGCATTTGCCGTTTGTTCAGCAGCCGCAGCTCCCGCACCATCCTCAACCTCAAAGCTCCTAGATGATGATGTGCTGGTGGCGGTTGACGAGTGGCCACGATGTAGATCACCAGCCAAAGGCACAGCGGAAGAGCTATGGTGCTGTTTGCTGCTCTCTATCTTGATGTTCTTGGACGCTCTCGTTGAGCGAACAGAGTTAGTGGACGACTTCGAAGACTGTTCTAGTACAGCAAAAAAGCCACCAGGTTCGTCTCCATCTTCCTGATGATCATGATCAGCCTGCTCTCTATTTGTACTGCTAGTTTTGTGCGAGGACGCCAGTCCATCTTCGCGTTCTCCTACTCCGTTCTTTTGTTCAGGATATTTTGTTGATATTGCTGGCGCATCGACATCATCATCCTGACTTTTTTCGACGGACTCATCTTCACCATCATCATCCGTCGAAGACAGCTTGCTTTTTGATTCAATACCAGGCTGAACATCAATCCTTCCAAGCTTGCTAACTTTGCGGAGAGCCCGATGAGCCGAAACCTGTTTCTCAAGACGCTCTGCTGCATCGAGAAACCGCTGAAATGCACCACTTATCAGCTCGGCGGAAAGTGAAATTAGACACCATCCTTGATCAAATGATTGTTCCTATTCATCTTCAGAAACTGAAGCTACAGGCTGTGTCGTGTAGGATTAAGTAGTTGCTCCACCACCAGCAGTATCTCGTCTACCTCTACCTCAGCCTAAATCATCTGTTGCGCTTCGAGAGTATGAGAATCGCATTAGCGATATTTTGGATGAAGGGAGTAGGACGACGCAAGCTCACTACTCGTCCGTTTATTTTCTCTATCTATCTGCTTTGCTTTATGAGTCACTCGACCTCATAAACCTGCTCCACCTTCCCACTAGCTGTATCAATAACATATCAGAAAGCGCATGCGCAAAGGCAAACAGCAAAAAAAGTAACAAGTAATTGCATATGTATACTACGAGACCCCAGCACCTCCACAACTTACTACGACGGGAAAAACTTCTTTACTTGCCTTAAAACTCTTTCTGGCTGGTGCTGCTGCTTTGCCTTGTTGGCTTCTAGTTGTACGCTTCGCTCTGTGCTGTCTTGACCGAATCGTTGTGGCCCAGTGGCTGGATCGGACATGAACATGAACTGTGGCTTTGTTCCTATTGATGACGCGCGTCCTCCTGCTCGTCCGCCAGCCCCAGCGCCTCTGCCAAAATTATCATTATTTTTTCTACCAGCCTGGTAATGAGCATAGCTACTTCGCGATGCCCTGCTGTGACCGTTGCGAGATGGATGAGCCTCCCCTTCCGCCATGTTCTTCCGTGGCGCGGCGAATGACATAGCCGCCATCTGCTCATTCTTGTTCAGCGACATTGGGGACGTCTTCTCGTTCTCCTCTTGATGGTTGTAGTTGTTCTTTGTCTTAGAAAAGTTTCTAGCCTCACCATTTGAAACTGAGCATAACCATAAGCTTGTTTCGGAACTGATGAATCAAACTAAAACGATCTATTTTCAACTATGACTATGGAGCGATACAGTAAGTCTCGCTTGAAGAAGTGTATTCTATAAATATATATACAGTCCCCAGCGCCATATTAGACTTCTAGTAGTAGTACAGATATCATAAGAAAAATTGACAATGGGTACTAACGACGTTCTTACACCCCTTCAGTCACGATCCCTGAAAAATGACTCCGCTCTTTATTCAGTCAAGCAAGAACATTCTCAACAGCATGATATTGATAGAAGATCATGAAACACTTGTACACCTGCTGAGTACGTCTACTACTTCAAAGTTTGAACCTAGAACACGTCCTACTGCTAATGTCATGTCATGATACCTCTGTCTCCGTCCTGACTAACGGTATTGAGGCCTTTCAGCCTCCCTGTACCTCCTAAACGATTACTTACTTAAACAAAGTTAAAACAATTAAGTAGGCATAACATGAGCATCGTCGTCTTCTTTGAGTGCATTCCAAAGCGCGTCTTGTAGGATCGGTTGCACTTCTTCCATTTGACTTAGAGGACTATTAATTATCTAGCTGTATGATTTTGATTCAATTAAGTGAAGACTCTTCGAAACGACAACTAGGAATAGGAAGATTATTTGACTTTGATTTAATCGTTCGAACTCGAAGGAGGACATAAGATTATTGTTTTTGTTTTTCATTAGAAGAAGATTGAACTACAAGTCAGAGACCTACTCCTGTAGGTTAACAACTGCTGGTATGAAAATAAATCGTAACACAGTGTCAGGAGACGGTAGCTTTATTTCCGCATGTTCGTCGTGCCCAAACTCTGCAGAAGTTGGTCCTCGAGGATCGGGCGATTCCAAGTCAAAGAGGTTGCCGCCCTGCTTCCCTCTGTTAGTCGGTGACATTATTATATTAGATCTAGTGGAACCCGTTTGTACCTCTCAGCGCGTTGAGTAGAAGTTGTTTTACTTATCCTCGTAGTAAGTCAAGTACATGCTGGACGGAAGTGGTGCACAACCACGACAAGGAAGACGAGCAAGGCTTCATAGTTTAGTGGTACAAGTACTACTCACGACAACTTTATTTATTGCTAAGTTTTTATGCTGCTGTTTCATGATCATGCTGGAGTGTTGAAAGTCCCGATCTATTTTTGCGTTTCATTCTTGCCTTAAGAATTTGATTGACGTCCACTCTTGGTTCTTCATCTACTTCGGCTGCTGTGTAGCGGGAGTGACCCGTCGCCCGGAATCTGGAGTATTTCCTCGGCGTACCGTCTTCGTTCTTTGTAGGGCCTCGCATTGTCGCTAGTTGCGTCCTTGTCACTCGGACGGGCTTCTGTGTACCGCCGAACAAAGTCTGCCACATTAGACGACACCTTACTACATGAGGATGGCAAGACTGGCGCTTTGTTTTCATATGAGTCTATGTTGAAATCGCTGATCGCATTCATCTGTTGGCATGAAAATGAATGACATGGCTGTTTTCCTTTACGCGAACAAGAAGAGCCCCTGAGCCAGGCATCGCCTATCAATCTACTTAATTCTAAATCTAGTAGTTCTACTTAATTGTGGAGAGTCTGTGTCTGGAAAAATAGTCTAAATCTTTCGGGAAGGAAAATGATCGCTCAAGTTCAACACTTTGTTTCCGTTTCGACACGTACACGTACATCAGATTGATTGATCTTGATCATGTGCCTATTCGTGAGCAGGTAAACTAATAGTACTTCTACTTCTAAGTAGTACTTCCAGATTTCAGCCGCCCTTTTTCGTCTGGATGGATGGACATGTTGGAACTGCAGCTCCAGTTTGGTATAATTTCATTTTCTACATAACATGCGCGCTGCGAGACTATCCACAAGGCCTGGCTGGCTTATAATATGCTCTGAAACTTTGTCGGCCTCCTCCGGAGCAACCGACCCCTTGATCACATTTCCTGCCACGAAATCTTCAACTACCCCAACCGCTAGAGCACTTGCAAGCTTCCCTTTCTGCTCCTGGAGCTCTTTCTTCTCCTGAACCGTTGTGCCTGTCGGATAATTGTAGCTTATACTTGTGGTAGAAGTGCCCTTATACCTGTCAAGAAAAAATAGTTTGTTCACAGTGGAAAATAGCTCTACAATTTAAAAACTCTGGATCTTTTTTGGATCTTTTTCATGCACTTCGGAGTTGCATTCACTGACACTCCGAAATGAAAACGAACACTGAGATCAAAAGTTCTTGTGCGATGATGTGTTCCACAATTCTTGTGGATTTAATCCATCCGAACACCGAGGAATTGAGTGAGCATCCGCGGGGAAAGTGTGGGTATGAGTGAGTGAGTGCATGGGAGCGAAGTAACAGCTTGCTTCGCCAATCGTGTAGGCAAGGAGTCGGAGACAGGATCCCGGCATCGGCCTTGAAAGCACAGCGAAGGCGTGCGCGTGAGCGAAATAAAGAAAACAGCGAGTATCGTGCAGCCATTCATTCTTCCTTGCAAAAATTGAAAACGCTGTGAAGAATTTGAGCTCGACAAAACAACTCACCTACGACCGTCTACCATAAATATGGGCCATTGCCAGACATCTTAGCCCTGTCAGGTGTAATTTCGGAAGTAAGAAAGTGATCATAGATAAAGCCTTTGAAATTCCTCGTAAGTCAACGCCTACCATCCTTGCACTTCAAATTCTTAGCAGTCTTTCACTCCATTTTGATTCTGCGTTCTAATAGAACTCCAAGCGGAGATAGGTGAAAGCAGTGGGATAGGGACCTTTTCCAACAAGATTCCTGCTCCATTTCAATTAGATTACGGGAGAGAGCTAGCTAAAGAGCCTGACGAAGTTACGATGAGAAATAAGATCGAGGATAGACCTTTTCGAATTTGCGAGATCTCACTCCGTCTTCTCTATCGCGCGCGTCTCTTCTCACGGATCCTGACCTGGTCTTCTCAAACAGACGACGTCTATACTTACACCAGATGCCCGCTGCGATTCAATTTAATTGACCCAAGCTCGCTCGTGGTCTCAGAAAGATCGAACGCCTATTCATCCATGTACTTTACTTCACCAGTCTTCGAGAGAACGAAGGCTGCAAGTCGCGCCACTCTCAAACGAAGCATCAGAGTCCAACTCTTTTTCTCAGTAAAAGCCTTCAGAGACATGGAAACGTGTGAGGTCTGTAAGAGGATCGATCACATGGCGGCTCCTCGGTTGATTGCTTCAGCTATCAAGATGAAAAGTGAGTCTTTCTCTGTCAAGAAAACAAACTGCGCCCATTCCGAGTGATTCGGTAGCGCAACATCGGAGGAAAGTGCTGATAAATATTTATATACACACGCATGATTCAGTGTCTTGGTGCTGTCCTGTATTTCCTAACTTCGGTTTCATGTCTTAACTTCGCTAGAAGCAAGGAAGATAGCTTATTTATTATATTTCTCCCTCAATCTATGAAGATCTTTATTTTTACATTTTTTTATGCATTCAGGTATTTAGATAGTGCACAAAGAAGTTGGAAGTTAAACTTTCATTCTATCTATCAATGAATCTCACGTTAGCAAAAAAGACAGTCTGACTGGCTACTGGGGAGTAAAAAAGAATAGGCGGGAAGCGAAGACGCGGCTCTCGTCTACTCTAGAGCGAATCAATGAAATAAAATTGGTTTTGAAGTGAAGAAACTTGCTTGACTTATGAGTTTGCACGGAAGAATTCTCCAGGGGTGCATGTAGCATGAACTTACATCCAGGCAGCTTACCACTAAAATTTTCCTTGGTTGGAACGAAGAGTGATAGATTGATGATACATAGATCCTACACAGGTTCCCACTTCAGACATCTTACTTTCGCCGCAAAAAAAAACCTTAAGTAAGTGCATCCATGTCTTAATAATAAATATTTATCCTATAAATATAAGTATGAGAGTTCGTCGATTGAAAGGCGATCGATGACATTCTGCTGCCCAGTTTGACCTACATTTTTAGCTAAAAAAACTCGCTCGCACAAGCATGAAGAAGCGGATGTACCGGAGAGAAATCGCCGCAAGTATTTGAAATCGTTACACATATGCTGTATGGCAACGTCAATGATTGAGTTTGAAAATCGAACGAATTCGCTGTAGAAATCAAAGGCACGATCTCCGTGCTGTATATGTACGCCTAGCATTATACCACCGAGCAACGACTAGATTGATCGCCAGGTCTACCATGGAATGAATGTCATGTAATACACAAGACCGAAGTTCCTATAAAAAAGCCATTGACTTCCACTTCGCTGCTTCGTATTTAAATTGAAGCTTGTGACTTTCTACCTTGCTTGTTGCGTATACATAGATACTACGCGACTATCTATGTATCTATAGGTCATTTCTTCAAGCCTCATTTTTAGGGTTGCTCATGCTCACGTTCGTCGGCTTTGCTGCCTTCTTCGACATGACTGCAGCCGTGACTTTCTTATTGCGTTCCTCTGCTTTTTTCATTTCCTCTTCCATGTCCGGAAAATCTGGGATATCCAGGCTCAATTTGTCGCCGCCACCTGCGAATTTGTTTCCATGGATGCATACGAAGGGAAGAAAAAGCCCTTAGACTGGTACACCAATCGATAGAGGAACTCTGTCGTCTTGATAGATAGCACATAATTGTCACCACGTTGATAAAAAAACTGACCTCCGAAAAGTGTAACTATAGTATGCAAATGCGGGAAGTTAGAGATAGAGTAGGCACCTTTCTGCTTTTTCGTCGGCGAATCGATAACCTCATCGGCCTCAGAATCCGTCAGCTGAATGACCCCTTCTACAGAGAGAGCAGGTTGCAAGCCTGCGACGCTCTGTTCTACTTCCATGGCAAATTCTTCGGCAGCTTCGCGGTTGCGTTTGCCAGTTTCTCAGAACTTACTCGGCAGCTCCTCGCCCGGAGTTACAATCTGGGTGGTAGGGTTGAGAGATGTAACATGGAGAACCAGTCTGCGAACCCTTGTCCTAAATCCAATGAAAATACCTCAACCAAAAACTATCCATAGCGCTGCCAAGCAGAAGCTATTTAGGAACGGCCTAGCAATGCTCCCAGCTACTTCAACGGTAGCAAAAGCTTACGAGGGAGTAGGAATATCCAAGATAGAAGTTACCACGTCGTCGCCTCTCTCCTCGCCAAAATCCAGAGAGGTCTGCGCTTCGATCAAGCCTGCTGCCGGTGGTGAGTCGTCGTGACCAAGTTGGTTGTCAACCGTCTGGTTGTTCCCGTTGAAGGAGTTGCTGTTCTCGAAGGGGTTGCTGTTCTCGAAAGGGTTGTTGTTCTCGAAAGGGTTGATGTTCTCGAAAGGTTTGTTGTTCTCGAAAGGATTGCTGTTGGAGAACGGATTGTTCTGATTCGTCGGATCCATCACTTGCGGGTCCGTGATCAAATCAAGCAAATCACCACCAAGGTCTAGCTCTTCAGCGTTTCCACCAGCAGCCTCAGGTTCCCCAGTCGTGTCCACGTTCTGCATCGTAGTAGTATTAGATGTGGTCGCCTCGACGCCCGCTTCAGTGACAGTGGTGACCGTCGCCGCAGACGGGTTTTCAGATTCGACTCCCGGGATTTCAGTGTCAGGCACAACAACAGGACCTGCCGGGGCGAGTTCTGCTGTCGCGGATGCGGCTGGAACACCCATAGGCGCGCCCGTATTCTCGGCTGTAATCGTTGTAGTTGATGTAGTTGTAGCTGTAGTCGTAGCTGTAGTCGTAGCCGTAGCAGTCGCCGGGGAAGCTGCGGGAGCGTTGTCGCCTGTAGGCACCGGGTTCGCCTCAGCCTTTTCTTCTCCAACCACAAGCGAAGTCGAAGCGACTGGGGCACCAGCTGGGGCATCAGTTGCATTTGTAGAAGCCGGAATGATAGCAGCTTCGATGCCCGGAGTGGTAGTAGTACCAGCCGCCGCAACATTACCATCCGCGCCAGTATTCTGGTCTGCAGTTGTACTAGTTTCCACTTCCATTGCCGTCGGCCCTTCGTTCGTCTCTGGCTGATTGGCATCGTTCACATTGACGGATGTAGTCGCAAGAGCAGGACTCGCCGAAGTAGTTGTAGGAGCAAGGCCAAGACTATTCTCCCCTTCTTCGCTGTGGGGTTTTTCTTCATGCTTGTTAGCGTTAGCCTCGCCAGAAGTAGCAGAGTTGGCAGCATCGTTAATTTTGGCACCAGGTGTTGTACTTGTAGCTGATGCTGATCCGTCCAGAAGCGGCAAAAGATTTTTTGGGGATGTAGATGTTGAAGAAGCTGGTTGATCCTTGGTCTTTTGCTTATCCAAGATGCCGGGATTTGGAGCTGCTGGCCTCGCGTTGTGCTTCAGCAGAAAGTCCTCTAGTTTCATCTCGCCCAGTTCTGTTGGTGATTTTTTGGCTTCTTTGCCCAAATTCCGCGTGCTTGAATTCGGGTCCAGGCGCCCACGCAAATTCAACATGTTTCGCAAAAGCGTAAAACTCGATGCCAGTCGGACACCCGCAAGCTGCTCCACCAACCTGCCATCCTTACCCTCCAACGCGCCACGAATCGCATAAAATTCATGCGCTGTGAGTGAAGGTTTTTACTAGTGTGAGGTCTTTGACTCCAAAATGGAAACTAAGTCGAGGCGCCACAGACTAGCTAACGCCATATATAACGGAATAAAGGCGAGCTGATTAATCAACTTACTGACTATGACATAGATATGTATCTATGTATATATTATAATGAAAGTACGAGCCCCATCATACGGCCTCATTGAAGATAGGCACGACTCCACCCAACGAACACCAAGAAAATAGACGCAAGCATGGAAAATATACAAATTAACTAACACACTTAATCATAGTCAGACTAAACGAAAGAGCCACACAAGACACAGAGAAAGACAAGCCACCACCAGCCACCCGACTACCCACATGAGGGAGGCCTGCCTGTCTCTCAATCAGCAAACCCCCACAGCACGAATACCCGAGCACTTCCGGCACCAAATCCACCACCGACAAAGTACAACGAACACGGCACCGAAGCAAGAGGAGGAACACCAGACGCAGGCGCCACCCCTCCACCCTACTCCGACACCACCTAAGAGACAAAGAAAGCCCGAAGCAGAAAAAGAGACACCCGACACCACCGCCCGCGAGGCGCAACCGCCGCAGCATGCCGCCCGTAAGCTTCAGCCACCAATCTGCGAAGAAAAAACCAGACACGACCCACGCCAACGCCGACGCCCATCCTCACTGAGAAGCGGAGACACTTCCCACCAGACTCCGCCAGACCTCAACCACCCAACACCGCAGGGGAAGAGTTGGCACATACCTACCAGAAAAAAACCCGCAAGCACCCACAGAGAACCACGGCGAGAAAGCTCCCCGCCCCAGCGGGGTACTATTATCGGAAAATCTGCGAGACGACGGCAACCAGACGCCAACGGGCGGAGACACGAGGGAGCGACAACAAGCCAGCGAGCACACACCTGCACACAGCCCCCCTTTCACCACTTACACCCTCCACCCCAAAGCAAACACACGGGGCCCCCGCTGGAAGATGCCGAAGCACTTACGGCAGCAGCCTCGCCCGGAGTCTCTTCCATCCACCATTCTGCTTTTTCTCCCTTCCCCCTGCCTCGCACTGTACGGAGCTGCGGAGGGCCCTGCGACTGCATTCATGGCCGCCCCCCTGAGTCTCCGCGCCAGCGCGATCCTGCGGCGCTTTCTCATCGATCACAAGCCGCGACACCTCGCGGCAAACCTCTCCCCAAGTCCAGCAAAAGCCCAGAAAGCAGACGACCAAACAAAAAGGGGCAACCTCTAAAGCAAGAGAACACCAACGAACGAAGAGACCCAAGCACGAAGCGCACCACGAAACCGCGAGCGACGAAGAAGCGACCGAGCCCACAAGCGAGCCCGACGGCCACGCTAAACCCAACAGCCGAGCCAAGACCAGACGGAGCACGCCGGCGACAAGCATGGACCAAAAGCGGACAAAAGGCAGCGAAACCGCAACAAAAACGGCCCCCCTCTACTTCGTAGCCTCCGCCAAGGAAGGCGCCGCCGCCGCCGCCCCCTTCTCACTTCTTCACTCCTTTCTACTACTTTACGCTGCCGCCCCTGGCATGCTCTGGAACATGCCACGCTTCGGGGGTCCAACGCCTGCGGCGCTAGCCCCCCGCGGCCGCGGCGCTGGGCCTACCTGCCCCGCCTGCTCCACCATCAAAACCGCCCCCACCACGACGCAGCGCAGCACCCCACAAGCCAAACAAATGACCAGGCACACTTGGGCAAGGAAGTCGCAACCCGATCACGCCAGCGCAGCGAGGCGCCCAGCCGAGGCCACGCACAAGCGCGCCCGCCGCTTCTAAGAAAAGCGAGGACACCCAGAACCCTGCAGGAAGGGGCCCGCCAATGCTACGGGATTGCTTCACGCCAGAGAAAAACGCCAGCAAATACCTACGCAAAAAAAGAAACGGAAGCCCCTCCCACTTCACACAGAAGCAGCCGGACCCCGAGGCAGCACCTGGCCCTCTCCCAACCACGACGCAGCAGAGACGCCGCGGACCCACACGGCGCCCCCGCGCAGCGCTCGCACTTGAAAAGCGCAGAGGACCGCGCCGAAGTCCCACAGCTGCCTTACGCTTACAGATTCCAGCGAGAGCCCCCGCGCGTCTTTTATCACGAGCACCCGCGCCACCTGCGCGCCCGCGTTGCTTGCAGTTCGTTGCTAGATGAGGCCGCAATAGAATCCCCCTCCCAAAGGCAAAAAGCGGCGCAGCTTGCTGCCACGAGCGCCAAAAAGAGAAGACGACAAGCAACGCGCCCGCCGACACGCCGAACACTCTATCTAACCACGTGGAAACCCAGAAGAAGGAACGGCGGGCCCTTTTCCTGCGTAACGCGGTCCCCTGCCGCCACTATATCCGAGGCTACCGCGCCGCTGCGCCAAGAGCCGCGGCGGCCCGTGTCTGCCCGAAGCAAAACGGAACGGCGCAGCCCCCCCGCGCGTTGCTCGCTACAGACCAGCAGCGCCCACGACCTTCATCCGCGCCAGCATCCGCCACATTGCAGCACGCCACCCCTTTCCTTTGCAAAGTAAACAATTCCAAGGCAAGCCAGAAAATGGACACGAATACACAACCAAAACAAAAGACCAACGCGACCGAAGCCAGCCGCCAAGACATCGACCAGCCACAACTCGCCCACACTCACACAAACCACAAACACAAAGACGAAACACCGACGCGACCCCCTAGCGCAGACAAGTGCCCACGCCGACACCCGAGAGACAAGAAACCAAAGAGCAAGAAGCAACACCCCCCCCCACTTTTTGCCACGCAGTCACTTGAGCACGCGCGAACCTATCCAACGCCAACAGGTGACAAAATGACAAAGAAACACGCACCCGCAAACAAGGAAAAAGAAGACGAGACAACACCAAACAGGCACACCCGTCACACACACGACGACAGAGCAACGACAAAGAGCGAAGCCCCGAAAACTTCGAGAATTATCCACATCCATACCGAAAAAAAAAAGTCACCACAAGCCTGCCACGAACGAGACAAAAGCCCAAAGCGGAGGCCCTTGAGTGGGGCACATCGATAACCGACGACGCACCAACTGAGCTCCAGGCCCTGCGCTAAGCAGAAAGCTGCCGCCCCTTACTTTCGTAGATTCCTAAGGAAGTAGCTACGAGCGACGCAGCCAAAGCCCTGAGCTAAAGCGCGGGCAAGCCTCTGACTTAGTTGGCCCCGTGCCTCCTTGCGTTCTTGCGCTAGTCCAATGCTTGGCCTTTTCTAAGTTAGTAGCCACCCAGCGGAGAACAACAAGCAGCAGCGACGGATCCGCTAAGAAAAGAGGCCCAAAAAAGCAAGAAGACCCCCCCCGGCTTCTCAGCGCTGACACGCTGGCACCTGCCTCGCGGCCAGTCTCCACAGCTGCCCAACATCGCAGCACAAGGCTACCCGCCTCCTCCAAGGAGAGAACCCCGACGGGAAGCCTTCGCCCTGCTCGTCTAGCTCCGAGCAGCCCACCTCCGCGCGCTTATGTATCCGCATCAGCGACCAGCCCTCTCTTTCCGTAACGCCTGCAGTGTTGCGCAGAAAGCTGCCGCAGCCCTTGCATGTCCGACCCAGAACGGAACGGCGCCGCCTCCTCGCGCGTTGCTGCTGCTGGCTTCAGAAAGATCCGGCAAAAGATGGCGCAGCTCTTCACGCACGCCACCCGCCCCAAATCAGAGGCAACCCGACGCCCCACCTGCCGCCGCTACCGCTCGCGGCGCCTGACATCTGACCGGGGCGCCCTGCGCGCTGCGTCTCCCCCTCCAGCGCAGCCGCCCACAGATCACCCAACGCGCAGCACTTCCGAGGGCACACGTCTGCAACTTTCCTTCCTCACTCGTCTGGTCGTCGACGACCCTGCCAGCATTTACGAGCCTAGGCCTGGCCTTTGGCGCCTCTTCTTGTCCGCCAGCGAGTAGCGCCAGGCCATCGCCTTCCGCTCTGCTCCTTCAGCCGTCCGCCGAGTTTCTTGGGAGACTACGCCCAGGCGACACGCCGCGAAAGGAGTCCGCCACCCGGCGCGCATAAACGGGGCGGCGCAGCACTTGGCACGCGCAGAGCACGGCGCCCGCTCCCTGCCGCTGCCTTACTGCATTCAGCGAGTTGCTCGCCCGTTCGTTCGCGCATTCCGTTGCTTGAAGTTTGACGAAATGCTTGCCGCTGTAGCTTGCCACCCCTCTGCGCTGACGGTCGCGGCTCTGGGACTGCCAGCTCCTCCCGCTCCATCTGCCAACCTGCTGCCGCCACGAATCTGGCGCGTCGCCTCGTGGAGCAGCTAACCACCGGCGGCGCACTTGCTGCAGCTTCCGCATGTACGGAGCAGGCGGGTCCTCCAATTCATTCCCGCTAAGCGACACGCAAGCGGTCAGCTCGGGGGCGCTCGCATGTTGGCGCAGGCACGTGAACAAGCCGGAGCAGCCCGGTCACCTTTTTCCGCTTTCCCATCGATCAGCAAAAAACCAGAAGGGGGGGCAAGAGCGTCGCAGGCTCGGGCACCGCTGCAGGCTGTGCGCCGCTTGGGGGAAGTCTGCGCGGGGCTTGGCCATCCTTCCCCAACTCGGCGGCCACGAGTCCCCGAAACCCCAAGAAACAGCGGGCGCGCGCGGGCGCACCGAACTCGGCCCCCATCTGTTTTCTCGATCACAGCAAGCGGATCCAGAAGCGCACGGCGATGCAGAGCAGGCCACGCCAAGGACCTGCCGTCTGCGCTGACAAAAGTCCGAGAAGTTAAAGTATCAAGAAAAGTAAAAGTAAGCTATACTTTTGACTGCCTGCTCCAGAGTGGCAACAGCTCGCCTGTACCATGGTGCGCTCTCAAGGCGGGCCTTGGCAATCGCAATTGCGCCCTGAGCTACTTTGCCGACATCCATATTCGGATGAATGTCTTTCGTCCTTTTCTCCCAATCGATCAAACTGCGCGCGCAGGTTTTTGCCATCTGCGTAGTGATTTCAACCTGGGTCTTGTGGTCCAGGATTTCTTGGTTGATCACGGCTGCAGCTTCGTTCAACATCTGCAGATCCGCGTGTGCTGTTGCTTTCGTATCATCGAACAAGGCGAATGTCGACCAGATCGCGTGACCACTAGCAAGTTTTTGAAGAACATCACGACGAAGCATTTTGCAGTAGCCGATCCATCCTCTCTCAAGGCTCACGCTAGCACTAGACGCAAGGCGCGGAAGTTCCTTCTCCATCATAGCAATTGCCGGCACGTGACTCGAGCAAACAAGATTCAGCGCGTTATCGTAGTAGTTCCGCAAAACATTCATCAAGTTCACCAAGTTCTCCAGAGACTTCAAAGTCAATCCTTCTGCTTCCGCTTTGCCGAGCAACATCTCTGCCTTTTCCTTCAATTGGTCAACCTGGTGGAGAAGATAATATCAATTATTAATAAATATAATACTTACAAACAAGCACAGTATGTCATACTAAGTAGCAATAAATTTGACAGCGTCTACCTAGATGATGCCCAACGAACGCGATTTGCATCCTGAGATTCTGAAATCGAGAGAAACGTAGACACAAAACACGTTGCTGAGCAGAGTAGTCCTCTAGATACCTGCTCCGGTGCCATCATCGGCATCCACGTTCCGAGGTTGTACTCGAAGTAAGGCTGCAGCTCATTCGCTTCTTCCGCTGCTTTGTTCCCAGCCATCGCTTTGGTTTTATCAACTCTGGCTAGCAGCCGGAAAATGTCAAAAGGGGTCATCCTGTTCTCCTGAATGCTCATCAGGGCCTTCTTGTCCGTTTCGGACGCAGCTGTATTCGCCGCTGCGTGAACAAGTGTCTTCTCCTTCTTTTCCGCTTCTAACTTCCGCACATTCGCTTCGACGAACTGAAATTGGAAAGGAAAGCTTGTAAAAAAAGTTGGCGCTCCTGTCTACCAGTTGAACTTGCACTTTGAAGAGACTTCCTTGTGAGTCCAAGAGTGAAGGTGTGAAGTAAAAACTTACTCTCACACACTCTCCAGAACATGCACTGAAAAACTAAAAACCTAAAAGAAGCAGCTTCAGCACAAAAGTAAAACCATGCGTCGCAGACTGATACGCGATTGATACCAATAAACGCACTGATCTAGTGTATCTTCTACGAGAATGAAAAATTAATAAAGATGCTAAGAATGAAACGGCCGCTCAATCTCCATCCAAGTCACGGCATGACTAAGAAAGAGGAATTAATTTACATACTAACTCACTCACTCTCACAAAATTCCTCAACAAGAATAGATGGCAAACTTTCCGAAATGAATGTAGTTTGTTAGAAGTCAGTGGAAGTACCCCGCGAATAGCCAGCTTCAGCGTCAGCAGAGCGCTGCACTGAATCGGGAAGCCTTGCTCATTGTCCAAGATCTCATTTGCTTTGCTCATATCGTGTCCCACGGAGAACTTCTTTGCCGGCTCGTACTTGAATTTGTCTAGCCAGGATTTCAAACCGCAAAACATCAACAGCTCCAAGTCGCACATATCCAGCCTGGTAGTAAGTTTTAGGTGGACACAAATAGGACCCAGCTTGAAACTCAGCGGTAGGCTACCCCGTAATTGATATGACTTCAAGTGGAGCACTAGGTAGTTGCTACAGCTAGAAGGAACTGGAACTAGAAAAAGTGGCGCACTCATTGATAGACTCACATAATTCTTCAGTATAAAATTTATAATTCATTGTTTACAAGAAACAACAAGCACAGTAAGAAATTTAGATAGATAGATACACTTCTTTCTGCCACTCTTCGTCATTGTCGCATTGGTTGCTCCTTGATGCAAAACACGTCAACCACAGAAGCGATAGAACTGTCAGCCGGCTGCTGTTGGGTTTCAAAGCCAAGAGTCTGGATTTTGAGCTTGGCATGCTCAAGTGCGACTTTACCGCCTCATAGGCCGTCTTGATGTTTTCGCAATGAGACGTGTCTTCAACTTTCTCGATGATGTCGTTCTGTTGAGTGAAGTTTGTTTGAACCATTGCAGAGAGTGAGATGAAAGCCTAAAATCAGAAGAGAACAAAGTCTAAATCAGAATGAAGAATGAAGAACCATTGCCCGAAACTAAGAGAGGACGCTACTTGACGCATAGCCATAGTAATTTAGTTTGTTTGTTATGGTAAATGCATGGAGTGTATCTATGTACATTTCTCAGAAAGCCCGTAGGTAATGTAATGAACCACGATGGTTCGGACGTCCGCCTCTGTAGCATCGAAGAGATTGATACGGGCCGGCGCCTTTCTCTTCATTGCTAGCTTCTCGGTGGCTTTGGCGCCTTCGAGCAGCTTCATTTGGGCATCGAATCGTCCAGCGGCGTTTGCCCATTGCTCGCTACTGCCTGTCAATCCACTAGATTCGCGTAAGGCTTTCACCTCATCGAATTTTTGATATTTCGAGAGGGCCGCAGCATACGTGGGATCTGGCATTCCGCGTCTTGCTTCATCTAGCATATCCTCTTTGATCTTCGACGCCGCCACATTGAAGCCCGAAACATCCTCTGAGATTTTTAGATCTTTCAGAAGCCCCTCAGCTCTGCGCTCTGGTGTCCAGCCTGCCCATACCTGACGCACAGACAGTTTTTTCATCGACGGGGCCCCGCCAGACCCACTGTCAGACGCTTCCATCCTTGGAGACTAAGCAACTTGACTTCAGACAACTTAGTATTCTGCTTCGTTCTGGTGCAAGTGAGTTAGCCTCTTCCTTGTGGGTGTAGCTAGTACTTAATCAGTGCGAGCAGCTAGCTAATGCTGCAGAGCTCAACAATCAAACTGAGAGGACCGCTGCTCTCTTTGTCTTTCTCCTATGAGTGAGTGTATCTATCTATCTATCAGTGATAAATTCATAGACGCACCCACTCCCTCGTTCGTAGTCAGCAATCTTATCAGTGAGGAGTGGATACATAGATAGAGATAGACTTCATTAAGTCGATGTCTGTGTCTGTGTCGATCATTAAGCCTATGTATGGAGTGTTCAGCAGGGAGATGTCGCTAGTTCATGGTCATGCATGCGGAGGCTGTTCAAGAAGCAAAGAACTGCCATCCAGCTGTCAATGAATCATTAATTTACCCATCATGCACACCAAGCACCAAAGACAGGGAAGGATGAGGAATCAACGTACTCACTGACTGAGACTCCTAACACTTTGCGTAGACAGAGAGATCTCCTAGCTTCGCGATTTTGTGGACCATTTGCGACTACAGCTGCGTAGTTCGAATTGCGACCGGTGAACACTTCCATCTCCATCCACGAGGAGGCGACACAATTCTCGCCATCAGCTTCCATGGAGCATCAAGCAAAAGGCTAACTCTTCGAAAAACTTTTCCGAGTCAGGAGGCTGCTAGATGTAAGCAGACGCGCGCCCTCTTCAATAGTCAGGATGCTATTAGTGGTCTCTGCGATACCTTTCACTTGCATAACATACACGGCACCACTTCCTCTATCAAGCTCATTTACTTCTACTGCGTAACTACTTGAAGGTCTACTCGACGAAGACAGCGACTTTAACAACTTACTCTAGCTTCACTCGGTTACCGTCTTTGACCTGTCCTTTGACCTACTCCGTGTAGTAATGGCTCACGTGTGGCTAGATGACGCAAGGGAATATTAAATATTCATATATATTTATATATTTATAGAGTAAAACTATCGAAATTCGGAAGAAACACAACAAAACGCCTTGTAGAAGATGCTTTTGCTGTATTTACTAGAAACTGAGAGGCAAAGCTGGTAGGAATACGGCCAAAAAAAAGAAGACTGTTGCCTTATTTGACCTAAATACAACAAAACACCCAAAAAACTACAATTTTCTGCTTTTCCAAACTCCAGCTCGGCTGACTTATTGATCGGCTATCGGCCATCTCCAGCAGAAGTGAAGCCGGAGGCCCGGCCAGACGCATGGACGCTCTATTCATTGCTGATGCCCCCTTCATTCTTGCTAAGTCAGTGATGAATATTCAACTTAGATAAACACTAAATACAGCAAAACCTTCAAAAAAGCATAGCAAGTTTGTATTTATGAGCTTCGTCTTTCAGATATTATCAATAAAAATAGCACTCAACATAGTTTAATAGACAAAAATACAGCAAAATGCCTCCAAAAAAGTCAAAAAGTTGAGTCTATTCTCAAACGCTGTAGAAAAATCGAAGGTCGCAAGCTCATCCAGAAACCCAGGAAAGACTGAGAGGCCATTCGAGGACTTCAGAATCTGGAAACTAAGCTTCTAATATTTATTTCTGGGAAACAGTTAATCCTGGGACACATGGATGCGTCAAAAAAGTCGAGTCAGAGATACTAAATCAATAAATACAGCAAAACGATCGATTTGTCGTGCCTTTTTTGTATTTCCTAGCAATGGGGTAATAATTCAGAAAATTAAAATAGTCTGTCAAATAGTCTGTCACGAGAGCTTGAAAAAATTAAAATAGTCTGTAAAATAGTCTGTATCCTATTTGAATACAGACTATTTTACGGACTATTTCAAGCTATTTACAGACTATTTTTGACTATTTTTGTGCCCTAATTTCGATAATTTTCCAAAAATGGAAAACATGGGGTCTTTTCTGTATTTTCATATTTGGACGTTGAGTTTTAGAAATTTGCAGCATATTATCCAGGAACTCAGAGAAGAGTTTCTGCACTTCCTGATTTAGGACTAAAAGCCAAACTATATCATTTATAATAAATATTGGAAAGGTCAACTTGTCCGTAAAATACACGAAAACAACCTTCAGAAAACAAAAAGTCTGCACTTCCTAACCAGAGTTATGAAAATACAACAAATTGAGCCAAAATCAGTCAAAATGCTGCTCTGAGACCCCGCGTTTGCAGAAATGCACTAAATCTCTATCCGGCCAAAAAGTTCCAGATCATTCAGTGAAAAGCTTAATTCCAAAAAAGCAGAAATTTGATCAAAAAAATTCAAAATGTTGTATTTCTTCATTATCAACAAGAGTGCTGCACTTTCTTCAAGAGCAGAAACAAGAATACATAAAACTGGCCAAAAATTAATCAAAATGCTGTATTTTCGTGTTGTTATCAATTAAAGTAGTAAAAATACAGAAATCTAATCACTGCGAGAGACATTTTATGTATTTTTGACATTCCCATGATTATAGCAAGAACCATGCGAAGAGTAAAAGCCTGGTCTCGCCTAAGCGTCATCAGCAAGGTTTGGAATCCGTAGCATCCTCGCTGTGACAGGCGCCAATACCAGCAAGTTGTTGAAAATCAGTTGCTGTTTCTCGCTGATTTTCCCCCAAACTCCCTTCTTCACTAGCTCTTGCTGGATTTCTTCGATGTCCTTCTTCCATTTATCGCGCCACTTCTGAAGAAGGTCCTCCTGATGCTGTTTGCGGTAGAACACGCGGGTGAAGAAGTCCACTCGAACGCACCATGCTGCTAAATACATTGATGCGTAACTCTGGTCTTCAGGATCTTTCGGATCCGCACCCATGTACCGAAACCCCTTTTTGCTGTTCGTCTGCAAGTCCATTCCAGGAATCCGGCAGAGGTTCATCACCTGCTCCTGAAGGCCATCGCTCAAAGCTTGCGCTATGTACTGACTTGCTCCTTGTGGTGCCACTGAGAACCCTAATGGGACCCAGCGAGAATCTACTGCAGAATGTCGCGTGGTCTCCCGGCGTTGAGTACTAACCCGCATTGCCTCAGTCTTCACTGGAGCTTCTAACGCTCTTTTTCGCTTCTTCGTTTCTGCGCCTGGAATCGCGGCGTTTCCCGTAGATGCAGCACTACTTTTAGCCTTCGCCTGCTTGGATTTGCTCGCAGTAGAGCCGCCTTTTTCTTGTTGCATGATCTTCTCAAAACTTGCGTCAAACCAGTCTACATCGTGGAGTTTGGCCTTCGGCATTCGCACACGCTTGGAGGGCGAAACCGGACCAGAAGACTCAGACATCACAGGCGCAGGCGGAAGACCTAATCAATGGTTATATATATTCTCGATTTCGTACTCGAGGGACAAGTAGAAACAAGGATGACATAACCTTCTTTCTTAGGACAACTGTCATTCTCAAGAGGCGCTCTGCCTGCCTGCCATTGTTCAGGAGTATTAATTCTACATCAACATAAGACATCAAGGAGGCCAGTCACAACATACATGATCACTATACCAGGCGCTTCTGCTACATCGGGTGACACAGCAACGCTCGAGGCCTTTGCTTCACGATGAGAATTGGGAACGTTTCCCGCCGATAAAGCCACAACAGCAAGATCAGTCTCAACAGGTTCACGATCCTCGATAGGCATGGGGGCATCTGCGAGGCTTGCCACCATCACTGCATCCGCCACTGCTACTGGTTCTGGTGCAGCTACAACTGCAAGCACTGCACTTGCGCTTGACGTCTCCACCTGTGGATCTGCTTTTGCTGCTCCTGCTTCAGGTAACGGCAGCGGCGGCGGTAATCGTTCAGAAGGAAGTGGAACTGGAACTGAAACCGAAATTGCTGAAGGAAGTGCGGGGGCAGCAAGAGCAACAAGATCTTCCTGCACGAGAAGGGGCGCTTTCACCATTCCCTGCAGCTGCACTGCCAAAGAAAGGCTGCGTTTGGCTTCAGCCTTTACCGTCTGCTTTGGTTGCCGTGGCTTTGACAGCTTTGGTTTAGCCGTTGCTTTTGCACTCGCTTTTGCTTTCGACGCAAGACCGACCCGCGCATCAGGAATTACTACGCTCGGAGCTGGTTGTGGATCACATAGCAGAGGCAGCTGCTGGCGCTTTGGAGCAGGGGCACGCTTTGCTTGTGCAGCTAGCCCTTCACCAAGCTTTGCCTGTGGCTTCGGCTTCGCCTTATGTTTCGCTTCTGCTTTTGATTTCGGTTTCGGAACAGGCAGACGGATCTGGATTTCCCTCCTCACAGCAACACCAACATCGTCGAAGCATCTACCAGCATCAGTATCCACCAAGAAGACGTCGAAAATGCGGAACTTGGAAAAAACTCGATGAGGGTCAGTACTGAAAAAGAAGTCTTTCTCATCGTCTGTAAAAATGTAGCAGCCTTCTGCAGCACAGAGTTTAACTGGCTGCCCCAGCCACATGTAGGGTTTTAGAAGCGTCTTCGCAACCACATAACCCTTTTCATTTTCATCATCAAACTGCAACATAAGCAGCTCTGGGAGATCTTCCGCCACAACCTCCAAGCGTTCGGCTTTACTTGGTTCTCTCTGTTGAGCTTCGTTGTTTGGTTGCGCTGCTTGTTCTTCTTCCGAGTCCGAGTCAGAATCCTCGTCGTCGTCTGCTTCGTCGTCACTGTGGTCGTCATGCTCATCGCGGGAAGATCCTTGGTTTGCCGCATGCTGTTGTTTAGCGATGTATCCAGCAGAGTCGATGTTTTTTGGAACACCCTGGCCAACTTTCCCTTCCTTGGCCTTGAACGTCTTTGCATACCGACAAAGAAGGTTGACTAGTCTGCCAGGCGGAGGCCTCTTTCCCCAGAACAAGTCTTTCGGCGGTTTTTTCTTGTTGGTTCTTGTTGATGTTGAGGAAGTTGTGATACGATCATCATCGACTGCATCTTTTGCCTCCTGCACTGCTTGACTCCACCAATTGCCATCAGGATGATTTTCAGCAAGCAATGAATTGGAGACATGCGCTTCACCATGGTCCAACAACTGCTGCAGCAACATCTCTCGAAACCTCCCAGGAAGCGGCCGGCGTATTTTTCGAAGATAATCAAACAGACAAGTCTCAACGGATTCAAAGTATTGCTCCTGTAATTCACAGTGCGGCTTTAGGGATAAAATTTTGGCTTCTTCTTCGTCTACCTCGAATGTTCCGGTGAGGGCATGCTGCTTACACTCTTCTACATGTCGCCTTTTCTCTGCTTCCACCTCCTCCTGCAGCTTCCGCTTTTCTTCGAGAGAAATGCCACGCTTCCACTGTTTCTCTACTGCTACACTACTTTCTTGACCTTTTTTGTTCTTCATCTGCTGCACGCAAATGCCTCTGATGTTCTTCAAGAATTTCCGATACGCATCACGTTCACCTTCATAGACTGGCCCACTATCGAACTTCTGTTTTCTGTCTACAAGTTGTTCCTCGGTCGCTGAGATGAGGTCCCGCAGTCGGCCTCGCTCGCTGCTGTAGTCGCGAATCCCTGCTTCGTAGTCGATCCGTGATAGGCCTTTGAAATCTCGTTTCAAGCCGTGACGTCGGCCCGCTCTTCCTATGAACTTCTCTACGTCATCTGTATCAGCCTCCACCATATGATCGAAAGCGAAAAGGATCTGTCGCATGATTTCGCTCTGCTTGTTCTCATCTGCTAGTTCGTTCAGAAGACGAAGAAGATCGAACAAGAAAACCGAGCCTGGGTCCATGCTTAAGCAAATTGGCGGAGGAGCCTGCAAAAATTTCTGGAGCATCGCAGATCGGAGAGACTCTGTCCGCAATTCGAAATACTGCTGAACAAATTCGAACTGCGAGTTCTGTCCTCCGCGACCCAAGAAACTGCATCGCCAAAAAGTTACTATTTTCATGACGTGGAGGCAGTATAAAGCAGCAACTCGCATACCGTCTATTCTTTCAGCCTGTTTTCGCAGATATACAACAACCACGTCGCCTACTTGTAGGTCTTGGTCTTCGCTGAAGTCCAGTCCTGTTAGTATAAACAGCTCTTCCATTACTCGGCTTCGGTCCTTCAGAATGTTAGTTACGAACGCCAACCGATCTTCCAGGGCTTCTCGCTGCTGTCTCTGACTCCCCGGGCCGTTGCTCAGCTGAATTCCATGCACAGCGTCTAGTGGTTGGAAGAGCAGCTGGACGAAGTATCCAATTATTTGCCCCATCAGAAAAACTGTAATCTTCATGCGCTTCGCCGTCCCATCTATTTGACGCAAGTACAAGTCCCGAGTAGCTACGAGCATGCACTCTATTCCAAGTCCACACAGTCGGAGCTGCGCCCGTATGCCAGAAGCGAAGGTCATGTACCTATTCAGTCGCATGGCTGTGACTTGCCGATATTGGTCCACAATCCACTGCTCTGAAAGTTGATCCGCTACAGAAACGTCAGGGACGAAGAACTCGGATTCTCCTGCTACCCGCATAAGTCGTTTGTAAATGTCGGCGGCCACTTTACCTGAAGACCAGAATGGCGCTAGGTAGATGCAAGCACGACGTGTGGTAACAACAAGAAGAAACTAACAAAGTGATAGAACTCCACGTTCTCCGACATAAAAATGGCCGCTCTACTTGAAGAAAAATTACCCCCATTCCCACGAAGCTCTTCCGCAGCTGTTGCTTTCACCGTTTCCGCAAAAGTGTCTGCTTGTGAATATCGCTTATTCAAATTTGTAGGACACACCCGCCGCACTCGTTGCAAAATTTCCCCAATATGACTCCGCACTCGCAATATTCCTCCTCGCAGCTGCAGCGCCTACAGAAAGGAATATGAAATATCTTCAGCGTCAAGTAATGTAGAGACGAAACCAAGAAAGTCCTCACCTTGTCTTTCTACTGATTCGCATGCAGTACAGCGAAGCCTTACTACAAAGAACTCAGGGGCGATAAGCCATGCTAGTAGATGGGCATACCTGAATATAGATAGCTTTCTCCCATCGTTTTTGAGACACTCCCACTAATCTGCAAAATTCTTCCAACGTTTCCTGCTGTGAAATGCCGACTTGATGCATCAGGCATCTCATTCCGCAAGGCAGAACGTTTCTAATTCGCAAGTCGCGCTGCACTCTGAAAACCGCATCTGCTACTTCATAGATTCCTCCTGTATCTGCCAGCGCCAGTAGGATTCCCACCTGCTTCTTTTGCTGCAAGAGTTTATCGAATGCTACTAATTCCTCATGATCAACATCCGACCAGTACTGCGCCTGCCGCTGGTCCTGAATGTGAACAGGAATGTGAAGCTTGCAATACTGGGGGTACTTTTCTCGTTTGTTGCCGATGAATCGGCTACAAGTCCTGGTAGTCGCGAATTCGGTCTGAAGATACGTCTCCGGTTGAAGTTTTGCTGCGACTGATGCGCCTCTACTCAAAGTTCGCTTATTCGATATTTGAGGCATGCCGACGATGGAGCTGCGTATGTAGTACTGTTTCGCGCTTCTGTTGATCAACTTGCCACCTCTGGCTCTGCATGTTCTACCAGACCCATCACCCTCCCGTATCCAAAGAATCGGGACATCGCGTCGCATGCTTCGGCATGCTGTTTCGATAGCTTTAGCTGGAGCGACGCTTGTGAGAGCGTGATAGATGAGCACTCGATGGACGTTACTTGGACCATTTTCCCCGAGATACCCGTCTGATACAAACCGCCTGACCTTCTCGGTGAATTTGTCCGGGTTGTCGTTGTCACATTCTTGTTCTACTTCCATGGCTTCCATTATTTTTGTGAGCAAAGTAAGACTACCAAATGAAGGCCTATGTATGAGATAGGTGCCATCGAATAACTGAAAATGGGCGCGCCTGTGCGTGTGCTCGAATTTTCATGAAAGCTTCCTGTGGATACAAAGATACAGACGCCAACCCATTTTGATCTTGGATGTATGATGCTAATTCTCTGTTTGCTTTGCCCTTTTTACTTTTCTCAGTTTCGCTCTCCCTCTCTCGAAGCCGAACATTCATAGTGCGAAGATGGGGAAGCAAGGGCGAACTAAGGTTGTCCTTTGACAGCAAGGCAGTCAGATAGCAAGACATAAGCGGCATGATGAAGGTTGTGTTTGTGAACGTATTCGCTTGATAGATCTCAAAGGCGAATCAATATTGAATATCCAGTTCCAGACCCAATGTATGAGTCCATATTCATCCTCCCCCAAAAAGTGCCCTTGTTTGAGTCAGTGACGATTAGATACGACGCCGCCCTTCAAGTTAGAGTCGCTGACTCTATGGCATTTCCGTAGTCTAGGTAGTGTCACTGAAGATACAACGAAACACGTCGCGATGTGGTACTGGTATCCCTAGCCAGCTCGTTCCCATGAGTTCATCAGAAATTCCTTCGAGAATAGATACAACACAGCTAATTCAATTTTTTAGAGTCATCTATCATGATACATACAAAAAAGCCTGCGAATCTGATTGATTCTAAAAAAATGCGCGACCCTCTAGTCGTACTCGTAGTAGGTAGTCGTAGTGTTGAATTATGGAAATGAATATGAATCCAGCCATGCATTGTCTTTTCCCTAACACAGCCGAGGCTAAATATCGCCAGAGTCGAATACTATCTTTCTATGCCTCCCCTTTATGGACGCACACGAAGTTGAAAAGTATTACCCTAGACGAGAGCAGACGCAGAGTGAGAGGCATCTACTTTATAGCTTAACCTCAAACACAACATATTCGAGAATCTATCTAAGTCGGATTGCTAGCCTGTTTCTTTCCTAACCTTAAGTATACTGAAAGAAGCGACGCATTAGTATATGTGTGAGCGCCGCTGCGGAGTGGTCTTGGACTTGCTCTCTTCCTTGAAGTTGCACTTCCTTGCTGTAAGCAACCTAGCAAAAAAAAACTCATAAACAAGCGCTGTCATATTATTTATGAATCTGATTCAAATCAAGCAATGCCTTCTCTTAATAATCCTTAGCCCAGCGGTAGTCTCATACTTACTTATAATAGATATAACGAGCAGTATCTATGTATCTATCTATGTATGTAATGCACTCTAGTTAACTCATATATAAGCATAGATAAGATCAAAACTATTGCGAAATCGGGGAGCGTCATTAGAAATCAACTATGACACTGATGCACCAGTAACGCAGGCTTACGCCCAGGGAAAATGAAGCAGCAGGAGGCTGCTGACGATCGAGAATGCCCGAGCCCTTCCTTTTTTCAGTATGAGCGCTATACCTTAGTAAAACCTGCACGAGGGAAAAGCGCAGACATACTTTCTTACTTCAGGCTAGGTAGTCGCGACTCATCGCTAGAAAGAGAGAGTGAGCTTCCATTCGTCATTCGATCATACATAAGATATTTTTTTAATGCAAAGTCATATTTATGTTGGAACGGAAGCTCCGAATTTAATGCAAAAATATAAGTAGAGTCTACTGGGGACGACTTCCTTGTCCGTGCTGTTGGTAAGAGTCACGCATCAGGTGAAGCTTAGGCCTACGCCTAAGTAAGTTATGGTCACGCTTTGCTTGGTTGTATGGAAAAGTCTGAGCGTCTAGGTCTACGCCAAAGCCTCCGCATCTTTGCGATGGTTGATAAACTAGGTAGCGGGCCTTTCTTAGTAATGGAACTTCATCGATTCTACATGCCCCTAATCATTAGTAGCACCAGCCTGAAGTAGTGCCATCTTTTTTCCTGAGTTTATTTATTTGCACAGTTGAGCTATTGATTGATCCATAATAGGCCAGGCTATGTGTGTCTGTGTGTATGATCCTTACTTCAATAGAATGGACAACGAATGTATGAAAGGGCAGAGTGCTGTAATCGAGATCAGCCCTGTGGCTGTCGGCTCAAGCTCAACTTCCAACAGAATCTCGCTAGATGAGCGCGTCCCAGACAAGATTTTTTTTCAATCTAACTAACAAATATAAAAGTAATACTTAGTATGCTAAATAATGGCTCCAATTCAGTTAGGAGCAACAGTCTTGGCTACTTTCCTTTTCTTGAAAAATTGCGAATCTTATGGGTAAGCGTGAACTAGATCCCGAAGCTAGCATAAGAACACTCAAAGAGAGACGGCAAGGCCCACCCGATGAATGTATATTTTTACTTTCTAGGCACACCTAAAGAATGCACGAGGAAGTGACTTCCTGCGTCGCTAGCGCTACTGAAACAGCGCTGAACTCATATCACTGATAAATATTACATACTAACTTCAGCAATTCATTGAATAAATACATCACCTCGAGAAGCGAGGACCTACTACTTCCATAAATGACTCTGAAACTTGCGTAAATAGATGCTAGAGCCTACTAAATAGTGCTTGAAATTAGATGATTGGGGTATCCAAGTATGGACCGTGATCATTCTTATCCCAGATTTTAGGTTGCTTCCATCCTTTAGCATTAGTACTGTCCGGATGCGAACCTCCACGGAGGCTTGACAGTCGGTCTGACGCCTTTGGTGTAGCGGCCTGTCCCACAAGGACATCTGCCTGCAAGCCCTCAACGTCCATATCCATTACCGACTGCGCCCCAAAAAAATCGGTGAGGGTTGATGGAGATCTAGGCGACCCGGCCTTGTTCTTCTTTTGGCCTTTCTTCGATTCACCACTGGCTTTTGGCTTCGCACTCGCCGCTTTTTTTGGTCTTCCTTTTGCTTTTCCCATTTTTTTCTTGCCTTGGCCCCTGAGTTGTTGTTGTTGTGCATCTTCAGTATCACCTTCGACGCCACGACTATCGACCTCAGACTTGACAGCGCCCGGAACCGCAGCAGCGTTCAGCAGATCCGAGAGCACCCTCTCTTGCTCGGGGTCCACTAGCCTCTCTTCTCCTTCCATATCAAAGTCATCATCCACCATTTTCTGCAGCCCAGGCGAGAGAGCACCTCCCCCGATACCATCGCCAGCATTCAGAGTTAGACGAAGATTATACGTAGGTCACTAAAGATAGAAAAACGAAAAGCCCTATCTTCAGTCTCATGCTTGTCCACGTTATAGCAGCACCCACGCCTTCATCTTCACACACGACGCATCCAAAACCAAAAGCATCCCTGCGCAGGGTCTTTTCAAGTAGGTACGAGCAAAATTGAGCGAGTATCTATAAATATGAGCGAGTATAAATATAAAGAGCAGCTTTAATTCATCTACGCATTTATAAGCGACGAATCAATGTACGTCGCACAAAAATTTCCCATAAAGCTTGCGGATTTTCGTCTGCTTTTGTGCCGCTCTTCAGTCCCGCTTTTGCTCGTTCCTGTTGCTCTTCTCTGACTAGTTGCTTATGAATTTCTTCGGATCGATCAAGCGCATCTAGCACGGCCTGCATCCTCATTGCGTCCTCTGTTTTCAGAGCCGCTTCTCTTGCAGCCTCGAGAGATTTGAGCCGTGCGGCTGTGAAAGGTTCGCTGAACAATTTCTTGTCAAGGAACTCGAATCCCTTCGGACTCAAATTGCCGCTCTCATCTTCTTCTTCAGCGAAAGCGTTCCGAAGTGGCGACATTTCATCGAATGGCGTTTCCATACCAGCGTCATCTTCTTCGTCGCTCATGAAGCAATATATAAGGAGGGAGTGAGATTCAGTCGATAGTTAGTGGAGAAGAAAATGGGGGCCACCAAGACAATCACGATCGCAACAGTAGGAGAGACCTATAAAAACACGAGTAGAACTCTATCGAGCTTGACCTTTACTCTTGCTAGGCTTTGTCTGTAACTAACTAGACCATATCCTATATTTATAGATCTAGCCTATGATTGTATCTCTCCCTTTGTTTCTCATGGATCACCTGCCGTAACTTCCGACTGGTTCAACCAAATCTGATCCTCCTCGAAATCAAATGCGTCGTCACTGCTGGTGCTACAATCTGCGTCAACAAACATGTCGTCAAACATTTCCAAAATCTGATCGTAGCGCTCCGGTAAAAGATGTGGATTTTTACAGAGGATCTTCTTGGCGTCACCCTGTGCCATGAGTGCCAAGTCGCGGTCTGTGAAGCTCCAGCCACCCTCCACCCAAATGGCCAATTGCTTCTCCATCCAAGCTTCGGGATTCTCGCTATCACCCGTATGCACGCCAGGGTTGATCGGACTGAGTCGGATCGCGATTGTTTAGAAGTCAGCTCTTTTTTTGTCTAAGGTCTACGTGATTATACTAGATGAGACTATAGAAAAGGGCATAATTTATTATAATAATAGATACTGGGCTCAGTTCACTGCGCTCTGGAATTTATCAAGATGAACAGGTAGACACAAGATACGCCTATGCTGATCCACTACAAAAAAACCACAGCACGAACATCGTTACTTAGATAAGCATTGTCGGGCCACGCTTTCACACTTGTTTCCGGTCTGACTCTGATTCAAATCCATCCCCAGCCATGAATCGCGATAAATCCAAAGAAGATAGCGCCACTCTCACAGTGACAGTGAGTTGCACTGCTCTGTTTCTTACATTAATTTCATAGATAGATACACTCATTTACTAACCAAAAGACACGCGCCCCTTCATCTTCTTAATATTTGTCTCGAGGGCTTGATAAAGCCGGAATTTCCATGTCCTGAAGTCGCATCGGATTGCTTAAAATCAGCTCGCGGGCTCGCATCCTATGCTGGTTCTGCGTGTCAGACGGCGTTAGAAGTGCGGTGGTGGAGCTCGAGGAAGCGCTGGCTGATGAAGAAGAGCTGGTCTTGCTGTTGTTCTTTGTCTTCGAGACGATCTTGTTGTACGTCTGCTGGAGTTTTCCGTGAGTCTCCAATGACGCTCGGCTTTTAATTCGAAAGTTTGGCCCAGTAGAGGACGAAGATGAACTACTACCATGATCAGTGATCTGAGAAATGGGGTTGTTTTCTTCATACAAGTTAGTCAGTCTGGTGATGCTTTCCATGTCCTCCGCTGTCATTTTCGGGTCGATGACGAAGTGGCCCTCATCGTTGTGCACGGCGTACTCGTTCAGATCCATCAATCCCATTACTTGACTCTGGTAGTATCTCTTGGAGTTCCACTGGTATTCTAATTTGAAAAACTGCTGCTGCAAATAATTCCACCCAAGATCTTCGCCGAGGATAGTCTCAAACTTTTGAAGAAGAAGTTCTATATTCTCGTCGGTTTCTTCATCAGTCAGATTCCACTCGTTCTTGACCAGAGCTCTGAAAATGCCGCACGCATCGTCCGCCTCCTCCTCTGACATCGATCTCATGATGCTCTTCAGTCTGTACCTGGCCAAGTCCTTGCCTCCAAACTCCTCTATGCACGTAGGGAACACAGCACCTCTATCCATCTGGCTTCGAAGCATAGTGGCCTTTCGCAACAACGAAACCATGTAGGACTCAATTCCATCGCGGAACAAACGCATGCAACGCGTGTTGAAGGTAGTAGCGTCGTGGTTCATGAAATACAAATACGCTCGCGACCTCCCACGAATATCCGCTAGAGGCAAGATAGGTAAGTCCTCCGCTCCCCAATGCTCCGCCAAAATGAGAGGCGTAGATGGATTGAGTTCACTTTTTACATGAAGCAAATAAATATACAGTCAGACGCGATTCCCTAAGCCCTAGATCCTAAAGAAACATAAAGATCCATCATAGTGATGAAAATTAGAGCCCATGACTGAGTCTGAGAGCCATGGTGAGTTATCAACTTCCTTCTAAGAAGTGAGTCATGTGAGAGCCATCATTCATATTTATTTATCTATCACAAATAAAAGAAAGAGGTCTACCTTCCTAGGAATTGATTCTAAGTAACTAACTAAGTTAGTTACTATGTATAGCTAGCACTGATTCATGCACTGACAGACTAACACGAGACCAACATAAATAGAAAGCATCTGCTTCCATAACAGTGTGAACCTGTGTGAATTTGTACACTCCTCCGCTCGACAGGTATCGAACCTGCTTTGGCCGCGGCTTGGCCTTAGGCTTGACCCCATTCTCCTTAGCTGAAGCGGCCAAAACTGGGGTAGAAGAAGGGACCAGTGGACGCGGCTGCAAGTCCAACTCGAGGCCCACTTGGGCCTTCTCTTGCTCAGTCATAAGCCCTTGGCTAGCCGAAGGCGCTTGCATTCGCTCGACGTTAACAGTAGTAGAAGCCTTTTCATCACCTGCGGCCGCTTGTTGCTGCATCTCAACCTTTGAATCAGATTAATTTCGACATTCATGACTCATTGATAGTTAGATAAGAAAGCGTGCTCTGAGTAGTCAGGATCTTCATCTTTCATTCTTAAATTCACTACCAGTCCACCAAGCTAAGCCCATCAGAATTTATAAAGCTAGTTTGTACCCGAGAGCGAGGCATTCCCAATCGTTTCGGAAAAAGTCCCGTTTTTGGGAACTTTATGCGACGCGGAGACATCGGGGGACCTGTCGTTTTGCTTGCGGCGTCTCCCGATCCCGACTGTGGGGTGCCGAACAGGGACAAGCACTCGGAATTGCGCTTCCTCGAGCTGCGCCGTGGCCCGTCAAGATCATGATCCTGTTAGTTTGCGATTGGTAGGGTTGTGCTTTCATTAATTTTATATTAATTTTATTTTTTTCGTTCCAATTTATTTAAGTAAGTACAGTCAGCAGAAGTAGATACCTTGCGGCTACGTACTACATAGCTACTTGTATGTTTGCACTGCATAGTTTGTTAGCTGGTTTTCTCTTTCCTTCCGCAGAGAGCGGGCTACATGTGTGTCAACATAAATATCAAATGAGGTCAGTGCACCGTCGTCTTGCTCGGAGGTGGCGTACTTATCGCCCCATCGAAATTGGAGTTCTTGGCATCTGGTGACGTCCGCTCCTTTTCGGTGAATGGAGCTCCAAGACCTGCCACTTCTTCCTGTCCTTCCCACTTTTTTTCCGGAGTATCCGCAAACGGATTCCGCATCTTCGCAGCGGGGGATGACATCTTCAGAGAGTTTTCAAAATAAAAGTCTACCAGTCAGACAATGTCCTGATAAAGTTGCGGGCTAGAACTCAAGGTAAGTCTCAGCATCTAAATCCCAGTATTTATTAATAAATTAATTTACGAATGTTTGTAAGATATCTCTGACTCATTGCAACGGACCTCCAAGATGAACTCATGAATACTAAATATTCCCATACATTCAATGCGCCTCGTAACTATAGATAACATTAACTCTCGTCCTCCTTGTTTTTGTTTCAGGGCCAGTTTTTGGCTGCCTCGATTTTGCGCGCTGACTTCACTTGCTTATATATTTATTAGTTTATACTCCTCTCCCTCGTGGTAAACTTTTGCTTTCTTTGTTCTCTCATCGAATCGTCCTAAAAATATCCGCCAAGTGGATCCGAACGCCTGTTTTCTCCGTTGGATTTCGCTTGCAGTGGCTGCCCATCTTCATAGCTCGATGGAAAAACTCAGACACTTATGTCGCGATCGATGGATTGAGGATTCATTGAATCAAAACGATTGATTCATTGATTCAAAACCAGCTCAGTTACAAGCAGTTATACTCCATGCATGAGTCAACGAGTTATCAGCAATTCATGTTTCCACTGACACAGTGCAAGCGCAAGCTTGCTGGTGAATCTTAGAGCGACCCTCATTGCATGTGGGTCATTTATCGCTACCTTTTGAAAAGGCTGACCCGGACATGTTCACCGTGCAATGACTGATCTACCAAAGCATAGCATGGCATTCGTTGTCCCCATCTGCGAGGCTTGTGAGCAGCTTGAGCGGTGAGAAATTGTTCATAGAATCAGTGGCGACCAGAGCTATTTCCGACTGTGAAGTGTACTATTTTCAACTATTTTAAATAAGGCACTTTCAGCATAACAAGTCATAATTATTCCAGTATCTATTAGTAACTACTTTCTCGATCTTTATCTTGTTTTCTACACAATCGTTCGCACGATTACAGAGGATGCAAGCATCCCCATTCATCAATGGTGGCCGTGCTGATAGAAGCCTTGGAGTGCTGTGATCTACTCAGAGACTTGATTTCGACTTCGAGTTCGATGGCGATCATGGGTCTTCAATCTTCATCATCATCTACGCAAATCATAATCATTAATAATGTTTCAAAAGGTCAAAGTGGGTGAGACTGGACATCAGCATAGGGGATTCTGTTTTGTAGAGCCTTCAACGAAGTTTAGTTCTTGTAGCCGATCTCGTTCTTGCTCTATGTGAATGATGTGGAAGAACCTGTATCCTATTTTCTGCTGTAGCTGTAGTTGTTGCCAATCATGAAGAATCCTCGAGAATTTATAATCATGTTGATCTTCATGATTTTCTGACTATTAGACTATAATCTTCTCATCTATGATCATGTTTATTTTTCTGTATCAGTTACAACATCAAAACACAAATACTTCTAGATGTAGATCTTCACAACTTGAGAAAAAATCGAACTACTAGAAACTACTACCAAAACTTTCCCCGACGACGGGCTTCAAGAACAAAATCTCACAACTTAAGGCGGCAAAGACCACGAAGCAGATTCTTGTTTAGCTGTTGTACTAGAAGAAGTTGTTGTTGTTGTTGCTGTTGTTCTTCATTTCTGATTCTGGAAGACGCAACGTAGAAGTGCTAGAACTACACGGACATGATCTTGCTATTCTGGCTCTGCTTCTGCTTCTGCTAGACGCTAGTACGCCTAGTCTCCCATTTCTTCATGATTCATGCCACATCCACTTCCACCATCTCGCCCGTTGTGTAATGTTCATCCTCTGCCGCGCCGTCTTCTGACGCTGCCGTCGTTGCTGATGAGTCCTTGCGTGGCCGCGCTTTATGGTGAATCGCCATCTGGTCACGGTTCTTGATTGCACGCGATCGCGCTAAGTCGTAGTCATCTACTGCATCGCGATGACCTGCGTAGTAGTCGTAATCGCCTGTCGCTGTCGCTGTGGCTCCACACCCGTTTACACCTGATCCTGCTCTGTAGTTGGCACCAGTATTGTACTGGAGGCCGGTTCGAGGGTTGATGCCAGCTTGTTGTAACTCCTCAAGCTGGGGTCGCGGGCTCGGCAAATCTGCAGCCGCTTTAGCCACGTTGGACCACGTGTTGTCGCTGTTGTCAACCGCCAAATCGTCAAGTTCAACGGGGGCAGTGTAAACCTGGTGTAAGTAGTTGAAGAGGGTGTAGCTGTAGGTGGAAAAGATGAAGACGAGAACGAGACTTTTGTCGTATGTCCTCGATTAACTTCTTCGTGTATCAACATACTACAGATACTACAAAAATCAACGACGAGCAGTTCGACTTCGAGTACGTAGTTGTAGAACATCTTCTAAATAACTTGTCCTCCCTAGTAGAGGTAGTACTACCTGCCATCCATCGGCGTCCGTCAGGGGGGGCCAATTTTCGGCGTTGTCGGTAACAACAAGCTCTTTCTTGCGAGCCGCTCGAGCCTCCGCGGAGAAGAAGTCGGCTGTGAAGGATGATGTTTGAATAAAGAAAGGTCGTCGTCTGAGACATAACTTGTCCAGTGAACTTGAATTTCAAAAAAAAATTCAGCCCTTCAAAAAAAAAAAAATTACATCTGAAACTCTGCAGGAGGCCTATCATGAAGGCTAGCGAGCAAGAGGTGGGAAGCGTTCTACTGCTCCTGCTCCTCAAGGGGTTACTAGTTTAGTAGCCAGCTGACCTAAAAAGAAAGGTCGCGTCTTCAGATTTAACTTGTCCAGCGAACTTGTGAAGTTGTAGTATTAATTTGTAAAAAAATAGATTCACAGCTACTTGTTTCTAGTATTTTTACCTTCCTCCCCGCCCTTCACATCCGTACTGGACGAAGCAGCTTCCTCCCCAACTGTAGCCTTCGCGACGACTTCCTTGGAGTCTTGGCCCAATGTCGCGCTCAAGATAATCGCTTGCTCAGTCGCTGCTTGCATGCCATGCTCCAGGTATAGGCCTTGGAGCAAGGTCTTCTCCAAAAAGGGAAACATCTCAACCAGAGTGTCCACCTCCTGCTCAGCCTGAAGCTGCTGTCGCTCACGCTCTTGCGTTCTGTAGGGGGTGGGAGAGTTGGACGACAGGGAGTAGGAGAGAAGGAAAAGGAATATACTACTACAAGTATTAAAATAAGTACTGGTAGAGATTCAAGTTCAACATGGGAAAGAAAGTGTAAGTAAGCAGGTGCTGGAAAACAAAGTTTCGTATTGTTTCTTTTGGAGGTAGAAGTTGTAAAAATGGAAACAAGGAGAAGCAGGCAGGTAGAGTCGTGAAGTTAAACTACTTGGGGTTGGCAAGAAAAAATCTGTAGTAAGTACAACATCTGCGCCTCTTCTTTTTTCTCTACTTCGTAGAGTTTTTTGGCTCGGGCAACAAACTCCGCCCTCTGTGGTCCAGTACAGTCGCATTGCGCACCTGGCATCGACTCCACCAAGTCATAGTCGTTCACGTAAGGTTTGCTGTTTCGAGACGTCGAGGACTTTGGTTTGGTATAATTGCCATTTTGCTGGGCAGGAGTTGCCTCCTGTTCTTCGGTGGAAACAAGATCCTTGTTGTTGCCGCCCATTTTTTTATGTCGCTTGTGGAAGTAGATGTTGATGTCGTGGGGGAATACAAAGAACTGGTGATGTTCTTATAAATATTACGTACAGGAGAAGTTGAAGTTCTTGCTTTCAACGAACTTCAATACGCTGGAACTATAAAGGATGTACTACTTAGATTCAATGCTTCCAAGTGTGCGTACAAGACGTGCGCGAACAAGTCTACTTCGTAATGCTTTCTAGCTTACAAGACCTACAACTTTAGTGTTGGACGATAGAAATCTAAATCAGGAAAAATCGATATTATATGCGAGAATAAAAATCAGGGTTCTCCGATTCCGAATTCTACACTGACAAGAAAAAATCCAAGACTGACGAAATTCAAATTGCTAGTATAACAACGCTGTCTGATCATGGTGATGAAGCTTATTATAGGATCAACAATTCACAACAAGAACGATGTGAAGAATCCTCAATCTTTGTACTCGAAAACTGATGTGAGTACAAGTGCACGACGAAAATGAGGAGAACGATTTGCGACTATAATATCTTCGATTCCAATACGAATACCTATCTGTCAAACACAAGATCCTCGATTCGCTGCTAGTCCGAGCAAGAACTCCTCTTTACGACTTCTACATACAAACACTCTGCTGCAAACTGCTGTTAAAGGACAAACAACGAAGCCGAGGGGTGAAGTTTCCTATTCAATCTAAAGAAACGCTGTAGTAAGTACGAGGACAATGTTCAATTTAGATAGGATCTTCATTTGTTCAGATCTTATTTTATCATCTTTTGATCTTCTTGGAACAATTTTAGTTGCATTTAGACTCATGATTTATCTTTGAATGGGAAGAAATTTTTTTGATGCAACTCGTGCTGTCGTTCTCGTTAGAAGAAGAACACGCCTTAAGAAACGCTGCTCGTCTCTTAATTTATCCTTTGAATTGTTGAGCAGACACCGCTGCTCGTATCTTTTGAATTTACAAGCAGACTGCTGGAAAACACTTTTCTTACGATGCAAATCTCTCTTCTCTAGCAGAGATTTCTCTCTCACTCTCTCGTCTCTGTCTGCTCTTTCTCGTCTTAGGTAATTCTTTGAATCCAGTTGTACTGGACATCTTTATCAGTAACCATAACCTCAATCTTCAAAGAACACGCGTAGTACAACAACTTTGCACGAGGACTGCCTGGACGTGGACCACATGGTAATTTGATCTCTACTACTTCTATGAAGATCTCGAACTCAATATCATTTAAGTAAGTAGTCTAAGTTTAACTACTTATAAGTACTTATCCGTATGTGTATGATCACAAGCTCTGTTTCCGATATCATTTACGCAACTAACTCTCCAAGTTGCTGCGTCCGTATTAGCTTTGCTCCCCACTGTTCGCAGACATGCAGGATGCTGTCTCGCTTACTCTCGTTAAACACAAGGCCAAAGACGTACACCCCGTCGGAGACTTCCGGATATGGCCTGACAACGACAGCATAACGGAAAAGATCACCCGCAACTTGTAGTACGCTTTTCTCTTGAACTTGAGCGTTCTGGCTCATATTTGGTTTCATAGAAGAAGTTGGTGTCTCTGTTGTGTCCCCAACATCTCTGGTTGTCTTTTCGTTCTTTGCGACCACAACCCATTCAAATTCAGGCTCTTTTTGGAGGATAAACGTCAAAAGCGAATCGAGTGTGTTCGATGCTTTGGAAAAGACTGCGCGAGGACTTCTACCTGCACCAGCACCAGCATTGGCATTAAGGCCACTCGAGGCAGAAGACCAGCTAGTTTGCATCCTCTCGAGCACTTGAAGAATGACTGGACGTGTACAAGCAGCAGTGGGATTCTTCATCAAGGAGGAAGTACTATTTGAGCCAGCAAAGTCTGAACTTCTAGTTGTAGTTGAGGAGGTTAAGCTCTGCTGCTCCACAACAACTACCCAGTCATCCGCATGGCCAAAAACAGCTTCCCGTTTTTCTGTGGTGCCAAGAAGAGTGTAAAATAAAATATCAATAATCTTCTCCGCATTGATGCCATTGGTCGCTTTCATTGACGGTGATCGTGACGGAAGATTCTTTTCATCTTCATCACCCGTTACACCTAGAGATAGTTCTTTGGCTTTCATCTTCTGGTTCTTCGAGATCTTCGAGTTCGTCCACCCAGCAACCAGTATCGCATCTGCAACGAGTAAGGTCCACTGCAGGCCGTTAGGATACCCTGGCCCACAGAGTCGTTCTTGGCGAGCTAAGTGGCGCACTCTCGACAAGGCCCCAAGGAAATCGTGCACATAATCAAAACCAAAGGCGGCACAGATCGACAAGATGCGCTCGCGAAGTCGTATATGCGCTTCGAAGGCCTTGAGACCAGCTTGAATCTCCACTAACTTCGTCATTTTTTGTGCTAGTTTTGCATTTTCTTGTACTTGATGTTCTGCAGCCAGATGTTGTCCTTCTGCTTTCGTAAATCGAACATGCAATCGGCACACTGGGACCCGTGCTTCAGCTGCTACGTCGACCTCGTGCTCCTCACTGAGTGACGCGGTGACAACTACGTTACTTCTGTTTCTCATATCTTTAGAAGATGAGTTAGGTTTACTAGGGCTAGGATTGTTTTGCGCCACACCTTTGCCTGCTCTGCCAGGAGGCTGAAACTCGACAGCTGCAGGGCGCGTGCTTGTCCTCAGGCGTGCGGCAACCTCATTCAGCATGGACGCGTGTTGTTCTCTATTTTGGGTTTCTTGTAGTTCCACTTCATCCTTTGCAGGACACGATGCAAGATTCGGCAAGATGCATTTGCCATGATGATACCCCTTACTCACAGAAAAGCAACAATAATCCAAATCATGCGCTGTTGCTGCGGGAAGCCCTAGTGCGACGCTTCCAATGGGACGAAATCCAACTATTGCTGTTCTCTGTTGATGAGAGTTCTTCTCATCTCCTATCTTCTCCATCTGTTTCTCCAAAAGTTCCGATGTCATTTTCGCTAAGGGACCTGCTGATTTTGCAACCGCATCCAGGTCGCCCATTAGTGGAATATCCTCGCAAAAGCAACTCACTTCCACCATGCTACCATTTCCGAGAAAATCTCGGTGATCTTGTCTGTGCTTGCTTTGAACGCCGCTTATTCTTGTGAGTGGCGGTCCTCGAAAGATTAATGCGTCAGCACTTCTATCACTTCTATCGGACCACTTCTTCAATTGCAGCTTCTGAAGCAATTTCTCCTTCACTTCCGAAAAGCGCGTCTGAGCTTCGACTAAAGATTCTGCATGTGCCAAAACTAGGCGCGGCTCAAAGCCAGACTTTCTCTCTCTAGCATCACGCAGAGGGCCCGAAGGAGACGGTGGGAGTAAAGCGTCCAGGGCATCCCGGATCTCTTTTAATGCCGTCAGAGTTTCGTTGACGGCTTTGAGAGCGATGATATAGGAGTTGGTCTTCCTCTTTGTGTAGTTGGTCTTGCTGTTGGTAGTGTGATCGACAATTATAATGTCCAGTTCGAATTCGGTCGATGCGAGAGGCGAAACGTTAAACAAAGCGTATTTGAGGATCCGCTCAACCAGAGAAGGCGGAATCCTGTCGTGTGATAAGTCAATCACTGGAGGTATGACTTCAATAACGGGCCGCGAAGCCAAATGTGAATGTTCTTCGGAGGTCGAGTGGACTTCTGTCCTAACGTCCGAAATCGTCTGGAAAAAACGCGATGTCAGGTTGTCTTCATCACCATGATCAGCGGCCGACAAATCTTCAAAAACTCTACTAGTATTTGAAGAACCGCAGCACGTTGCTGTATAGAGACAATCTGCAAGCTTGTTCGCAGTTGTATTCGTCGTTGCCACCTTGTTGCTGCTACAGTCTCCTACGCTGCTCCCAACGGGTATCACTCCATCAGGTAGAAACCACGAGAAGCCCACGTTTCTATGTGTTTCAGCCTGTCTCGCCTGCCAGTGTAGAACTTTGCGTCGATACGCCTCCGATCCCAAGCGTGCTACGACAGAGGACAGCTCCGGACCACGACCGTGTGGTCTTTGCAACTGGCTTTTTTCGGAAGGAATTGAAGGAATCTCACATACCACAGCTTCATGGTCAGACAAGATCATTTTTCCCTCTTCACCTCCTCTAGCCAGCGCAGTATATATTTTTCCACATGATAAAGATAAATCATTTTGTGCTTGTTGTTGTCGTTCTCCTTCTTGTCCTCGACGTAAGTAGTCCCTGCTCAGCATAAAATTGTCCAGTTGTCTAGGATACGGATTGGATTGTGAATTTTGCTCGGCCAGTGGATTTTCTACAGGGTTGAAGCTTGGTCCAGTAGAGGCGCAATCTCTTCTATCATCTGTCGCCTTTCTATTTGTTCTCATAAGTTGCAGCAGTCTGTTACTGTTCCTGTTCGTGTTCCCCTTCCCGCTCATTTGGCGGTCTCCTAAGAACCCAAAAACGCGTTCTGCGGATGTTCTATAAGCTTCTAGATCGCGACGTATATTATTACACTGTAATAAAAAATGTTGATCAAGAACATCGAGGACAACATGTTGATCCTCTTCTTGTGAAGACAGGCGGGACGACGTGATCTCTAGTGCTCGTTCTTTCGCAAGAGACGTCAGCTCCTCCTCAGACAGATCTAGCAAGTCACTGTCTTCGTTGAAATCTCCGGCGATAACCGCTAAAGGTAAAGGTGTAGTCGCAGCATGACCATCTGAGTTCTTCAGTACCATATCAAGGAACTGCCCAGTCTTTTCCATCTGCGCCAGTCGTTTCAAGGTATTTATCGTATGACGTCGATCTTGTTGACCTCCCATAATCTTTTCCTCGTGATTAGCAGTCAGATGCACAGCCCCTACCAGGATGCTTGTTTGCGGTGAGCTCACCTTTACTTCAGCAAATACCGCTTTCTTTGCCGGACCCAACTCTACTTCGCAGGCTGCGAGAATTTCCGAACGGCTGACGATGACCTGACCATACGCTTTGGTTTTTCGATCTCTTAGCTCTCGCTCGTTGGTTCCATCACTTAGCATCGTGGTACCGCTTGTAGTGTCCCCTGATCCTCCTTGTCCACCCACGATTAGGTCGCTTGCACAACACATGTGAAAAGTCGGACTATATCCAGCATCGATATCAAACTCGTACTCGCCAGGTCGTGAAAGTGTCTCCTTCAATATCGCAACAAACTCCGCTGTAGCCTCTTGCAGGATCCATACATCAGCGTCGAGACTCAACAGAAATTTCACACAAGCACGCCAACGGCCAGGAGACTGTCTTTTCTGCTCTTCGGTAAGAAAGGCATCCATCAAAACATTGAAAGAAACTACGCGAAGTTGCTCCTGCTTGAGCAGTTCATGATCATAATTGCCATTGTTCGTAGAGCTAGAGATAGTAGCTGATGGAGCTAGATGAAGCTTCGTGACGGGGATCCCCTTCAACAAGACCATAGCATCATCCAATGATGATTTGCATTCTGTTGATGCTTCTCCAACTTCACGCCTGTGGTCCTTGTCTGCACCATGATTACTCCTCGCAAATACTGACTTTTGTTGCGCTAGCTGCCTTTTTGCCTGTTTCTGTTGGAGCAAATAAGCCTTTTCTTGCTCGACGCGTTTGGTATTGGCAATTGCGTGCTGAATCTTTGCCCACGTTGGTAGCAGATTGGGTGCGTTGTAGTTGTCTCCTGATTTGAAAACGAGGTCAAATCGCGCTGCTCGATCCCAAATAAGTCCTCGAGCTTTCTTCAACTCATTTTGCGTCCATGGTGGAGGAGCTCGCTCTAGACCATCTTCAACTTCCCGTTCGTCCTCATCCTGCGGAAGAACATTTTGTTCAGCATGAACATTATCCTCGTCAACAGGGTCTTGCTCAACAACGTCTACATGTACTTGCTGCTCAACATCGTCATCATTTTGCTGCTCCTCACCAAGTGGTCCATCTTGTTCCCCCTCTTCTCCCACTCCCCCCTCGTCTTCACGACCCTCATATATTCTTGCTGCAGCAGCAACATCGCCATCAAAATCCGGATACAGAACTCGAAAGTACCAAATCCGATGATAAGGTAAATCGCCACCTTTATTTATCGGACGAAACTTCTCCAAAGAAAGCTCTAACATAGTTTTCTCCACACGATCTTCATAGCCTACACGGACTTGTGATGTCAATTCCATTAGGCAAGGGTCATGACAGAAGCGTTGGTAGACGTCTTCGGAGGTCTTCAAGCTAGTTGTACTTGAAGAAGAAGTTGATGCAGATGTTGCTTCAGTTGCTACTTGTTTACTGGAAGTGGTAGTCTTTATTGCGATTCTTGCGGATGGTTGCCTCTGCTGTGCTGGCAAGTCTTGTCCTCTTGCGCCGCGAGGCGAGTCCTCACGGCCTCCGCGCCCACGAGGCGAGTCCTCACGACCTCGTGGATGTTTATTGTGCGTATGCTGTCCATGACGCGGCATTCTTTTCAAACTTTTGCGCTCCTCTACGAGAGAGCCAAACAGGACAATATGAAAAATTGAAAAAAGATGAAACGTCTAAACTAGTAGGATTTGAAGGCGTAAGCGTAATGTGGTTTACAATACTCGAGCTATGATGTTTGTATTCGTTTTATTCGAACTTTATTCAACTTTGCAGTCGAAAAATCTAATACCTTTTGCGCGAGTGATGGGGAATTCAGAACAATATTTTTGAGATATGGTCGCTAGGTCTAGTTGTGGCGAAACTACAGAAGTGATACTACTGAGCTATCTATGTCTTTGATTCTATTGGAAGCTTCTTTTTTAACTACTGAGGATTATATTTATAAACTCTTCGTGTCGCGTGGGGCTAAATAAATATTCAAAAAGTCAAGGCTAAAAAAACTTCTTGCGCTCCTGTGCCAAATGAAGATGGGCGTGGTTGGTGAGAAGATACTGTGAGTGTGTGTCTAACAAAAAAAACGACATTATCAACGCTTGTATATATTTGTGCTCTAGTATTAAACGTCAGATCATTTTCTTGGGTACTGAGGAACAGTACGAGGATCGCTTTGAGCGAGATCGTGGGATCGTTATTTCAGACTTCCTATTGATAACAGAGTGTCAGCTTGCTTTGTTTATTTAGTGTGGTCCCAAGCTCCTGCTGCGTAGGTACTCGAACACTTAGGAAATTCGTGAAGGCTTAATAATATTCTAGCGGGCGCGGGGTGCTTCTTCCTTGCAACAATATCATTGGCCTGAAAGCGTTGGGGAATCGGTCAAGTCTTTTGGGCTATGCCTCTGCATAACTTTTGCATGTTAAGCTTAAGTCAACGACACCTTACAATATTAACTAGGTGCGCACGAAGACGAAGGCTGGGGATGTTTCTCCGTCGCTCACTCTCGCTCCTGAATCGTATAGAGCTGATCTTGCGCCCACAACACTTGTGATCACAACTTTTGTATAGGTGGACTATCCTGCGTGTTCGTGTCATCTTCAACCCACCTGGGCGTGACAAGGAATGCCTTCCGTTACCGTTGCCAGTACCGTTACCGTCACTCTCTACTCTACTCTGCTCCTCAACAAACAAATAGAAATACCTCCAAGATAGAGCAAAGGCTTCGCGGGCAATGCCCAAAGAGAACCAGGGAAAGCAAAGCCGAGTCTTTAGTAAGTATAAATCCAATTATAGTATGTCGATGTCCTTATCTTGTAGGTCCTTATGTATTTGCCTCGTGCAACGTCTTCAAGAATGAAAGCTTTCTCGTGGTACATTCAAGATGAACACCGGAGAAGAAAAGGCGCAGCTCTCGTCTCTGTGGACTCGGGGCTAGGCCGCACCGGCTGGGACGACCCCGTCCCCGTTCGACGTTCCTTCTTTAATAATGTTGTTTAATTGCTGCAGATTGTTTGACTCCTTCTGTATCTGTAATCATGTTGTATATAATTCCTTCTTTCATGAGGCAATTGCTGCAGACGCAGCCGCTACACCATTACAATTACCATTGCCGTTTTCCTTCCATTTTACCATTCTTCCCTTAGTGAACGAAAGCAGCCATAGAATCCGAGTAACGATTATTTTTTTTACCGTCACCATGTTGAGTAAATGCCTCACTGTGCTACTTTTCTACTTCCTCCTATCGCTGGACCACCACCTTCGAAGATTTCTCTGCGGCCGTAGTATGCCCAGTCATGGGGTATAGAAGAAGTTTGTTAGCATTCATGGATGTGGCCTGGATGAGTAGATAAGCACTACTCTATCTCATTGTAATATTATATGGTCTAGATGAGTAGATAACCCCTGCGCGTATAATGATTGGAGGTTGCGAGCATAAGACTCACCGTCAGGCCCCGTCACCGTGAACAAGGGGGAGCGAGAGCTATCCCGATATAAGCGTAACGCGATATTTTGCAAAGAAAGACTAACGAGAGGATCGCCAGCCACGTCGTAGGCCTTGTCCTTCAAAAACTCAAATGCAGGCACTATTTCTCTTCCTCCACTGCTAAGACTAGGAGCACTATCTTTTTTAAGAAATTCTAGAAGATGTCGCAGGAAGACTTCTGCGAGCTTCTCACTCTCTTGCTTCGCCTTTTCCCAGACCCAGTCGAAATGACAAGGCTCCTTTGCCGCGTGGCATCCCAAAATAATGTAAATCTGTAGCTTGTCAAGCATGCCCACGACATTTACACTATATTTCTCTCCCCATGGCCTCTAATGATGACGCAATCATATCTTGTCCTCCTAGTTCTTCTTCCTCCATGTTTCTTGCTTGGCGCTGTGCTTCTGGATCAAGCCACGTCACCGTCACGGCGTCACCGACTTTATCCGCATCGAAGAATAACGCGTAATGAAGACGAAGGAGAGGATCGCCAGCCACGTCGAAGGCGTAGCCCTTGTCCTCAAAATACTTCAATGCAGGCACTATTCCTGTTCCTCCACTGCGAGGACTAGGAGAAGAAGCGCCTTTTTCTGTTTCTCGTGTTGCTGTTCTAAGTAGAAACCCTAGAAGATCTACCAGGAAGTGTTTTGCGAGGCTCTCACTCTCTTGCCTCGCCTCGTTCAAGGTGAGAATTTTGCTCCCTCTCCGGCACACGGACTCAATCACAAAGTATAGCGCCTTGAACAGGCGTAAGACATCTACAGAATATTTCTCTCCCCATGGGCCACTTAATGTGCCCACACGACGAGCAATGGGCTCCAAAGTTGCCCATGCATTCACCACCCTCGCAATTTCGCTTTCTTCTTGTGCAACTAGTTCTTTTTCATTTATTGTTTGACCCTGTTCTTCTGCATCACCTGCAGCAGGAATCTTTTTTCCTTTTGTTGGAGGTGCTTGTGCTCGTGCCTGCTTTCCTCCCTTTCGCGGGCCTTGCGCAGTTTGCGTACTTTTCGCGGCCCTCGCCCCCTCGAGCTCTTGGAGCCTTTGAGCCCGCTTAGCTCCGTGCGCCTTCTGCTTTGACCATCGGGTTAACAGGGTCTCAGCGTCTGAAGTTCCAACAGCAGTGAGGAACGTCTCCCACAACCGGTCCTCACGCTGCTGCGGCTCTTCTTCTGGTCCTGTTGGAGCCGAGCCGCCGGACAACGACTGCTCCTTCTCTCTAATCGTCTTGATAATATTGGAAAGCGATCGCCCTTTCAGTTCGTCCCTGGGAGTCTCGTAATCGTCCGTAGCATGTTCATGAAGAACATGATCATCAGAACAATGCGGAAAAATATGTTCCTGGAAGGCAGCCTTCGTTTGTTGTAAGTTCTGTTGCGCCAAATTAGCGAGAAACAGCTTCACCCAAGAGGCTTGATTCACTAGTACACTTTTAACAGGTTCATCATCATCTTTAACTACTCCATCCCCTCCTGCTCCTCGATTGACACGGAGAAGCGCCTCTTTTAGTTCCGTTCCATCTGTTGCGAAGCTCCACTGCTTCTGAGTCAGTGGTATTTTACGAGTGTCATCTGGCGCCCCAGAAGCATGCGTTTGACCATGCTCAGCGAAAGTTTTCACCAAGTGATCAACAGCGGTCTTTGCTTTCATCTTGTTGGATGTGGCGTTCGTCGGAGGCTTCGTGAGAAGCAGAAGGCGTGACTGAGCTCGCGTCATGGCCACAAACAAAGAGGACAGAGCTGCTGCGTGCTCCCTTCGAGTCATCATTATATCTTGCTTACTCATGCCAGGTTTGTCTGTAGCTGGTATTGGTTTTCTCCCTCTCAAAATATCCTCCGGGTTCGACACCAAAACAATGGGCATTTCCAGTCCTTGAATTTCACGTGGGTTATAAGTGACAGACTTCGGCCAATCGCCGGAAAATGTGCTTGTGCCCTCATCCAAAGTCACCCAAGGCAGACCGCCAAACTGCAACACCTCCGCTCCGCTTTCGTCTCGATACCTCGTATTCATATCGTGCCACGAAAAAGCCGGTCCCGTGGCAGTCGCACTGCCTTTGCCTTGTTGTGGCGGCGTCAAAAAGATTACGCTGCCCCCGCCTACTCCATGATCTACTTTTTCATCAGCGGCACAAGAAGACACGACACCGGAAGCACAGTCCTCGCCAGCTGCTACTAGTGTCTCTGTCTTACTTGTAGTTCCGCGCAAGAGTAAGTCCCTCTTTTCTAGTACCGCATTGGCCAACTCCAGGACGTCAGGTGGGGACCGCCAGACCTCTGTAAGCTTGATTTCTTGAATCCGGTCACCCAGATGCGAGTCGTGCGTCCTGGTTTCAGGTTCTTGTCCAAGGGGAAGTCGACCCCCGTTGAAAGTAGGGTGGTTGCTCACAAGGCTTTTGATGAAGAGGCCCTTGTCATTCAGACCGCTCGTGCCGACCTGCTGGGCGCGATCGAACGCAAAGATCAAACGGACTGCGGGATACTTCTGGGCGACTTCAACGTACCACAGCAAAGCCATCTCGGATAAGTTTTGCGCTTCGTCAATCACCACATAGACTGCTTCCGCTTTTTCCAGGCTCTCAGCACCGCCCTCTATTGTCGTAAGCGCCTGCGCCAAGGAGTAAGAGTCATCATATCCGAAAAGCGGGCCGACCACGTTAGTGTTAGAAGAAGTGCTACTGCCACTGCTCAGAGGGTCAGAGCCTCCTCCAGCTGTTCCAGTTCCAGAAGACTTGTCACTGTCGCTCAGGGTCTCTTCACGACGTTGTTGCTCCAGTTGTTGCATGTTGAGAAGCAATGTCGGTCGGAAATTTTCAACAAACGCTGTGGCAATCTCTCCCTTAATCTTGTCACCATAGTGCGAAAGCAGATCATTGGTCGTGCGGTTCATCATGCTTTCGAGGCGCTTTTTGCACTGTGCGTTACTTTCTTCCTCTGGCTCAGACGAGGATGCGTTGTTGTATATATCTCGACAAATTGCGGCGGCCATTTCAAAGAGTTCCAAGACCCCCTGGTGTCCCCAGTCATTGGCATAAGCTGCGAGCGCCACGAATTGCAATCTCCCTGAAGATGAAGTTATGTTGCTTTTTCCACTCGGGGCGGAGCCTCCCGTCCGGTCTACTTGTTGACTTTCTTCCTGAAGCTTTTCGAGTATCGTGGTAACGGTAGAAAGGAGCTGGTCCCGTGCTCCTCCATCTGTTGGACGGCCTTCAGCAGCAAGTGCCAAGTCATCGTCGTCGCTGTCCTCATCAGAGAGAGACTGCGTTAGCCCGTCAGGCCCACTGTGAACTTCGATTCTACTCGTGAATCCAGAAGATAACGCTCCAGGAAGCAAATGACTTGCGTCTTCGTAGTGCTTCTCGATGCTGCTTCTGACCTCGTTCCGCAGCTTCTCGTTTGTCGTGTGGTAGCGAAGTAGAACCTGTTCTGGCTGCTGCGCCGCGCTCTCGCTCATTAATTTCGACGCTTCGTCTTCGATGCGAAGCAAGAGAGTTAAAGCTTGGACACTTTTTCCGCTGCCAGGGGGCCCCGTCAGAAAGGTGATGCGTTCGTGCAGCGGTGGCGCTCCTGTCGCGGTTGCCGAAGCGTGCTGTCCTTGCCAGTTAAGCACGGCAGCATGGTCGACCGTGCAGCTCCTAGCAACGGCATTCTGAAAGGCCATATTTGCGCTGATAGCCAGGGACGGCTGCAACAGCTCAACACGCTCTTTCTCCGTTATGGAAGCAGTTATCTTGATGTTGTTGTAATTGCTGATCAAAACCTTGGTAGCCTCCTTGTTGGCTTCATCACCAAGGTGTCCACCAACAAGATCTCCTTTATTTCCTTCAAAATCTCCTGGACGAGGACGGCACAGCTTTCCAAAGGCACAGAATTCCCCAGTTGAGAGGACTGCAGTGACGAGCAGCTGTTCCAGTTCCTGATCCTGTTGTAGAGATTCAGCCCCCGTCTGTTTCTCTGGTAGAGATTCCGTGGAGAGTCTCTGATTTGTTACATTTCGAATCGATTCCAGAACGGATTCCGGTAGATTCAGCGTCCATTTTCTGGCAGCATCTTTGGTAATGGAATCGTAGTGGTGTCCGTGAAGCAAAACGCGGGTCATAAACCACAAGGTCAATTGGGAGTCAGGCACTTTCACTCGTTTCCAAATGTACCGAAGAGTCTTGTTGAAACGTGACGCAAAGAATTCATCGTCCGCATTTTTTGACCCGCTTTGCTTTTTTTGCAGGCCAGTACGGTAACGCGCGGGAGAGAGATGCAATTCCAGCTCACGACCAGACACTAGCGCACCATCTACCTGCGCTTCCAATTTTGCCACCAAGGCTGCGGGTTCAATGTAATTCAAGAAAGCCTCCTTATAGAAGAACAGGCTTCGAGTTGTTTCTTTTGCTTTTCCTAGGAGGACACGGGTCTTAGTGACCTGCTTCGGTTTAAAACGAACTCCAGTAACAACATGCTGCATCACCACCACACATGTTGCCACTGTGAGCCAGCGTCTAAAAGTAAAAAGTTGCTTCATATTCTCCTTTGTAAGTTGGTGATGAGGGTGATAATGATGATTGTGCCTAATCTAGCGGTGTGTTTGAAGCGTGTTGTTTATTACACTTGCTCGCTTTCCTTGGGGCACGCAGTGCACAGGCCGCGACTTTGACAACTAAATTGCAGCTACTAGTGGTCGAGTAAGTAAGTAGCACAATACTATTACAAGATTAGTGCGTTCCTTTAAGAGCGTTGTATCTATTGAAGAAATACAAGGTTACCAAGAAGAAAGCTTAGTGCGTCCCTTTATGCTTATGGTGACTACTTTCTACTTAGCAGCTTTAGTGAAATCTTCTAGCTACAGTTCGACCACGGATAATCAGCCAAATCAATGCGATTGCGAATGCTCTATTAAGCTCCTGTCCTATACTTGTTCTTGAATCAGGAGCGAAAGCAATGTGAATGTCTTAGTGTTCTTGATGTAGTTGCAATATACATATAATAGAAACAGGAATGATATTAGCCTTGTGAGATGGAGTAGAATAATCAATCTAGGAACATCAAAAGGAATTATCAAAGTCCTTTAGAACAATCTAGATCTGTTCGCCCCCTTTACAGCTCTATGCAATTAATCAAAACCACTATGCTGCAGTAAACAAGTAGATAATACTTATTGGGGTCAAAACCACAATGCCCTAGGCAGAGGCAGGCTCAACAGGTGTTAAGTAAAAACGGGTGGGTCGTGTCAAAAAAAAACTCTTTACCAGTACCTTTACAGCTCTATGCAATTAATCAAAACCACTATGCTGCAGTAAACAAGTAGATAATACTTATTGGGGTCAAAACCACAATGCCCTAGGCAGAGGCAGGCTCAACAGGTGTTAAGTAAAAACGGGTGGGTCGTGTCAAAAAAAAACTCTTTACCAGTACCTTTACAGCTCTATGCAATTAATCAAAACCACTATGCTGCAGTAAACAAGTAGATAATACTTATTGGGGTCAAAACCACAATGCCCTAGGCAGAGGCAGGCTCAACAGGTGTTAAGTAAAAACGGGTGGGTCGTGTCAAAAAAAAACTCTTTACCAGTACCTTTACAGCTCTATGCAATTAATCAAAACCACTATGCTGCAGTAAACAAGTAGATAATACTTATTGGGGTCAAAACCACAATGCCCTAGGCAGAGGCAGGCTCAACAGGTGTTAAGTAAAAACGGGTGGGTCGTGTCAAAAAAAAACTCTTTACCAGTACCTTTACAGCTCTATGCAATTAATCAAAACCACTATGCTGCAGTAAACAAGTAGATAATACTTATTGGGGTCAAAACCACAATGCCCTAGGCAGAGGCAGGCTCAACAGGTGTTAAGTAAAAACGGGTGGGTCGTGTCAAAAAAAAACTCTTTACCAGTACCTTTACAGCTCTATGCAATTAATCAAAACCACTATGCTGCAGTAAACAAGTAGATAATACTTATTGGGGTCAAAACCACAATGCCCTAGGCAGAGGCAGGCTCAACAGGTGTTAAGTAAAAACGGGTGGGTCGTGTCAAAAAAAAACTCTTTACCAGTACCTTTACAGCTCTATGCAATTAATCAAAACCACTATGCTGCAGTAAACAAGTAGATAATACTTATTGGGGTCAAAACCACAATGCCCTAGGCAGAGGCAGGCTCAACAGGTGTTAAGTAAAAACGGGTGGGTCGTGTCAAAAAAAAACTCTTTACCAGTACCTTTACAGCTCTATGCAATTAATCAAAACCACTATGCTGCAGTAAACAAGTAGATAATACTTATTGGGGTCAAAACCACAATGCCCTAGGCAGAGGCAGGCTCAACAGGTGTTAAGTAAAAACGGGTGGGTCGTGTCAAAAAAAAACTCTTTACCAGTACCTTTACAGCTCTATGCAATTAATCAAAACCACTATGCTGCAGTAAACAAGTAGATAATACTTATTGGGGTCAAAACCACAATGCCCTAGGCAGAGGCAGGCTCAACAGGTGTTAAGTAAAAACGGGTGGGTCGTGTCAAAAAAAAACTCTTTACCAGTACCTTTACAGCTCTATGCAATTAATCAAAACCACTATGCTGCAGTAAACAAGTAGATAATACTTATTGGGGTCAAAACCACAATGCCCTAGGCAGAGGCAGGCTCAACAGGTGTTAAGTAAAAACGGGTGGGTCGTGTCAAAAAAAAACTCTTTACCAGTACCTTTACAGCTCTATGCAATTAATCAAAACCACTATGCTGCAGTAAACAAGTAGATAATACTTATTGGGGTCAAAACCACAATGCCCTAGGCAGAGGCAGGCTCAACAGGTGTTAAGTAAAAACGGGTGGGTCGTGTCAAAAAAAAACTCTTTACCAGTACCTTTACAGCTCTATGCAATTAATCAAAACCACTATGCTGCAGTAAACAAGTAGATAATACTTATTGGGGTCAAAACCACAATGCCCTAGGCAGAGGCAGGCTCAACAGGTGTTAAGTAAAAACGGGTGGGTCGTGTCAAAAAAAAACTCTTTACCAGTACCTTTACAGCTCTATGCAATTAATCAAAACCACTATGCTGCAGTAAACAAGTAGATAATACTTATTGGGGTCAAAACCACAATGCCCTAGGCAGAGGCAGGCTCAACAGGTGTTAAGTAAAAACGNTTTTTTCTGACGTACGTTGACACTGTTTCTCCGTCGCTCGCTATCGACAGACATAGCTGCTCCTGTTTGGTTAGGTTGGGACGACACACCTAAATCGTAGATGGACAAGTGAGGCTACAACTGGTGAAGAGCCGCAAACAATCAAGTTCCTCAGATTGCGGCGTATCCGTACTGCGATGAAACGTATCCGTACTGGTGAAGAAAAATGCCTTATACTTTTGCTGATGATGATGATGATAATAATGTTGTTTAATTGCGGCAGATTGTTTAACTCCTTCTGTATCTGTAATCATGCTGTATATAATTCCTTCTTTCATGAGGCAGTTGCTGCAGACGCAGCCGCTACACCATTACAATTACCATTGCCGTTTTCCTTCCATTTTACCACTTTTCCCTTGGTGAACGAAAGCAGCCATAGAATCCGAGCAACAATTATTTTTTTACCATTACCATGTTGAGTAAATGCCCCACTGTGCTACTTTTCTACTTCCTCCTATCGGAGGACCAGCACCTTCGAAGATTTCTCTGCGGCCGTAGTATGCCCAGTCATGGGGTATAGAAGAAGTTCGTTAGCATTTATGGATGTGGCCTGGACGAGTAGATAAGCACTACCCTAACTCTATCTCATTTTCATATTATTCATTCATTCATTCATTCATTCATTCATTCATTCATTTACCTAGCATGAGGTGTGAACTCGCCACTTAATTAGGATGCATAGAAAAGCAAGAAGAGAAACGAAAAAACTTTATTACACAAAGCTACGCTTAATAAGCTACGCTTGAAGCGTAGCTTTGTGTAACACACCGATTTTGACACATTTAGTTTTTATTTCAAGTGACTTAAGGATGCATAGAAAAGCAAGAAGAGAAACGAAAAAACTCTATTTCTATTACACAAAGCAACGAGGAGATCGCTCAATTCTTCTAAGAGTGACTGGAGTATTAAGAGGCTGAGATTGATGATGTGGGTGAATCTATTCGGCAAACTGCCTAAGAGTAGATAACTCCTTCGCGTATAATGATTGGAGGTTGCAAGTCTAAGGGTCACCGTCAGGCCCCGTCACCGTGAACAAGGGGGGGCGAGCGCTATCCCAATATAAGCGTAACGCGATATTTTGCAAAGAAAGACTAACGAGAGGATCGCCAGCCACGTCGTAGGCCTTGTCCTTCAAAAACTCAAATGCAGGCACTATTTCTCTTCCTCAACTGCTAAGACTAGGAGCACTATAATTTTTAAGAAATTCTAGAAGATGTCGCAGGAAGACTTCTGCGAGCTTCTCACTCTCTTGCTTCGCCTTTTCCCAGACCCAGTCGAAATGACAAGGCTTCTTTGCCGCGTGGCATCCCAAAATAATGTAAATCTGTAGCTTGTCAAGCATGCCCACGACATTTACACTATATTTCTCTCCCCATGGCCTCTAATGATGACGCAATCATATCTTGTCCTCCTAGTTCTTCTTCCTCCATGTTTCTTGCTTGACGCTGTGCTTCTAGATCAAGCCACGTCACCGTCACGGCGTCACCGACTTTATCCGCATCGAAGAATAACGCGTAATGAAGACGAAGGAGAGGATCGCCAGCCACGTCGAAGGCGTAGCCCTTGTCCTCAAAATACTTCAATGCAGGCACTATTCCTGTTCCTCCACTGCGAGGACTAGGAGAAGAAGCGCCTTTTTCTGTTTCTCGTGTTGCTGTTCTAAGTAGAAACCCTAGAAGATCTACCAGGAAGTGTTTTGCGAGGCTCTCACTCTCTTGCTTCGCCTCGTTCAAGGTAAGAATTTTGCTCCCTCTCCGGGACACGGACTCAATCACAAAGTATAGCGCCTTGAACAGGCGTACGACATCTACAGAATATTTCTCTCCCCATGGGCCACTTAATGTGCCCACACGACGAGCAATGGGCTCCAAAGTTGCCCATGCATTCACCGCCCTCGCAATTTCGCTTTCTTCTTGTGCAACTAGTTCTTTTTCATTTATTGTTTGACCCTGTTCTTCTGCATCACCTGCAGCAGGAATCTTTTTTCCTTTTGTTGGAGGTGCTTGTGCTCGTGCCTGCTTTCCTCCCTTTCGCGGGCCTTGCGCAGTTTGCGTACTTTTCGCGGCCCTCGCCTCCTCGAGCTCTTGGAGCCTTTGAGCCCGCTTAGCTCCGTGCGCCTTCTGCTTTGACCATCGGGTTAACAGGGTCTCAGCGTCTGAAGTTCCAACAACAGTGAGGAACGTCTCCCACAACCGGTCCTCACGCTGCTGCGGCTCTTCTTCTGGTCCTGTTGGAGCCGAGCCGCCGGACAACGACTGCTCCTTCTCTCTAATCGTCTTGATAAAATTGGAAAGCGAACGCCCTTTCAGTTCGTCCCTGGGAGTCTCGTAATCGTCCGTAGCATGTTCATGAAGAACATGATCATCAGAACAATGCGGAAAAATATGTTCCTGGAAGGCAGCCTTCGCTTGTTGTAAGTTCTGTTGCGCCAAATTAGCGAGAAACAGCTTCACCCAAGAGGCTTGATTCACTAGTACACTTATAACAGGTTCATCTTTAACTACTCCATCCCCTCCTGCTCCTCGATTGACACGGAGAAGCGCCTCTTGGAGTTCCGTTCCATCTGTTGCGAAGCTCCACTGCTTCTGAGTCAGTAGTATTTTACGAGTGTCATCTGGCGCCCCAGAAGCATGCGTTTGACCATGCTCAGCGAAAGTTTTCACCAAGTGATCAACAGCGGTCTTAGCTTTCATCATGTTGAATGTGGCGTTCGTCGGAGGCTTCGTGAGAAGCAGAAGGCGTGACTGAGCTCGCGTCATGGCCACAAACAAAGAGGACAGAGCTGCTGCGTGCTCCCTTCGAGTCATCATTATATCTTGCTTACTCATGCCAGGTTTGTCTGTAGCTGGTATTGGTTTTCTGCCTCTCAAAATATCCTCCGGGTTCGACACCAATACAATGGGCATTTCCAGTCCTTGAATTTCACGTGGGCTATAAGTGACAGACTTCGGCCAGTCGCCGGAAAATGTGCTTGTGCCCTCATCCAAAGTCACCCAAGGCAGACCGCCAAACTGCAACACCTCCGCTCCGATTTAGTCTCGATACCTCGTATTCATATCGTGCCACGAAAAAACCGGTCACGTGGCAGTCGCACTGCCTTTGCCTTGTTGTGGCGGCGTCAAAAAGATTACGCTGCCCCCGCCTACTCCATGATCTACTTTTTCATCAGCGGCACAAGAAGACACGACACCGGAAGCACAGTCCTCGCCAGCTGCTACTAGTGTCTCTGTCTTACTTGTAGTTCCGCGCAAGAGTAAGTCCCTCTTTTCTAGTACCGCATTGGCCAACTCCAGGACGTCAGGTGGGGACCGCCAGACCTCTGTAAGCTTGATTTCTTGAATCCGGTCACCCAGATGCGAGTCGTGCGTCCTGGTTTCAGGTTCTTGTCCAAGGGGAAGTCGACCCCCGTTGAAAGTAGGGTGGTTGCTCACAAGGCTTTTGATGAAGAGGCCCTTGTCATTCAGACCGCTCGTGCCGACCTGCTGGGCGCGATCGAACGCAAAGATCAAACGGACTGCGGGATACTTCTGGGCGACTTCAACGTACCACAGCAAAGCCATCTCGGATAAGTTTTGCGCTTCGTCAATCACCACATAGACTGCTTCCGCTTTTTCCAGGCTCTCAGCACCGCCCTCTATTGTCGTAAGCGCCTGCGCCAAGGAGTAAGAGTCATCATATCCGAAAAGCGGGCCGACCACGTTAGTGATAGAAGAAGTGCTACTGCCACTGCTCAGAGGGTCAGAGCCTCCTCCAGCTGTTCCAGTTCCGGAAGACTTGTCACTGTCGCTCAGGGTCTCTTCACGACGTTGTTGCTCCAGTTGTTGCATGTTGAGAAGCAGTGTCGGTCGGAAATTTTCAACAAACGCTGTGGCAATCTCTCCCTTAATCTTGTCACCATAGTGCGAAAGCAGATCATTGGTCGTGCGGTTCATCATGCTTTCGAGGCGCTTTTTGCACTGTGCGTTACTTTCTTCCTCTGGCTCAGACGAAGATGCGTTGTTGTATATATCTCGACAAATTGCGGCGGCCATTTCAAAGAGTTCCAAGACCCCCTGGTGTCCCCAGTCACCGGCATAAACTGCGAGCGCCATAAATTGCAATCTCCCTGAAGATGAAGTCTTCTTGCCTTTTCCACTCGTCCGGGCGGAGCCTCCCGTCCGGTCTACTTGTTGACTGTCTTCCTGAAGCTTTTCGAGTATCGTGGCAACGGTAGAAAGGAGCTGGGCCCGTGCTCCTCCATCTGTTGGACGGCCTCCAGCAGCAAGTGCCAAGTCATCGTCGTCGCCGTCCTCATCAGAGAGAGACTGCGTTAGCCCTTCAGGCCCACTGTGAACTTCGATTCTACTCGTGAATCCAGAAGATAACGCTCCAGGAAGCAAATGACTTGCGTCTTCGTAGTGCTTCTCGATGCTGCTTCTAACCTCGTTCCGCAGCTTCTCGTTTGTCGTGTGGTAGCGAAGTAGAACCTGTTCTGGCTGCTGCGCCGCGCTCTCGCTCATTAATTTCGACGCTTCGTCTTCGATGCGAAGCAACAGAGTTAAAGCTTGGACACTTTTTCCGCTGCCAGGGGGCCCCGTCAGAAAGGTGATGCGTTCGTGCAGCGGTGGTGCTCCTGTCGCGGTTGCCGAAGCGTGCTGTCCTTGCCAATTATGCACGGCAGCATGGTCGACCGTACAGCTCCTAGCAACGGCATTCTGAAAGGCCATATTTGCGCTGATAGCCAGGGACGGCTGCAACAGCTCAACACGCTCTTTCTCCGTTATGGAAGCAGTTATCTTGATGTTGTTGTAATTGCTGATCAAAACCTTGGTAGCCTCCTTGTTGGCTTCATCACCAAGGTGTCCACCAACCAGATCTCCTTTATTTCCTTCACGATCTCCTGGACGAGGACGGCACAGCTTTCCAAAGGCACAGAATTCCCCAGTTGAGAGGACTGCAGTGGCGAGCAGCTGTTCCAGTTCCTGATCCTGTTGTAGAGATTCAGCCCCCGTCTGTTTCTCTGGTAGAGATTCCGTGGAGAGTCTCTGATTTGTTACATTTCGAATCGCTTCCAGAACGGATTCCGGTAGATTCAGCGTCCATTTTCTGGCAGCATCTTTGGTAATGGAATCGTAGTGGTGTCCGTGAAGCAAAACGCGGGTCATAAACCACAAGGTCAATTGGGAGTCAGGCACTTTCACTCGTTTCCAAATGTACCGAAGAGTCTTGTTGAAACGTGACGCAAAAAATTCATCGTCCGCATTTTTTGACCCGCTTTGCTTTTTTTGCAGGCCAGTACGGTAACGCGCGGGAGAGAGATGCAATTCCAGCTCACGACCAGACGCTTGCGCACCATCTACCTGCGCTTCCAATTTTGCCACCAAGGCTGCGGGTTCAATGTAATTCAAGAAAGCCTCCTTATAGAAGAACAGGCTTCGAGTTGTTTCTTTTGCTTTTCCTAGGAGGCCACGGGTCTTAGTGACCTGCTTCGGTTTAAGACGAACTCCAGTAACAACATGCTGCATCACCACCACACATGTTGCCACTGTGAGCCAGCGTCTAAAAGTAAAAAGTTGCTTCATATTCTCCTTTGTAAGTTGGTGATGAGGGTGATAATGATGATTGTGCCTAATCTAGCGGTGTGTTTGAAGCGTGTTGTTTATTACACTTGCTCGCTTTCCTTGGGGCACGCAGTGCACAGGCCGCGACCTTGACAACTAAATCGCAGCTACTAGTAGTCGAGTAAGTAAGTAGCACAATACTATTACAAGATTAGTGCGTTCCTTTAAGAGCGTTGTATCTATTGAAGAAATACAAGGTTACCAAGAAGAAAGCTTAGTGCGTCCCTTTATGCTTATGGTGACTACTTTCTACTTAGCAGCTTTAGTGAAATCTTCTAGCTACAGTTCGACCACGGATAATCAGCCAAATCAATGCGATTGCGAATGCTCTATTAAGCTCCTGTCCTATACTTGTTCTTGAATCAGGAGCGAAAGCAATGTGAATGTCTTAGTGTTCTTGATGTAGTTGCAATATACATATAATAGAAACAGGAATGATATTAGCCTTGTGAGATGGAGTAGAATAATCAATCTAGGAACATCAAAAGGAATTATCAAAGTCCTTTAGAACAATCTAGATCTGTTCGCCCCCTTTACAGCTCTATGCAATTAATCAAAACCACTATGCTGCAGTAAACAAGTAGATAATACTTATTGGGGTCAAAACCACAATGCCCTAGGCAGAGGCAGGCTCAACAGGTGTTAAGTAAAAACGGGTGGGTCGTGTCAAAAAAAACTCTTTACCAGTACCTTTACAGCTCTATGCAATTAATCAAAACCACTACGCAACTCGTCGAGGCTGGCTATGAGTCACTCGATCAGTCAAGGGCAAGGGGTCTCCAGTCAGAATGCTAGCAAAAGTCGGGGTATTGATATGCTGGAAAATAAACTTACTTCTAGATGGTTTTTGAATGAAGGGACTTCTTAAAAAGTATGAATATTATACTATGTAATGCTACTTGCAGTTGCACTATATGCGCGAACTTAAGCTTATATATAAGTCAATGTAAGAACCTCAGAAAAGATACGAATCAAAACGCGTCGGTGAGCGAAAGCCTGCTGCTTCATGGTAAAAAATAGTAAAAATAGGTCAAGGAAATGGAAAGGTAGAAGCATCGATATGTAAGAGATCTTGTTTCCTCCATTTCTCAGTGTAATCTACTTCATTAGGAAATTATCTAGTTCAAGGTTCAGATCGGATCTCAGTTTGATCTTGCTCAACAAAAGGAACAGGATCTCTGTTATTTTTTGATCGTGTTGAAAGAGTCGGGATCGGAGTTCTTCTTTGATCTGATTTGC